>CM042167.1:34179968-34229081 GCA_023376005.1 Doryteuthis pealeii
ATTGTCGCCTTCACCATTTCAAACACATCGTTTGACTACTTCATATATATATATATATATATATTATATATATATATATATATTATAAGATTTCTGACTCATCGTATTTTTTTCTGAGTAGCATCCATCTATATCAGCACAATTTCGCCAATTGAATTTCGCCAGAATTCAGCTGGTCCCAACGCAACAAAAGAAAATAGTTTGACTTTATTATTGTTTTTCTTTTACCTAGACGAGACCAAGTCGATGACTGGCAAACCTATTTAGATTTTATTTTATACATTTGACATCTGAAACATTTTCATCAGCCTGTTCACTCATTCATTGAATGTGAAATTACACAGGAATGAAATATAGTTTGTTTTTCATGAATGATATTCTCGAATCTGTTTCTATGATTGCTTTACACGATATATATATACATAATATATATATATATAATATATACATATAATATCGTGGAAAGGAATTATAGCTCACGTTTCTAATATATTGAGTACTTTGGATACAATACCAGTGGTTATTACACAAAAAAGTAGCAATTTGACACACACACACACATACTCTCTCTCTCTCTCTCTCTCTCTCTCTCTCTCTCTCTCCCATCCATCTATATATATATATATATATATATATATATATATATATAAGTAAGAAATAACAAAAGATTAGAGATTTAGCTTTATAGTCTATTTCAGGGAGCTTACACAAGTGTCTAACCATCCCGACTCATCAGATGCGAATTGACATCATCTTCGCATCTGACGAGTCGGGAGAGTTAGACACTTTGTCTAAGCTCCCTGAAATAGACTATAATTCTAAATCTCTATGTCTTTTGTTATTTTCTTACTTATATATTGCTCTATGACTCTAACATTAAGAGCACACATTGAGCTCATAACTGCGACAGTTTTTTTTTAATTAAAAAAAAACAACAAAAAACTCTTGTGTCGTAAGGCGGATTTCTTCTCTGACTTTGGATTATATATATAATATAATTCATCACAAGTGTTTCGGCGTTCACACCTCTTCAGTGTGGTCTAGACACAACAACTAACCTGGCTAGGGTCGTACTCCGACTGACGGTTTGCCAGTCTGATATCTTTCCCCTCGGCCACTGACAGTTAGCAGTATCGAGGCTGGTGTTTTTAAACTATTAAATAAATAGGTTTGTTTTATATATTTTATGGTCACTGAGAGATCAAGTTTCCGGGAAACGATCATTGCTTAGATATGATAGTAGTGAGAGTTAATTTAAATCACCCCTTATAGAGAGCTCATATATATATATATATATAATATATATATATTATATATATATATACGATGTTATATGAAAATGGTAATTTACGGTGAAATTGGTCACAATGGTTAGTTGTTGCAAGTTTCAAAATGATAAGACAGCAATATAAACAAATATAAAGTGCTCATACGTAAGTAGAGCAAATTTATTATTATAATGGTATACACAGGGATAACATACTCGAGTTTCCCCATAAGGGTCTTCGGGTTATCCCCCCTCTCTCTCTATCTCTCTCTCTCTCTCTCTCTCTCTCTCTTATATATATATATATATATATATATTATATATCGAAGATGGTTTCAAATGAACAGATGGACTCGCCATTTTTGCGATAATTTTTTGTGATTTATCAAGCACCGGTTTCGACCGGAAGTCCGATGAGCTTCGGCACATGGAACAGCTTTATTATGTAATAATAGCTTCGATCCCAAGGGCCATCCCCAGGCAACAACTGCCCCTGATTTAAAGGGGCAGGTGGGTGGTTTATGCCCAGTGGCTGATGCCACATGTGAAGGGCAATGCCACGGGATACACGTCATTTTTCACACGCCATCCCATGAACTTGTGTTTGTGGGTGGATCCCACGTCTTTGTGCCTGACCTGGTACGAGTGGGTACTAGGAAAATACAATCAAGCACTTTGAAAACTTTTTTAAACTTCATAAAGCATATTACGTTCACAAAATATTATATCCTGACTATGAAAACTAGCGGCGAACAATCAAAAATTAAATAACATAAAGAAGTATCCTGTTTGTCTAATCACTTTTTTGTCGCTTATAAATACACACACACACACAACACACACACACACATACACACACAACACACATATATATATATTATATAATAATATATATATATAAATTATATATATATCAAGTTTTGTTGAACTGTACAGACAATTCTTGTCGGACAAGTTTTTGGTTGATCCGTTCTAATTTTCGGGCCATCTTTGGTGTCGGGTGTAACTCGTTGTAACAGTCCACAAAGGTTCAAAAACGAGCGCTTTCGCAATACAGTTTGCCATCATCAGTAGGAAACGATGTATGGTTTCGTGTCTCGTTTTTAAAGAAAGAACGAGTAAGTAGCAAGGAATTAGAAGTGGGAGGTACTAACATTGGTAGTGTGTGGTTGTAGGAATGTGTGGTTCCAGCAAAAATTAGAACGGATCAACAAAAACTTGTCCGACAAGAATTGTCTGTAAAGTTAAAAAAAACTTGTATAAAAAAAAAATGCTGCCAAAATACATTATATATATTATATATATTATATATATATTATATATAAAATATATATATATAATATTAATTCTCCCCACCCACTAGGGTTGAGCATGTGGGGTATTCGACCGCCAAACTAAAGCGTAAACGCAACGCTCTCCTATAAAAGGGATGGAGCACTCTATGGCGCCTTTATATACATAGAGATGTGTGTATTAAACAGTTAAAAACCCTTCATATTTTGTGAGTGACAGATGCCGAGCGTTTAAGCTGTCCAAAGTTAATGATCAGATTGGAGTTCTATCCCGCTGTAGGTAGCTTCAAAAAACTGTCTAGCACACGAAGAGGCATGATAGTCAAAACAACGTGTCTGTGAGTGAACTATATAATATATATATATATATATATATATACTTGCTCAAATAGAAATACCCTGTTCCATATGTAAATGTTTTCTACTAGATCATGATTAAGTATGTATACCTACGTTCGGTTAACTGTGATAGAGTCGACACCACTTTTCTCATACAGACAGACAGAGAGATAGATAGATGATAGACTGATAGATCGATAGAATATGATAGATAGATAGATAAGATGCCACTCGTGGCTTAATTGTTTATCAAAACTGTTTCTCATAGATCTATAGATGAGAGCGAGTTCGATCCTCGTTGGATGCCAATACCCGACCGTGTGTCACGTTCTAGGAANCGGAATCTTCTAAGGTTCTGGACTCTATTTGCTATGGTTCTTTGCTGGCTGGTCGTCCTGGATTCATTTCTTAGTCTTGTTACCAAAGACATTCATCAACCACAAAACATATTTAATTATACAAACTTTTATTCCTTAAACTATACATTTCATGTAACTAAATCTGACAACATAGTGCGCGTGGTTCCCAGTTTGGCCGACCTAAAATGCCGACTTCTCTGCCTGGCGTCTAACTGCAAAACTCGGGACCTCTGGAAGGTCCCACGTGACTTACATATCTGGTGGGCTTTCTTAATTTTCCATGAAGGAACCGGCCAGATATGAAAAAGGGTCATCCCTCAGAATTACAGGGGTTGACCATAATCTTATGCCAAGCCGCCATAGATTATGTAACATATATATAATATATATATAATTATATATATATATATATATATATATATTATATATATCATTTCTTTATGTTGGTGGATTCAGATTCAACCTTCCACATTGGGCGGACACATTTTGGAAATCCTGATTGTGCGCTGCAGGCATATACTTTCTCAAATGTTCACCAGCTGGCATCCTCAACCAAACGAGTTACACCTAGCTGTACTCGAGCCCTCCTTATGAACAAATTCCTTCCCGCGCCCTTCTGTATACAATTTTCATATTTTTATCTTTACTCCTTCCGTTGGCCCTACCGCTTCATGATCCCATCAACATAAAGAAATTAAGTATATATATATATATATATATATATTATATATATATCATATGTGTAAAAACATATAATATAAGCAGTACCTTTTCTGAGCTTACAGCAGCTGTCAGTGCCTAGGGGTAAATAAGGCTGGTGCAAACATCCCAGTCGGAAGCTCGACCCTAGCCAAGGATAGTTGTTATGTCTAGCCACACTGAAGAGGCGGGAAACACGCCGAACCTGCTGTCTGTGATAGACTTATTTAAGTATATGGTCCATAAATTTCGGATGACCTCTCTATAATGGTGATTTAAATTAACTCTCACTACAGCATTATAAGTAATGATTCGTTTCCTCGAAAACTTGATCTCTCCTGTGACCGAAAATACATAAGCAAACCTGATGATTTAATGCGGTCAACTTCAACTGCGACTGTTTGCCAGCCTGATATCTTATCCCTCGGCCACTGACAGCTGCTGTAACGAGGCTGGTGTTTTAAACTATTAAATACATAGGTTTGCTTATGTATTTTACGGTCACAGAGAGATCAAGTTTCCGAGGAAACGATCATTACTTATATGCTAGTAGTGAGAGTTAATTTAAATCACCCATTATTAGAGAGCTCATCCGAAATTTATGGGACCATATATTAATAAGTCATCCACAGACACAGGTTTCGGCGTTTCCCGCCTCTTCAGTGTGGCTAGACATAACAACTATCCTTGGCTAGGGTCGAGCTCCGACTGACTGTTTGCCAGCCTATCTTACCCCTAGGCCACTGACAGCTGCTGTAGCTCAAGAAAGTATGCTTATATATATATTTTTACACAATATATATATATATATATATATATATATATATATATATATTATTTCTTTTATGTTGATGGGATCATGAACGGTAGGGCCAAAAAGGAGTAAAGAATAAAATATGAAATTGTATACAAAGGGCGGGAAGGAATTTGTTCATAAGGAGGGCCTCGAGTACAGCTAGGTGTAACTCGTTGGTTGAGGATGCCAAGCTGGTGAACATTGAGAACGTATATGCTGCAGCACAATCAGGATTATCCAAAATGTGTCGCCCAATGGTGGAAGGTGAATCTGAATCCACCAACATAAAGAAATGATATATATATATATATATAATATATATATATATATATATATATATATATATATATATATGTTACATAATCTATGCGGTTGCATAAGATTATTGTCAACCCCCTGTAATTCTGAGGGATGACCCTTTTCATATCATGGCCGGGTCCTTCCATGGAAAATTACAGAAGCCCACCAGATATGTGAAGTCACGTGGGACCTTTTCCAGAGTCCCCAGTTTTGCAGTTAGACGCCAGGCAGAGAAGTCGGCCATTTTAGGTCCGGCCTAAACTGGAACACACGCGCACTATGTTAGTCAGATATTTAGTTACATGAAATGTATAGTTAAGGAAATAAAAGTTTGTATAATTAATATGTTCTTGTGGTTGATGAATGTCTTGGTAACAAGACTAAGAAATGAATCCAGGACGACCAGCCAGCAAGAACATAGCAATAGAAAGTCCAGACCTTAGAAGATTCCAGACCAAGTTAAGATGATAGAAGAAATACCAAAGACGATCAGAATACTAAAGACGGCCAAGAAATAGAATTAAAGAAAGAGGTATGCAACATTATAATTATTTAGTGCCAGTGAAGAAGGCGCTATGCAACATATATACATTCATCCACAGACACATTGTTTCGTTGTTTATATCTCATCAGTTACTTCTTGCCCGGAGAGAAAACCGTCAGTAAGAGGCGACCATCTTACTGATTAGTACATATATCCGGATATGTATGTTACGGTATCCAGAGAATTCAAGTTTGTAAACAACTAACGAGTAATGACTATTTGACTGAGCGATGAAAGTTCGTCAAAGTCCCCTCTAGAGAGCTCTACCAGATTTTTGTAGCATTTAATAATCATATATATATATATATATATATATAAGTAAAGTAAAGTCGTCGAGGCGGCCTAATGTCGGTATCGGCCAGACATCGAGGGAGTATATCCCCTTTTCCCTAGCGCTAGACCAAGGAGATTATTTTAGCATCTGGGGTGGAGCGCCACTCCTACCATCAGCACCTCACTTTTCCTCACAGATCCCTGTGCTACTCATTCGCTGAGTTGGCGAGGGTCGATATCGAACCAAGAACCTTGTGATTCCTAGCCGAACACTCTACCGACTGAGCTGAACTGGCCCTAATTGAATAAAATTGAATAAATTAAATTGCAATAAATAATACATAGGGGAAACCTCAATAAATATTTACAAACGAATTCACGAGCACAAAAGTGACATAAAAAAACGGTCAGTTAAATAATTCGTTAACGAAACACACTGTAAACTAACCACTTTTTCAATTTTAAAGAATCCAAAAAGTAGACATAAACAATTTTTTAAAAATAAGAAAAATTGAGGAATCTAGCATTATTTCAAATTACAATACGATAAATCAACGACCCGTTTTTTAAAAACTAATCCCCTTTGTTAAACTAGTGTTAAAACCTTACAAAATACCGCATGTTGATTATTAATTTTTTTTTTTTCATTTTGTTTTAAATACGCCATCTAATAATTCTATTAATAGAATTATTTTCTCCAACGGTTTCGAACAAATAGAGTCCTACTTTTTAAATGGGAACGCTGGCGGTTAAATGGCAGTTACTTTTTTTAATTTTTTATTTTTGAAGGAACAAACAGAAGCCGAAACACACTGACAAAAACAAAGGCTTACAACCTTCTGTTTGTCAAAAATGTATTTCTATATTGATGATTGTACTGATGATGGTTTGAACAAACCGAAACACTGTAAAATATCATCCTTCTAAACACCTTGTTGTTTTTTCATTTATATATATATGTATTTTTTCATTTATATATATATTTTTTTCATTTATATATATATATATAATATATATATATAGGCCCCAATTTTGGTCGAAATAAATTTATTATGGAATTACGGTGTTGAGTTCTTCCTTCCTTTATATGATAAATATTGCTCTGTATATCTAAAAAGTTTATTATACATTGAGCTCTTTTCAGTGATTTAAAGATTCGCTGTATTTATTCATACTGGATCATACAATATTAATAGAGTGTATCTTAGAAATCACATATAGAATCATCCCTTACTACCAAGTTTTGGATAAATCTCATATATATATATATATATGTATATATATGTATATATATATAGAGAGAGAGAGACAGACAGACAGACAGAGTAATGTCGTCGGGAGTCTATCCCGTTTTCACCACTGCTAGATCAAGAAGATGGCTTTGGCGTCTGAGGTGAAGTGCTACACTTAACATCAGCTCATCCCTTTACCGCACATATCCCTGTGATATTCATACGCTGAGCTGGCGAGGGCCGGTATCGAACCCGGACCCTTGTGGTTCATATTCGGGCGCTCTACCGACTGAGCTAAAGCGGCCAGAAATAAATATATATGTACTAGGTGTGTCAAATATTGAAGTTACTTCTTGACACACCTCATATTCGGAAAAAAAAATTAACGTTCCATTTATTGTTCATTTCTATCTTGGGAAATAGAGCATCAAACTTAGCACTTTAATGACACACCTTGTATTCTGAAAAAAATTAATGTTCCATTCACTTTTCATTTCTATCTTGGCAAATACAGCTTCAAAATCTGCACTTTTATGACACACCTTGTATTCTGAAAACATTAACGTTCCTTTCATTGTTTATTTTATCTTGGTAAATACAGCTTCAAACTCGGCACTTTTATGATACACCTTGTATTCTGAAAAAATTAACGTTCCATTCATTATTCATTTCTATCTTGGTAAATACAGCTTCAAAATCGGCACTTTTATGATACACCTTGTATTCTGAAAAAATTAACGTTCCATTCATTATTCATTTCTATCTTGGTAAATACAGCTTTAATCACGTGGACCTGCATCGAATCCGGAGCCTTGTGGTTCCTAGTCGGACGCTCTAGCGACATGCTAAACCGGCCAGAAATGATAATATATATGTACAAGGTGTGTCAAAAAAGTATCAAGTATTGAAGGTACTTTTTGACACACCTCATATTCTGAAATAACTTAACGTTCCATTTATTGTTCATTTCTATCTTGGTAAATACAGCTTCAAAATCGGCACTTTTATGATACACCTTGTATTCTGAAATAAAATAACGTTCCATTCATTGTTCATTTCTATCTTGGCAAATACAGCTTCAAAATCGGCACTTTTAAGATACACCTTGTATTCTGAAATAAAATAACGTTCCATTCATTGTTCATTTCTATCTTGGCAAATACAGCTTCAAAATCGGCACTTTTTTTATACACCTTGTATTCTGAAAAAAATTAACGTTCCATTCATTGTTCATTTCTATCTTGGGAAATACAGCATCAAACTTGGCACTTTAATGACACACCATGTATTCTGAAAAAAATGTTCCATTCATTGTTCTTTTCTATCTTGGCAAATACAGCTTCAAAATCGGCACTTTTATGATACACATTGTATTCTGAAAAAAAAAGGTTCTATTCATTGTTTATTTCTATCTTGGTAAATAAATACAGCTTCAAAATTGGCACTTTTATGATACACCTTGTATTCTGAAAAAATTAACGTTCCATTCATTGTTCATTTCTATCTTGGTAAATACAGCTTCAGTCTCGATACTTTTATGACATACCTTGTAATATCAGCCTTTTCCTATCTATCTATCTATCTATCTATCTATCCCAGCCTGTTCAAACATGCCCGACAACTACAGTTAAATAGAATGAGCACTCGACCGGTACATCTACTAAAAATTGTCGTACTCTCTCCACTCTCAATCTTATAAACATTTCCTTTGATCTTCTCTTCTTATAATTCAGTTAGACTTAAGGGGCGTGGGGGCGTGGGGTGTGGGGCGTGGGGCGAGATCGAAGACTGATAAGAAAAGCTTATCGATAATGATGTTAATCTCACATTTGAATTTGGCCTATTCGTGTTTACGTCCAAAGTTTTTACGTCTTTTAATGAAAACCTTTCTGTATATAAAAAAAAAGGAATTATTTGGCTTCGCACAATGTCTAAACTGAGATATGAAAACATAAACACGCCTGCTTTAGTCAATTCACATTAAAAACCCCGGTCCCGCAAGATCACCGAAGTTAAGCAGTGATGAGCCAGTTCAATACTTAAATGGGTGACCATGTTGGTAGATAAAATAGAATTGGTGCCCTTTTTATATTAAGAAAATCGCTCTTCCAAGTCACTCACCATTTTTAGGCGGACCCTAAAATCTTCCTCTTTTACGAACAGGAGGTTGGAAGCGACGGGCGTCTTTTTTCGCTTCCCCAGCAGCTACGCATATCGTGCTAGTTTTGTTCCTATACCTCCAGAAAAATAGTAAGTGGTTTCCTTCCCTTTGTTTCTAAACGTTTTTTCATGTTCCTTGACCACCTGGTGGCTTTTTTGTGCTTTGGGACGGGAACTATTTTCCCTCTCTGTATGTTTTATAATTAAATGTTATATTATAATTGTTGAGTTGTACGTTTACCTCTCTAAATAATTTGTGTTTGCTTAGCCTCTTTTTTGATAACCTAATGTATTATAGGAATGCGGATATTAGCTTCAAATTAACACCCTGATAATCCTCATAACTCTTTCTGTATAATAAAAATAAACTATTCTATCTCCACACAATGTTTAAACTGAAATATGAAAACATAGACAGGTCAGCTTACGGTCAAATCATATTGAAAACACCGGTTCCTCCGAGATCACCAAAGTTAAGCAGCGATGGACCTGGTCAATACTAAGGCTGGTGACCATTTAAGCAACAGTAGGTACTGTACGTAACCTGGTATGAAAATGAATTGATTTGGTGTTATAACAAATAACCCCAGAATGGTTGATATGCCGTAAAACCAACCAACCATAGACAGGTCAATCTGTTAACCATTGAGTAGTGAGTTCGATACTTGTTGGGTGCCACATTCTGAAAGTAACGTTCATCCTCATAATTTCCTTAATATTAACAGTAGGGATTTCTTGAATCCTCTCGGACCATCAGTTCCAATTGGCCATCGTTCTCGATAGGTAATCTAGACGACATCCAGTGTCCGTACAGATCTGATGAATGTATGTATCTATTAATATTGTAGGCGTTATTTTCGGATTTGCCTGGGGAGTTGTCTGCCCGTTTAGTTTCGCAGGTTCCTGCTAGGGGCCTTTGATATTTAAGCGGCTGATTTGAACGTCTCTTTCTCTTTTGCTGTTGCTCGACCTACGAGATACTATGGGTTAGACTTAGGTCTATCCCTTCTCGTTGGGGCTTTGCCCCCCCCCCTTACATTACTGTAAGTGATTCATACAGCATGGGCTATTCCTAGTCTCATGTCTGTTGCTTTTATGTTTATCCTTTTACATGTAACTTTGTATTACCTATGTATGTATGTTCATGTACACCTCTATGTATTATGTACCCTGTTTATTCTGTGCTGTATATAAAAATGTTTTGTCTATCTACCTATGTCGGAGTTTTATCTTCGAGTATTATCACTTTGAATTTTACAACTGGTGACCCCGACGTGATGAAAACGTTTTGTGAAGGTTTTGTTTTGCATTTGGAACTTTAATCCTTACAATATCTTCTCACGAGAAGAATGTGACACAAAATCAATTCTCTAATAGGAGATTAAAAATTATAAGGATTATTCAGATTATTCGGGCTACTGACTTCTTTAGGGTTACCTACACAATGTTTCGGCCGATGTACCCTCCTGCCTTCTTCAGGTATATCGGTTGAAACGTTGTGTAGATAAAAATAAAGATGATGACAATAGACCGAATAAGCTAAATTTTACAAATTATCAAACATAATCTAAAAATACAGAGAAACAGGAGTCTAATAGGCTTGAATTCAGAGTTTTCCTTTTCCTAAACTGGTTGCTTAAACAAAGTTAAAGAGCCCAGTTTTCCCTACTAGTTTTCCGTAGCTGACTGAGGAATTGTTAAATTTATACTTTTTCAAATTATATTTACCCTTAAAATGACAGAGAACAGAAGTATTCATGTCTTTCTAAAGAGGAAGAAATGAAACGTAGCCTCGTTCAGGATTTGAATTCGAGTCTCTGATTCATTTCCCAAAGACAGAAACTTAGACAAAGTCGTTTTTTAATGAATGAAATGATTTAATATTTCTGAATGGAATTACTCACCTTATATAAAAAAGGGGGTGTGTTGGCGTTTTTTGGATATAATAGTGAAGAGGATGTGAAACACGATACCATCACTGGGAGAAGGGAAAATATATAGATATGAGCTGATTTTAATTTTTTACCAGTTTGAATAAAGGGATCTGAAAAAACTGTTGAGAATTTTGATATATAAGGTGTGTGGTAAATGCTCACTTCCACTTATAGACTCGCCGATAACCATGTGTCCAACCTATTGGCCAACCACTGGCAGTGCTCTGCTATTGATATTGTATTTATATCGGCTGTTCTGATCTTAGCCACTCAATTGCCTTCAACGTTCGTGGACGATGGAACATAGGATTATATCACTGGACCATTTGACACTACATAGGATTCCATAACTGAGGACTTATTCACTTACCAAAGGATTCTATATCTCAGGACTTACTTATTTTAAGTCCTTTTCAACTGGCCAAGGATGGCGGTCAAAAACTTAATGAATATATTTTTCTTTTTTTTTTTTTTGGGGGGTGGTGTTTGTTTATTTGGAGTTTTTGTTATTTATTTATCTATTTATTTATTTATTTTCCTTTTCTTCTTCTCGATCTGGGGGTTTTGTCAATCCGGGTATTTTCAACTAGACCCCATTAAAAAGACAATTTCCTAAATTTGGAATTAGTGAAGTCAAAGAATTTTAATTAACTCTTTGATTACCAAATTCCCCCCTAATGCTGTACCAATTTTTCTTGCTATTTTCATACCTGTATGATGAGATATTTCAAAGTTCATTCTCTATTCACCTCAGAACTCATTCTATTCAAATAAAGCCCAATTATTATTGTAATCTGAGTCCTTCTGCTCAATCATAATGAACTAACCAACAGTTTTTGCACTTTTGATCGCAGCAGTGGGAGAGCCACCGTAAGCGGCTTAAGTACAAAACGAGTTACCTATAGGAATGCGTTGCAAAGGGTATTTAACTCTTTGCCTGCCGAATTTTCACCACGGCTGTACCAAATATTCTTGGTATTATTTTACCAGTATGATGGGACATTTCAAAGTTCATTATCTAAATTATTCTATTTAAATAAAGCCCTATTACTATTGTAATCAGAGTCCTTCTGCTCAGTTATAATGAAATAACCAACAGGTTTTGTACTTTTGATCGCAGTGTTGGGAGAGCCGCAGTGAGCGGCTTAAAGTAGGCAAAGAGTTAATTTGAATTATTACCCAATAATATATCCTAAGACCCAGAGTGTTCGGTTATCTTCGTTAATCCCCCAGAACGAAAACAAATACCCCTAAATCGTGACAATTAGATATGGGAGAGGGATTGGAAAATAAATTTAAAGAATATTTAATTACATAAAAGAAACGAAAACCGATCATTCTTACTGAGAACCCAATCATCATTCAAATAAGAAAAAGAAAATTGTAAAAGTGAAAACAAATAAAATTGCTGATTCTTTGATTTTTTAATGATTTAAACTCCTTAAGCCAAGTTGAAATTCTCCTCCATCTCTCTCTCTCTCTCTCTCTCTCTCTCTCTCTCCATCTATCTATCTATCTATCTTTATGTCTGTATGTCTGTATGTCTATATCTATATATATCAATCAATCTATCTATCTATGTCTGTTTATCTGTCTGTCTCTTTGTGTCCCTATTTATCTATCTATCTATTTATCTATCTATCCATATCTCTATCTGGCTGTCTGAGTGTACCCCCTCTATCTATCTATCTCTCTCTCTCCATCTCCCTCTCTCTCTCTCTCTCTCGCTCACTATATATATATATATATATATATATATATATATATATATCTGTCTCTCTATCACTATCTGTCTATCTTCCTATCTATCTCTTTCTCTCTCCCCCCTCTCTCTCTCTCTCTCTCTCGTTATATCTGTCTCTCTTTGTCTTTATCTCTATGTGTCTGTCTGTCTGACTGTCTGTCTGTATTCTCTCTCTCTATCTATCTATCTCTATCTCTGCCTGTCTGTCTATCTGTCTGTCTGTCTGTCTCTATCTCTCTCTTTCTCTGTGTCTAAATCTATCTCTATCCTTGTCTGTCTGTCTGTCTGTATTTTCCTCTATCTCTCTCCTCTGTCCCTTTCTCTCTTTATCACCGTCTCTGTCTTTATCTATCTATTTTTGTCTCTCTTTCTGTGTCTGTCTGTCTGTCTATCTATTTATCTATATATCTATCTCTATCTCTGTCTCTCTATGTGTATGCCTCTATATCTGTCTGCCTGTCTGTCTGTCTGTCTGTCCCTCCCTCTCTCCCTCTCTCTCTCTCCCAGAATTCAATATATCTTCCATCGGATTTCAATAAATATCATTTCATTCAACTTTTATTTTTTCTTCGATGCAATGAAATTCCGACAAGGAAATTAATTATTCCCTGTCTAAATTCCCAAAGAAATAAATAAAGATGGCGGCTTAACTGATTTGAGATATTTCTAGCGCATGCGCTGAAGAACAATAACCTTCTACTTCCGTGAAATCAATAAAAGGTTCGGTTCAGTATTCCCTTCAGTATACGGAATACGTGGAAAAGATACCTGAAGATACAGCGTTCGAAACGTTTGGTGTATAATAAGCAAGCTGAGAGTGTCATGGTTATGACGCTAAGCTACCTATGAGGGTGAAGTTCCAGTTGGAGCGCAAGGAAAGATAAATGAAGAAGGTCGGAGAGTACATCGACCGAAGCATTTTTTTGTAAAGAAACCAAAACAATCAATTGATCTGCAAGACAACTTTTTTCTTATCCATCCCCTTCTAACCAGGCAACGCCGGGTTGCCACTTCTAGTAAAAGATAAAGGTACTGTTTTTTTTTTAGAATGAAAGAATAGTGAAACTGAAAATTCAAATGGGCTAATATTCAGGTAATATGGTTGACTTACCCGTTATGTTCGGATTAATTGTGTAACTAATGTTTGTGTAAGGAGATTTATATAGTAACTGTCAGTAGCTGACTTCCGGTTTAGGAAGTATGATAGCTAATTTTGACTTGATGTAAAAAAAAATTGAAGGTAATGAATTTTGATTAGAAAGTGATTTACAAACCTATTTGCTAGGGATAACTAATTTTGTCTTGTAATATTTTAAGAAGACGAAGAAGAAAGAAAGAAACAAATAAGGAAAGAAAGAATAAGAAAAAGTGCAGAAGAGAGAGACAGTTCCGCTACTAAAAGTTTCACGTGATGTATTTGTTTCGATCACCAGGCAGCATAATGAAGAGGTTTTATGCAAGTTCCGGCGGGACATCACTCTGTTTTAGATAACAACTAAAAGTAGTTCCTTAATCACCATAGCTTCTGGCTTCCAACTAATATATATATATATATAATATAGTGAGAGAGAGGGGGGAGGAGAGACAAAGTACAGAAGGTTAAAGAGGGAACGCGTGTGAGTGAGGAAGAGAAAACTACTCACATGTATACAAAACATTGCTCTACTGTGCCTATAAGTTTCACGTGATGTGAAAACCACGATCATCAGTCAAGCATAATTAAGAGGTTTTATACGAGACCTGTTTTGTTTTCGCGACACAAAGCTCTAGTTTAGACAACAACTGCAAAGCGTGGAACTAATCACCACGCGTCCTAGCCTTCCTAACACAACCCCACAACCACACACACACACACTCATTCACACACACACACACACACACACACCACACACACACACACACACACACACACATACACACACGGGTATATAAGTTGTAAGTAAGTTATATATATATATATTGAGGCAGTTAGGTTTTCTCTATCATTCTTCCTCTTAAGACATTTCTGTCTCTATTTGTGTAAAGTTTTGTTTTCCAACTTTATATATATATATATATATATATATATATATATATATAGATAGATAGATAGATAGATAGATAGATATACACACACACACATATATATATATACATATATACACACACACAAACACACACACACACACAATATATATATGTATATATATATATATATATATATATATATATACATATATATATACACACACACATACACACCCACACACACACACACACAACACATATATTATATATATATATATATAATATTATATACATCTTAATTACACATACATTGTCTAAAGTTTTGTTTGCCAACTATATATATATATATATATATATATATATATTTATAAATAAATACACACACACACATAATATACACAAACATATATATATATATATATATATATATATATATATATATATACACACATACATATATATATATATATATATATATATATATATATATACACACATATATATACATGTAATTACACATATATTGTGTAAAGTTTTGTTTGCCAACTTTATATATATATATATATATATATTATATATATATATATACACACACACATATATATATACACACACATTATATATATATATATATATATATATATATATATATATTACACACACACACACACATATATATATATATATACACACATATATATATATATATATATTTGTGGCATATTCAGTGGGAGGTTTCAACTGTCTGTATGTTGATATATGGCTGCCCGTTCCATTCCCTATGCCCAGTGTTCCTAAACCGAACGCTATCTGCGGTCCTTTTTTCCGTACTCTTGCTAAGCGATTGATGGCCAGTTCGAAGAGCTGAATTTTCTCTAATTCTCTTCTGTGATATACGAGTGTACTCCGGACATGATGAATGGGACGCTTGGTCAGTCTCATCGCTTTTACGCGCGCCTCAGCGACCATAGTACAATCGAAAAGGGATGACAGGTAGGCGGGACTCCGAACAGTCCACATTGCGGAGGTTCGGGTGTGTCATTTAAGATGTATTAATGTGCGAAAATGCCAGTGTGATTGCTACGGTTTCGTAAGATTAAACCAATGCATGATTGTCTACGCCGTTTGTTGAAAGTGTACATCAGGGTAGGTCGATTTTGGAACTGTAACGTCTCCCATGTTTTCAAATAGTTTTCAATCTTTTAAAATCTTATCAATGTTTCAGCTTAATTACTTGGTAAAATTATCAGCTTATCAGATGTGTCGGTGGTGATGAGGGCTGTTTGAAATGATAACCTTTCAGTTTTAAATATTGAAATTGCTATATTTTCGAACCAATTTCAAGGCTAAATGTTGCAAAAACGAGGATTTGTGGTGAATTTTAGAAGACGATCATTGATGTTATTTCCTCAAACAATGGTGCAAGTGCGAGATCTAGTTTTTTGTATCGCTATTCATCATACCAAGACACAGCTTTCATGATTATTTCTTCCTACTTCTGGGGCCGTTCTTAGCTCAGTCGCTAGGGTGTCCACCTGGGAGCATCGAGGTTCCTGTTTCTATTCTGGTCCTCGCCATATGAGTAGCATATGGATATATGCGGAAGGTGAGGAGCTAATGGTAGGAGTGGCGCTTCGCCTCAGACGCCTAAACAATCTTCTTGGTCTAGCACTAGTGAAATGGGATAGACTCCTTCGCTGTCTGACTGATACTGACTTTAGGCCACTCCAACGACTTTTTTTAGGGCCGGGTTAGCTCAGTCGATAGAGCGTTCAGCTAGAAACCACAAGGTTCCTAGTTCGATACCGACCCTCGCCAACTCAGTGTATGAGTAGCACATGGATATATGTGGAAAGTGAGGAGCTGATGGTAGGAGTGCCGCTCCGCCTCAGACGCCCAAATAATCTCCTTGGTCTAGCGCTAGTGAAAAGGGGATAGACTCCCTCGCAGATTGGCTCATACCGACACTAGGCCGCCCCGACGTCTTTACTTTACTTTACTTATTTCTGAGCTGGGTTGTCTACGCAGTTTTTGGTTGTAATGATTAAGCAAAACTTTATTGTTTTTCTTTATTCGTTATTAAAAGCCCAAAATTCTTTATTCTTTACCAAAAATACCAAATGACTTCTCAAATTGTACAGATTATTGTCCTCATCTTCATTGTTATTTGTACAACGTTTCGGCTGATATGCCCTCCGGAAGACATATCGGCTGAAACGAAGAAGAACGGAGGGCATATCAGCCAAAACGTTGTACAAATAACAATGAAGATGAGGACAATAGTCCGAATAACGCAGATAATATTAATCATCAAGCCTCATCTAAAGCTTTCAGCGAAATATCAATTTATTAATTTTTAGTTTTCTACTTTTTTTAGGCTTACTTCAGGTCAGATTTTTCAGTCTAATTATATTATTATTATTACTGATCTAGTTAGTATTGTTATTATTATTACTACTACCAGAGAGCTGGGTTTTTTTTCAGTCGGTAGAGCGTTCAGTTAGGAACCACAATGTTCCTAGTTCGATACTGAAGAAATAATCAAATATCAATTTATCAAGTTTTAGTTTGTATTTTTTTTTAAATCTTTTTTTTTTAGGTTTACTTCAGGTCAGATTTTTCAGAAGTTGGCGTTTTGGAACAGATGAACATTACGTCTAGTACCGTTCACTAATGGCTAAAATCTAACTAACTAAATCAGTTACCTTCTCACGCTTGGCTTTAGCCAATCAGAATCCAGGTTAGAGAAGGTAAACAGCCTTGTCAATCACATATAAAGGACAACGGTAAATTTTAACCATGACTTAACGCCTCTACGCCAGCTATGGTTAGCGGAATATAAAAAAGGATAGTCCCATGGACTGAATAAAGTTCCGTGATGGCTCCCGATTACGACAAGAAGATTCTCGAGTTCGAAAAGAAGGTTTGCGTGACCAAAGTGAAGGTTCCCGAGTCCGACAAGAAATACCTGAAGAAGGCCGGAGGGCATATCGGACAAAACGTTGTACACATAACAATGAAGATGAGGACAATAGTCTGAATAACGCAGATAATACTGAAGTTATCAAGTAAGACCATCACTCTATAATCTAAGTCACTTTCTCTCTCTCTCTCACACTCTCTCTCACCAAGATGAACACTCACCGTTTATATTGTAGGGTTCTACAGACTTAAAAGTTGGAGAACGCCTGGTGTAGTCTGTAACTTTTATGTCTTTCGTTGGAAAAGTCGGGCCATATTACCTTTAGGCAACCCTTTTTGATCTCGATTAAGAAAGGACATCTTTTTCATTTACACCGTCAATATCCGGTTGTTTTTTAGGAGTTACAGTTAGGGTTAGGGGTTAAAGTTAGGGTTAGGGTTAGGGTCATAATTTTTTTTAAATCTAAAAATAGTCAGTTAAAACAACCGGATATCGACGGGGTAAATGAAAAACATGTCCTTTCTTAATCGAGATCAAAAAGGGGTGCCTAAAGGTCATTTGGTAGGAAAAGTCTACATTTCTTGTAGGGGAAATATTCTCCCTTACAATAATTATCAGTGTAACAGAAACCTTTATGTTTGTTTCTTTAGAGCAACCCGGATTTTTTTTTATGAGATGTTTTATTTTTATTTTACTTTATGGGCCATCCGCACAAAACTATCAGTCTAGCCCACAGAAATAGAACGCCGCCTGTTCAGTTCAATAATAAACTGGTCTAGCGGAGACTGATCTATGATGGTCATTTTTCTAAACTAAATAAATAAAACAAATGTAAATAAAAAGAAAGAAAAAAAAATTGAAAGAAAAATAGAAAGAAAAAAAAGAAGAGAAAGAAAAAGAAAAAAAATCAATTTTCATATCAAATGTTTATTTGTTTTTTTGTTTTGTTTTTTTGTTTTCTTGATTTTTTTTTCATTTTTTTTTTTTGTTTGTTTGTTTTCTTTTTCATAACAAAACAAATCTAGACCTTTGACCCAATCCGCAAACTTTTCCCTCACCCACCCGTCGACCCGTCTCTGGCTTGTTACCATGGCAACCCCTCCTTTGCTTATTCACGTTTTGTCGGGTGTATGTTTGTTTGCTGAATTGGCGGCAAAGATTTTTATGATAATAGGGATATTAACGATGAAAATGATATCAAAAAAGGGGGTAGGGGGAGGAAAAGGGGGGAAAAGAAAGGGAAAGATATGAATGTCTGGAGAGAAAGGGGACAGAGATAGGAAGAACGATGATAATATTAAAAAGTGTATGATGAGTATATATATATATATATATATATATATATATGTGTGTGTGTGTGTGTGTGGTGTATGTGCGTGTGTGTGTGTGTATACATGTAAATGAACATATAGATAGGTCTATATATATACATATATATGTACATATATATGTATATACTAATATGAATAAAATCACAAATAAATGTGTGTATATATAATATATATACATATATATATATATATATATATATATATACATATATATATTATATATATATATATATATATATATACAATATATATATATATTATATATATATATATAAAGCATATAATATATATATATATATATATATATATATATATATATATATATATATATATACTTGAATTTCTCTCTTTCAATGTATCTTTATATATATATATATATATATATATATATATATATATATATATATACTTATGTCCATAAAAATGCGGGTATACGTATATACATTTAGATTTATATACACACACATACATATATATATATATATATATATATATATGTATAAATACCTTTATATTTAGATTTATATATACACATATATATAGCTATATAAATATTTTTATGCACACACACACACACACACACACACACACACACATATATATATATATATATATATATATATATATATATATATATAAAATTATACATAAATACGTTTTCATATATATATATATATATGCATATATATTTATTAATTCCTTTATTTATTGATGGAGACGATTCAGATTTTGCTATCTAAAGAAGAACATGAAGTAAATGTGGAAGACGATGGTGTGAGTGGCGGAGTGTCTCACATGAGAAGAAGAGAGAGAGAGGGAGGGAGAGGGGAGGAGGAGGAGTGAGAACAGTTCCATGTTAAGGCCGGTGTTACATAGAATACGTAGAATGTTGATAATATTTAAAAGTGCATCGTGTGCAAGGTATATATATATATATATATATATATAATATATATATATATATATATATATATATATTGGTTAAAGTGAAGTTGGTTTTGCTGTCTGAATTATGAAAATGTGTGTATTTGGGGAGAGTGTCTGAGAAAAAAGAGAGAGAATGATATATATATATATATAATATATATAGAGAGAGAGAGAGAGGGGGGCGAGGAAGAGAGAGAGAGGGGGGTGAGGAAGAGAGAGAGAGGAAGAGAGAGTTATAATAATTCATGTCAAAGGGGATGTTTCATTGAATACGTAGAACTTTGCTAATATTAAACATGCATAAGGTGTAATACACACACACACACACACACACACACACACACACACACACACACACACAAGAAGAAGAACAAGAAGAACAAGAACAAGAAGAAGAATGTATAAAACAAGAATATATATATATGTGTGTGTGTGTATTTGTGTATATATATATATATATGTGTGTATATATATATACATATATATATATGTGTGTGTGTGTTTGTGTGTGTGTGTGTGTGTAAGGTTCTTAGTCTGATACCCGTCCTCACCAACTCAGTGTATGAGTAGCACATGGATCTGTGCGGTAAAGTAAGTAGCTATGGTTGGTGCGGCGCTCCACCTCAGACACAAAAACAATCTCCGTCGTTTAACGCTAGTGAAAAGTGGATAGACTCCCTCGCTAATTGACTGATACCGACTTTAAGCCACCTCGACGACTTTACTTACTTACTTTACACACACACACACACACACACACACACACACACACACACATATATATATATTTATTTATGCATGTTGAATTAAACAAAAGACACGTCTCCTGTTTAACAATTTCATTTGTGATCTTTTCAAGCCTTCTGGCCAACTTTTTAATATTTGGGTGGAATTCGTGGATTAGTTCATGTCCCGAGTACTTTCGGCACTTCGAAGTGCCATCATCAGGGGTGATGTGTTCCAGTTTTTCAAATTATATTAATGGATGTGGAGGCTGGAAGGAGAAGATTTGATGAGAAAGGTGCTATAGGCATTTTAAGATGTGTGCACTGCATTGGGAATTAATTTTGTTTAAAGATGGTTTATATTGTTTTATGGATAAAGCTTCTAGTATTTGGAGTTTTTGTTTATTTTTTTTATTTGTGCAGAATGTGTGTATATTCCGTCAAGAAAAAAAAAATATATATATGAACGAAGTGGTGCCTTGACTTAGGAGTTCACCACATTATGAGATATACAAATTATATGCTGTCACTGGTTCTTATTTTCCGCTTTTTCATGGGGCCTGATATTTGTGATACGAGCAAACTTCAGAGACGCTTATGTTAATAAAATTACTAAAAATACACATTTTGATTTTTTTATATTTCTTTCGGGCTGTGGTCTTTATCTTTTATGTTATATATAATTATATTTTAATATATGAAGCGTCATTTTCTAAAATCCCGACAAATAAATACATTGAAGTTTCCAAATTTATTAGAACAAAGAAAATATTATTTATAAAAGAATAAACATAAAAATATATTACAGTACATAATTCATTACATTCTTTTTTTTTTCATGTTTTAATACGATACAATGCTATTCTTCTTAGTAAACGTAACAAAAAAGTTTTTTGAGGGAATTCTCTCTCTCTCTCTCTCTCTCTCTCTCTCTCTCTCTCTCTCTCTCTCTCTCTCTATCTATCTATCTATTTATCTATCTATTTATCAATTTTACCCTTCTCTTTCTCACCTGTAATGGATTGCTGTTGTACAGACGAGTGAAAATCTCTAATAATAACAAAAAAGTTTTGGGGGTGGAACTGGAATAGATTAATGGTATTTCAGTTTATTCAGTGAGGAAAATTGATTTGATATACGAGGAAATTGAGTCTCGAGAAGAACAAATTATACTCCTAAGTTAAGGTACCAAATATATATATAATATATATTATATATATATATATATATATATTATAATATATATATATATATATATATATATATATATATTGCATATATATGCATATATATTCACACTCACACAAATATATATATATATATATATATATATATTATATATATATATATATATATAATATATATATATGGAAACTCTCGTAAATAACCTGCGGGCGATTTTAGATAAATTAGCGATTTAGAAACGTCTTCAGTTTCCTGCGATGAAGAGGGTGCTACTGCCGCTGATCTGACTGGAGAGAGTGCTTGAGATTTGACGAGACGTGTCACTCGATCTACTAATAAATAATTAACCAATCAACTATTTCGGGAATACTACTACTTATGTTAATAATAATAATAATAATAATAATAATAATAATAATAATACTGTCCCACCCATAATTGGGGTCATAGAAGAGTCCTGGAGGACCTGGGAAATAAGTTCGACGAACTAGAGATTCCAGGAAGAATTAGGACTACAGAGAGAGAGAGAGAGAGAGAGAGAGGGGGGGTGGAGAGAGAGAGGGGGTGGAGAGAGAGAGGGAGGGAGAGAGTCACACACAGTCATACACATGGACACATGCACATGCACACACACACACATATATATATTCAAATGTCTATATTTGTATGTCTATACATATCTTCCACATTCATATCTTGATTCATATATAATTGATGGTGCATATACATACACTTACACACACATATATATGTATATATATATGTGTGTGTATATATATATATAGATGTCTTCCACATATATACATCAATTTATATATAATTAATGTTACACACACACACACACACACACACATACACGACGAGTTTGTTTCCCACGACTTTACTCACTACACTCCGTGGCTTCAACTTTAACCCATAGATGGAACCCTAACAGGTACTACCATCGGGACAATCATATAGATGCAAGCGTTTGACGTGATCAGTCGTTTGATCAGAGGGGTCTCTCCTACCCTTCGTCTAGCCTAAGTAAGGACCTAAGTGGTAGAAGACCAATAAATCCGTGGAAAAATTGAGGTTGTCCAGATCCTATAACAGCTAAGTTCGGCTAAATATGGTCGAGGCAATAATATATATATATATATTCACCGACCCCACCGCGCGAACAGAATGTACATTTCTAAAGCGTAGTTTAACAGGTTTGAATTCCAAAGATTCCTTCTCCTAGATTGGTTACCTGTCAAGTTTAAAGAGTTCAGTCTGTCATACTATTTACCCATAGCTAGAGGGAGTGTAGTTGAATGCCTGCTATCCCCAATGGTATTAGTTCAATGTGAAATGCAAACAGCCTTGTCCAGTATTTAAACTCTGGTCAACAAGTCCTTTCCAACCATTACACCACACTCCTCCAACTTTAACCCGTGGATTGGACCATAACAGGTATTACAACTCGAGACAATCATATTGGTGCTAGGACTTAAGATGATCGATATACTGATCAGAGATGCCTCTCCGACCAACTGTCTAGCCTAAGTAACGGTCAGAGTGGTAGAAGACCTGGAAATATGTAAAAAAAAAATGAAGATGTCCAGATCCCATCACAGTTGAGAAATTTGAGGAAACATGCCGTCACTTGAATTGTTACATAATTGTTAGTAAGCTAACAATTATGTAGGGTTAGTATAGAAATCAAAATGGCTGTTAGAAATTACGGCTAGCAGTTTTATTGAGTGGGAGTAAGTGACGATATCATGGAAGATTGATTGGCACATGTTAACCTCGTGTTAATCCCCTTTCCGGGAGATATCGTGAGAATTAGTAGAGAAATTGAGAAACAAAGTCTCTTCCGGTTTTGATTTGAAAGATTTAGATCAGTACTGTGCAAGCCATGGAGATAGCAAATCGTGATCAGCGCTCTCCCGGTGGGGGCCATATTCACACTCTGCGCAGTTAGTCTGGATGGGGATTTCTAAATAAAATATAATATAAAGAAAATCTAAGTCTTGGGTTATTTATCCAAAAACTACTAATGACCCAGGGCTTCTGATAGAGGGGAAATCCCTAATGGAAAACCAGATACGAAATCTCCAAATGGAAAGTTCCAGACCCTAGGAGAACTCCCAGCTACATAAGATACCAAAGATGATCAGAAGAAAATATACGACTAGCTGAGAAAAGCTGAGATGCAACCACGGGCATCTCAGCAGGTAAAGAGGACTATGATTATAAAAAAAAAAGTCGTCGCCCCGTCGGTATCAACCAATTATCGAGGGAGTCTATCCCCTTTTCAATAGCGCTAGACCAAGGAGATTGTTTTGGCGTCTGAGGTGGAGCGTCACACCTACCATCAACTTCTTACTTTACCGCACAGATCCCTGTGCTACTCATACGCTGAGTTGGCGAGGACCGGTATCGAACTAGGAACCTTGTGGTTTCTAACAGAACATCATGTAAAACAAAAACAACATGATAATATATCAAACATCAATACTTGTGTTTATTAATTTTACCACCATTATCATCTTGTAACTACCTCTGGTTAAAAATGAGACCGCCCAAATCGTTCAGGATAGAATGAAAAAAAGTTAATGCTGATTATCTGGTGTTGCTTATCCGCCGAATTCTTATTTCTCATGGGTATCGTAACCTCAGCAACGTAATGGACCAGTCAGTCTTTATTATAAAGAAATAAAAGGATGAAAAACAACATTTAGAAGGAGGAGGGGATGAGCGCGTGGAAGTGATAACGTTTATCTGTTTCAATCGAACAAAATCAAACGATGAAAAGAAGGAAAGAAAGAAAGAAAAAAAAGAGTGTATTGAAGTGAGTAAGTCTACTGTTGGTTTGAATAACAGCAGCTAACTAAGTAAAACTTAAGCAGTGTCCAAGACAGTTGGTATATATAGAAATCAAGAATGACCCATTCATGAATTTGGGCGATTTGGGTCATTCCATTCCTTGAGTTCTGATTGGCTCCTTGAGTGCTTGATTTGAATGACATTGTGGTGACTTATATATATCCTGTCATTCTGCGGTAGACTTTGTGACATTCGGGTTTGTATATAAGTTACAATCGTTTGTTGCCTTATCTTCTCAGTTCGACGGTAATTGGAACTTTAATTATTCTTCCGATGAAAGAGAGTTAGATCAAGATTAATATACTTCTTACATATTGAAATATTTGCAATAGCTCTTAAGTAAACATATATAAACGTCGTTATAATCTAATTATCAAATTGCAGCATATCAACAGGTCTTGCTAGTAATAATTTCATCTACACAGGTGGTAATTGTATTTGCGACAATAATTGAAATGATAAATATGGTAATCGCGAATTAAATTTTCAAATTGAATAACAATGACAAACAACAGGAGAAAATAACATGTCACAAAAGACATTTGGAAAAATATAACAAGAAATGATAATTTGGTCTAACGTCACTAATTGGACTGTTCGTTTCAGACAAGAAAGTTGTTTGTCAAAGATGAACACAGTGTTCACATTTCACATCGAATGTCACATCAATTTATATCAGAGTAATAATTTGTTCATGTTTGAATAGAGATAATAGTAATGACTAAATAAACCCTAATAATTCATTATTAATTATTATTATTATTATTATTATTATTTATTATATATATATATATATATAATATATATATATATATATATATATATATATATAATGGCTGGTTTTATATATATATTATTTTATATATACTAGCAAATATATGCACCCTCCGGGTGCAAGTATTTAAATTCTAATATAATAAAATATCATATTAAATTAGAAAGGCTAATTAAACTGAATAAGAATTCAGATAAAAAGATTTGGAACAGAGGGGGTATGATTGAAAAATAGAACAACTTTGAAACTAACTCTTCCATCATTTTCCATTACTCCCTTTTTTCATTGGTAAATTTTCCTAATTGAACTATTTAGTTAAAATAGGAAATAAAGAATAAAATTGTAGTTATTTCTTCTTGCTAATGGATTTCTTTTAAGATTTATCCCCGAGATTTTTGCTCATATTCAATAAGGTAAAACCAAACAATTAGAAATCAATAATACTAAGCATATATTTATTAAAATCAAATGTTTAATATCAATATGCAAATTAGCCTTCCCATTCACACTGTAATCCGCCATTTTGTTGTATATATAAATACAATTGTATGTTGTTAGTATGTAGATATGGTCAACAGTCTTAATGATGAAAAACAATTTTATTAATAATTGAGGTTTAAATAAAAATAAAGTCATGGAGAATGTGATGTAAATAACAAAGGGAATTGTGACTTGTATAGTAATATAGTTTCGGTTACAGACAGAAAAACACACAATCTCCATTATAATAAGATATATATATATATATATATATAAAGATAAATGTAATGAGTCAGACGAACCTACTATTAGTTTCGCTTAATGCTCTTCAGGGCTAAGATCTTAGCCCTGGAGAGCATTAAGCGAAACTAATAGTAGGTTCGTCTGACTCATTAGATTTATCTTTATTATTTGCTCTACTTAGGTATTGAGCACTTTTTACTTATTAGCTTATTCTCCTAGCGGTTATATGAATATATATATATATATATATATATATATATATATATATATATTATATACATATAAATTTTTTTTTCTTTTGGCCATATACTGTACCAATAGATTAATTTTTATTGGTACGATTATCTTGGTCTTTTTTTTTTTTTTAAATTTCTCCCCGGTTGATGTTTGGTAGTATATTTTTACAATCAAACTATTTGCTGTTTTTTTCTCACTGCGAGGATTTACCAACACGCTTGGTATATTAAATTATATATATATATATATATATATATATATATATATATATATATATATATATATATATATATATATATCAATAATTTTGTTACGTTTAAATAGATAGGGTTGGTTCGTTTTATTTTACGGCATATCAACCTCAGTGGTCATTTAATGCCGATAAGGTTTTGAAATAAAGTCATTCTTAATGGATACTCAATGTTTTTTATAAACTCCCATTTTCCTATTTAAGCCATAGATGGGACCCTAACAGGTACTACCCCTCCGAGTCAGAGTGGACCAGGGAGCAATGGTGGTGAGGGGGTACTCCACATTCCCCAAACCTCCAAAACTGGAACCTCACCATCAGATAGAGTTTAACGTCATTCCAAGGACATGTAGACCCTCAGCCACCGCCTTCTAGCATCAATATGATAAAAAGGGTTGGGGCTTGGCATAAGGGCAATAGGGTTGGGAAAATCATATAGATGCTAGGGTTTGACGTGACCAGCCGATTGATTGGAGAAGGCTTCTCCGACCACCCCTCTAGCCAAAGAAAGGGCCAAAGTAGAATATTCCAAGTCATGGACTGCTCAACCCCCTGGGTTCTATCCTTAAGCATCATGGGTTGCCACCCACATCCAACAGGTGGCCCCATTGGGGGAGTCTTACCCTTCTGCAGAGGTGCAGTCGGTGCATTCTAACGCCCCAGCCGACAGGGCGCGTGTTTAAATAGAGATATAATGGTAAAGATTAAGAGGAGCTCTAATGATTTAATTACGTTTAATTTGACATATTATGTTAAAGATTAAATCAAACCTAATAATTGTTTAATGTTTAAACAGAGATATAATGGTAAATGGCAGAGATCTTGAAATCAGGAAGGAAGCGCTGCTCCAACCACTACATCAACTATTCTGCAGCAGCTGGGATCAAGGACACATCCCTCAAGACATGCGAGACTCTACCATCGTCACCTTATACAAGAACAAAGGAGATTGGAGCGACTGCAACAATTACCGGGGCATTTCCTTCCTCAGCATAGTTGGAAATTTATTTGCTCGTTTTCCACTGGCGCGTCTGCAGACGCTTGCATCTAGCATCTATCTGGAGTCGCATTGTGGCTTCTGAGCAATCCGGTCAATTTTGGTAATGATCTTCTCACTACGCCAGCTACAGGAAAGGTGCCAGGACCGGCAGATGTCACTCTACACAGCATTAGAAGACTTAATGAATGCATTCGACATGGTCAGCCGAAGTGTTTGCAGTCACTGCACTAGAGATTGCCATTCAAAAATCGGTCTGTTCAGCTACTCACGCAGCTGCAGAAAAAAAGTGGACACTACGCCATCATCTTTTGTAGAGGGAAGAAGGTCAACATATATAACTGTAAGGACTGAATCAAACCTAATAATTTTGTTACGTTTAAATAATCATATAGAGGTAAGGATTGTGACATTTAAATAGAGATATCATAGTAGGCACCAAGAACTGCCCTAATGAATGTGTCACTTTTAAACAGAGTTATAATGGTAACGACTAAGAGGAGCTCTAATGATTTCGTTACGTTTAATTTGACATATTATTTTAAAGACTAAATCAAACCTAATATCTTATTATAATGGAGATTACGTGTTTGTTTGTCTGTAACCGAAACTATATCACTACTCAAGCCACTGTCCATTTACTTATTATACGTCACATTCTCCATTAATCATTTTTATTTAAGCCTCAATTATTAATAAAATTGTTTTTCATTATTAATACTGCTGGCCATATCTACGTACTAATAACATGCAATTGTATTTATATGTACAACAATTAGCGGTTTACAGTGTGAACAGCAAGCCTAATTTGCATATTGATATTTAAAATTTGATTTTAATAAATATGTGCTTGGTATTGTTGATTTCTAATGATTTGATTTTATCAATGAGCAAAAATCTCGGAGATAAATCTTAAAAGAAATCAATTAACAAGAAGAAATAACTGTTATTTTATTCTTTACTTCCTATTTTAACTAAATAGTTAAATTAGGAAAATTTACCAATGAAAAACGGGAGTAATGGAAAATGATGGAAGAGTTAGTTTCAAAGTTGTTCTATTTTTCAATCATACCCCCTCTGTTCCAATTTTTTTTCTGCATTCTTATTCAGTTTCATTAGCCTTTCTAATTTAATATGATATTTTATTATATTAAAACTTAAATACTTGCACCCGGAGGGTGCATATATTTGCTAGTTCTTTTAATGTTTAAACAGAGATATGATGGTAAGGACTGAATCAACCCTAATAATTTTGTTACGTTTAAATAGCCATATAGAGGTAGGAATTAAGAGAGACCAATAATTTTTTTACATTTAAATAGAGATATAATTGTAGGCATCAAGAACAGCCCTAATAAATGTGTCACTTTTAAACAGAGTTATAATGGTAAGGACTAATAGTAGCTCTAAAATTGTACGTTTAAATAGAGTTATAATGGGTAGCACCCTATTAAATTTGTCACATTTAAAAAGAGATATAATGTTAAAGACTAAGAGCAGCCCTAATAAATTTGTCCCGTTTACATATAAATAGAATTGTAATGACTAAAAGCAACCTTAATACTTTTGTCATATTTATATAGAGACATAACGGTAAGCACTAACAGCTTTATGATCAGCTTTGATAATTGTGTCATTTTGAAATAGAAGATAGAGAGAAGGGGGTGATAGAGAGAGACAGAAAGATGGGATGACAGTAGAGAGAGAGAGAGAGAGAGAGAGAGAGAGAGAGAGAGAGAAGAGAAGAGAGAAAGAGACAGAGAGAGAGAGAGACAGAGAGAGTTAGATAAAAGACAGATAAGAAGGGGTAAATAGAGACAGAGAGTAGAGAGGAGGAATATAACGTTAATCCATTGTATCGTCTGTTTAAATGAAATGAAAGAAAGGAAAGGAGAACTTTTAAAACATGAATGCGTAGAAAGATTATTACCGTATTTGACGGCATATAAGACGCACAGGGGATATAAGACGCACCCCCATTTCAGCAGGTCAGATTCAGGAAAAAAAATGTTTTTAGTTTATTTAAGCATATATTGCCACCATACGCTCCTGTTAACCTTGATTATAACAATACCAGCAATAAAATAAGGATGCATGGAGTTTAGGGTAGGTAAAAGTACTGAGCGTAAGCTGGGTTGGTGAGCATCATAGAGAAGATTAGCCTAGGCTTATGGCAGGTCTCAAACTTCATCTACGATGTATAAGATGCAGGACAATTTTTGAGGCATACTTTTGGAAAAATTGCGTCAAATACGGTAAATCAAGATAATTATTCTTTTTACATATTGAACTAAAGTCATCCTTGTAGAAGAACAGTAGAGCTATTATCTAACCTAGAAATGGTGGGATAAGAGCGGTTTATCTTTCCCGATGGTATCAGGGGGAAATTGAATGTACCGTGTTTCCCCGAAAATAAGACCCAGCAGCAAAATAAAACGTAGCATGGGTTCTCAGGATGATTTTAATATAAGCCATCCCCTTAGATAAGCCCTAGTTGAGAGTGGCAGACGAAAGAAATAAGCATTATTCACAAACACTCGTCTTCTCGATTATTTAATGTGTTTTTGAATAAAATAACATGTAAATTGTGTAGTCTATCAAGTCATTACTTGTGAAAAAATCATGGCTATATTCATATTTTTATTAGATGGTATTCTAGAAAATATGCTAAACAAAATATTTACATATATTTTCTGTAATTACAATATTATTTGTCCTTCGTCATCAGTGAGATTGACCGACACACACACACACACACACATACACACACACACACACACACACACACATTTTCGTAATTTGTTTATTTAGAAATTTCATAATTTTCAACATAGTAATGTCGTTTGTCGATATATGAAAAAAAAGACATCCCCGCAAAATAAACTCTAGTGTCATATATCAGAGTGGAAATTAATGTAACCCCTTTCTTATTTTCGAGGAAACAGGGTAATATGGCGGTTATAAACGTTAGCCACGACGTCACTTGAACTCCCCCACCCCAAATAGTTATTATGGAAAAACACTTTTCTTAAGAGCTCGCAACTTCATACAAAATGATTTTACTCTCGTTCATTTTGATAAAAAAATGTGCCATTTATTTTATTTCATTTTAGTCTCCGGCTGACACAATCGATTTTAGAATGTGATTGAAGCGTTTTCCAAACAGCAATGCTATAAATTCAGAGACAAACATTACAAACCCACTACAACCCCACATTGAGACAGACAGACACATATACACATGCATACACATCCCTCTCTTTCTCTCACTGTCTATCTCTCTCTCTCTCTCTCTCTCTCTCTCTCTCTGTCACACACACACACACATACACACACACACACATATATATATATATATATATATATATATATATGAATAGGGCTGATTTAGCTCAGGTGGTAGATTGTCCGACTTGGAACCACAAGGTTTCCGGTTCGATACTGGCTCTCGCCAACTCAGCGTATGAGGAGCACAGGGACCTGTGTGGTAAAGTGAGGAGCTGATGGTAGGTGTGGTGCTCCACCTCAGGCGCCAAAACAATTTCCTTAGTATCTCTCTCTCTCTCTCTCTCTCTCTCTATATATATATATATATATATATATATATATATATATATATCATTGGTGTTATATTTATAAGTAAACAGTGCTCATTATCATGGATAGAGCATCTATATCTAAGTTAACGTAGTGAGAACATGGATTCAACGGCGCCTTGGTCTGAATATAATATAGGCGTGAAACTGTTTGTCAACTCACGCCATTGTTTCCTTTTTCACACTACATTAAATTATATATATATTATATTTTTGCTTGAAGGCAATTACAATGCATGTATCGCATAAATACTTTTTATAGAAAATGAACTTGACAAGTGTAATCCCGGCAAAGGATCGCTTGGCATGTAGAACATCGTACAGACTCTTTCGACTTTACTAAGTCTCATCAGCGATCTATACTAACGACTTCCCTCCGACAATGCTTCTAAAAAACAAACATCCAAAAATCTTATATATATATATATATATATATATATATATATATATATATATATTATTATTATTATTATTATTACTGTGTTTACAGAAATAACCTACTCGAGTTTAGTATTACAGTGTGTACAGAAAATATATACTAAAATAATACTAACTATGCTTTACTAACGTATGGAGCACTTTATATTTTTATCATCATCATCATGTCACGCAAGCAGCACGGATATCCATGACAATCTCTCGCCAACCTTCCCTATCACTCGTTGCCCCTGGGAGGTCTTCTGCGCACTACCAAGCACTGACTTATCCGAGTAATACTTATATCAACCAAATATTGAGACTAACCTAATATTTGTTTACCGGTAAGTCATTCCCTTTATCTATCTATCTATCTATCTATCTATCTATCTATATATATATTATATATATATATATATATATATATATATATATGTGTGTGTGTGTGTAAGAATGGAAAGGGAATTGAATCCGACAAATATGGGAAAAAAGTGATATCGATTAAATTCATTTTTATCCATCTACATTTCTTTTTCTTTACTCATTTTTTCCTTTTATATATATATATATATATATATATATATATATATATATATATATATATCACCATTTCGTTCTGCTGATTTTCTGTGTCTGACCTCTTCGGAACTTTCCAGAATTTCCAGATACGTGATTTCTGGCAGCGTTCAAAGTGTTCAGATAGAATGAATGGTAAATGAAATAAAGTAGAATTGATTCGACTGACCTATCGTCGTATATTGATTATAAGGACACTGTTAATTAAGATGGCCGAAGGGTGTCTCGTCGTGGCGCAATGGTAGCCTTGCAGATCCATTATTATTGAATAGATGTATCTTCGATGGATGACCAAAACTATTCCATCCCTTGTTGTAGACACACATTATTTACACACACACACACACACACACACACACACACACACACATAACTCCGTGTGATTTATCAGTTATTGACACTCTGGTGACTTGTTATTCCAATTCTGGTCTTGCAGATTCGATCCCACACATTGCAAGGGAAATTCCCATCTGCATTGGGTGGTTCATGACGACGAAGACGTATATATATATATATATATATAATATATATATATATATATAGAGAGAGAGAGAGAGAGAGAGATAATGAGAGAGTGAGAGAGAGAGTTAGACAGACAGAAAGAGACGCAGACATACATAGAGACGTATATATATATATATATATATATATATATATATATATATATATATATATATATATATAGTAAAGTCTTCGAGGTGGGTTTAAGTCGATATCAGCCAGACATTGAGAGAGTTTATCCCTTTTTCACTTGCACAAGACCAAGGAGATTGTTATCGTCTGAAGGGGAGCGCCACACCTACCATCAGCTTCTCTCTTTACCGCACAGATCCCTGTGCTACACATACGCTGAGTTATCGAACCCGGAAACTTGTTGTTAACTAGTCGGACACAACCTAATATAATTCAGGCATTACCTACCTAGGTCAGGTGTCTGCCAGTATCATCTTCAAGGTCATTTAGGGGAAACCTTTATATATTTTGCTTTAATTTGGACACTGTAGCGTAATTATCAGGGTCTACCGGGAATTTGGAATTAAAAATAAAACTGTATTCGGATTTCTAGAGAAAGAGGGGAAAAAGAAATAAGAACAAAGGTCAAAATTTGACCGAAGAATGACCCCGGAAATAGATTTTAAAATAAACTCGGAAGTTACGGGTGTTGACCGGAAACAGATGTGACGCAGGGAAGAGAAACGGAAGAAGAAGAAAATCGCCCTCTTTTCCTTTAGGCCATCGTGGGAGTAAGACATTGGCCCAGGTCCCTCGTGTGGGTGTGGGACAGCGGAACAAAGCAATATACAATGAAGATAGTGTAATTTGACGATGCTCCCTCTCTTTCTCTCTGTCTTTTCTTCTCTCTGAAAAAGAGCCCACGAGCCTAGAAATAGATACAAAGCCCCTCGTGACTATACAACTTTTGTGTATGCTGTTTCTGACCCAACGGCAACTAATAACGACGACTACTACTACTACTAGAACTTGAGTTGGCCTATGCGACACATCTCGCCCTGTTACATATATCGATTTGTTACCGTGATTATATCGTGATGCTACAGACTCATACTCATGGACATACCAGTTCTCTAATCACTTTTGTTGATTTTATATCAATGCTCATCTGCTATGGCAGTTTTGCAAGAATTCAAGAATTCACATCACATTTCCAACTCATTCAATAAAATTGATCGAGTTTTCTTTTTTCCCTATTTAATTTGACAGCCTATAAGACAATAGGAATAAATATTGAAAACAAAAACCTTAGCATAAATCACTAGAGGGATATTTACGCAGTAATATATATTAGATTTAAAAATGAAGGCTTTTTGAGCATTGCAATTTTATATTAGATAAACGTAGTTAAATAACACTTAATTTCAAATTATGCAGCAAAATCGAAAATAGCACAAAATGCCTTTTTGCTAACAGAATGATTGTGGGGACACTTGAAACTCGGAGTAACGCCGAATCGTAATTTAATAGTTTAGGATTTAAACATACTCAGCCCCAAAAGCATCGAATGCTTTTTACCTCGTTTCTAACAAAAGTTATTATTTACCCCTTTTGAGTTTTCACATCAGTGTTAGCTGATGGTTTTTCACTGGAGTCTGAGTGACAGCAAGTCTCCTCAGGTCTCCAGGACTCTTCTGAGTATTCTGGCAGATTGCAGCAGTGCAGTGTTCTGAATGGTTTCAATCCTTCCTCTGATATCCAAACTTTCCAAACCCTTTTCCAATCCCTTTGGGACTGTTCTATTTATTATTATTATTATTATTATTATTATTATTATTTGAGTTTTTCACACCGGCCGTAGCCGTAGGTTCACTGGAGGCTGAGTGACAGTGTAGCATAACTCCAGAACGATATATGTATCAAAACGACGTGTGTCGCATGGGTCAACTCAGGTTGTAGTAGAAGTTGTCGTTAGTAGTAGTAGTCTTAGTTCAAAAACAACATACACGTAAGTTGTATAGTCATAAGGGGCTGTGTATTTATTTCTAGGCTCGTGGGTTATTTTTAAGAGAGAAGGAAAGATAGAGAGAAAGAGAGAGGGGGGACACGGTCAAATTACCCGGTCGTAAATCATGTTCGCTACTACAGTATGAAACGCATAGGGGGAACGGTGAAAGGTTCCACCTGCTTCTCACAAGGCCTGGCCGATAAAAGACTGATTTTCTTCTCTTCCTTTTCTCGTTCCGGCGTCACATCCGTTTCGGGTCAAAACTCGAAACGTCCGTTTTCATTTTTAAATCTATTTCCGGGGTCAATCCTCGGTCAAATTACTGGCACCCCGCTTACTCTTCCAAATTTTAACCTTTGTTTGCTCTTATTGTTTTTTTCTCTTTGTCCTTTCAATCCCCTTAGACCACAAGAATTATGCTACAGACAGCAAGTCTCCTCAGGTATCCAGGACTCTTCTAAGTATTCTAGCTGATCCCAACAGTGCTGTAGTTTGGTCTCGATTCTTGTTTTGATTTCCAATTCACCCAAATTCTTTCCCAGAACTTTGGGGATCGTAGAGGGTGAGAGTAAAAAATTCAGTGCCAGAGAGTTTGTGCCATAATTAAGCGAAATCCTCAATCCTCAAATTTATTAAAGGAGTAAAAGAAAAGAGATAAAACAATTTAAAATGGAAACTTAGTTCTGATAACTTTAAATGTATATTGAAACGAAACAAAATATATGTAAATATATAATACCTTTATTAAAACTTGTTTAAAAAACAACGAGGATCGTCTAAGTTAGTATACTCAAATTTTGCGTGTATTTATTCAATATCATGACGATTTGGGGTAATGTGACTTAATTAGAGACGGAGTTTCGATTACAGAAAAATAGAGACTGAATATCCATTATTTATAGATTATTATTATTATTATTATTATTATTATTATTATTATTATTATTATTATTTGCTCCTTTTGAGTTTTCACATCAGCATTAGCTGATGGTCTTTCACTGGAGTCTGAGTGACAGCAAGTCTCCTCTGGTCTCCAGGACTCTTCTGAGTATTCTGGCAGATTGCAGCAGTGCAGTGTTCTGAATGGTTTCAATCCTTCCTCTGATTCCCAAACATTCCAAACCCTTTTCCAATCCTTTTGGGACTGTTCCAAGTGCGACAAGTACAATTGGTATCACCTTTACTTTCATATTCCATAACTTTTTCAGTTCTCTGGCAAGGTACAGATATTTGTCCATTTTTTCATATTCCTTTAGCTTCACCCTTATTATTATTATTATTATTATTATTATTATTATTATTATTATTATTATTATTGCAGAGGTGCAGTTGGCTTATTCTGTAGCCGACAGTACACTTTACAAAATGATACTGCTGTATGGTCGGATTTTAGATTACGTTGACTGGGTACGACCCCCCCCCCCCAACTAAAAAGGGTATTCTGGATATGACACAAAACTGTCATTATGTGTTTAAGCTCAAAGTCAGCCGTGATGGTTTTGGTTAAACCAGTGATTCCCAACGTGGGGCCTATGCAATTCGATGATAATAGGGGGCAATATGAAAAATATACTAATATCAACATTTTTTTTATTTTACCCTATATGGGTAAAAATTATAAATGTATAGGGTAAAATTGTAATTACAACCTAGCTGAGCACAACAGCTTGTGCAATCGAGTCCAGTGTTCACCCACTAATGTTATCGTGCATCTGGCACCAGCTATATGCATGGCTTCTGACTTGTTTAACTTTGCAGTTACTTTATCTGTTACCCTACCCTGCAATTATACACATAATAAAATGGATTTTATTTGATTAAATTTGAAGTTAAACCCTTTAGTTTTATTTGAAAGATACAATTTTTTGTTATACTTCTTCAAAACTGATATTATAATATCATATTAAACAATTAACGGGGGGGGGGACATGAAGAAATTTGTGATAAAAACAAGTGGGGTATGGTACTAAAATGGTTGGGAACCACTGGGTTAAACAGTTCATTACAAGAAGTATGAATCAACATGTTGACTCAAGTTAAGGTCAAATCGAATTTCGCACGTCATATAAAACACGTTTAAAAAAAAAACTGGAAATTACAATAAATACATTTCCTGCTAATCAAATGAATCTTGTCCTCTTTCTTCGCTGTCGATTTTTTGCTGTCTTCGGCATAAAATAACCCAAGGGATGATATGCCGAAAAATCTACCCAATCGTCAGTGCAAACCCGAATTGAGGTTTAAGGACTGCCTCAAGGACACTCTGAATAACACTGCTATTGCTGTGGAGGACTGGGAGAAGCTAGCTTGTAATAGACCTGGCTAGAGAGCCAATATCTACCGATCTATAAAAGAATTTGAATCCAACCGAATTAAACACCAAAAATTGAAGCGGGCTATTACAAATGGTAATTTTCAGTCCAGCAACATTCAAAGTGGAGAAGTTCCAACATGTAGTTTATGTGGAAGAGTGTGTCTTTCCACGGCTGGCCTGGTGAGTTATCTGAGAAAACACAAGGATAGAGTGTCAAATGCTACTGACACCCAACTATGAGAGAACCCCCCTAAAAAAATAAAAAAAAAACAAAAAAAAAAACAGGAAACGGTCTTACTCGAGTACGGGTTGACAACCAACCTTTGGAAATTGCATAAATCTATCTCTTCACTCACACCAGAAATGAGTAAATAGTAGGTCAGATTCTCCTTAAAGAATATGTGAACCTCATAAACTCCTGAAGAATCTTACATGTTATAACCATTGGGCTGTTCTAAATAGAATTCATTTTTATTCGATATATCTTAATGTACACAATCACACACAGATATCCATTTATATATATATATATATATATATATATATATATATATATATATATATATATATATATATATAGTTTTTAAATACAAACAGAAATATTCACGATATGAATAAATCAGGATCGTACTAGGTGAAATGGAATTAACAGACGAAGGAAAAAGAGACGAGGGAATTGGAAAAATCTGGGCGAGCTCGTGGGAGGAGAGAGAGGAGTATGGTGGGAGAGGGGAGGAGAGAGAAAAAGAGAGCAAGAAAATGGAAGAACAAAAACACACACACAACAAAAACAAAATGGACACCAAGAGATCGATTAGCTTTCAGATTCGCGCGCTTTTTATGATATCACGGACTCGAGCACGGACTCAGACATCCGGATATTGATTCTACCTACTTTAGCGAAGGGAAGAAAATATGATATAAATTAATAACAACCCCCAAGAAAAAAAGACAACAACAAAAAAACACAGCAAAAACAACAACAACAAAAAAGATGACGAACGCAAAAAAAAACAACAAAAAAAAAAACAAATAAATAAAATAAAAAAATGGACGAGGCTGATGAGAATATTGTGACGTATCAAGAATCATATTGCTACTAAATCGGATCCTCATCTACGATACCATGACCAAAATACCCAAATCTAATATCCAGGCACGTCAGTTAAATAAGAACAAATCCGTCGCATATACTCGTGTATAGGTCGAGAACTGAAGAAGTCATTTTTAGTCCCAAAACTGATATTTAAAAAATACATATGCTAGAAGGCAATGGCTGAGCATGTCTCTCCAGGGCTGGCCTGGTGAGTTATCTGAGAAAACACAAGGATACAGTGTCACATGATACTGGAACTCAACAAATCCGTCGCATATACTCGTGTATAGGTCGAGAACTGAAGAAGTCAATTTTAGTCCCAAAACTGATATCTTAAAAATACATATGCTAGAAGGCAATGGCTGAGGGTCTTAGTATATTTTGGTATGACATCAAACAGCATCTCGTGGTGAGGGTGTCAATCGGGAGTCCGGGGGAGTGTTGAGTACCCCTTCATTGCCTTTACTCCCATGTTCATTCTGACCCTAAACGGTCTTACTCGAGTACGGGTTGACAGCCAACCTTTGGAAAATGCATAAATCTATCTCTTCACTCACAGAAATGAGTAAATAGTAGGTCAGATTTTCATTAAAGAATATGTGAGCCTCGTAAACTCCTGAAGAGTATATATATATATATATATATATATATATATATATATATATAATCCAAAAGTCCAGAGAAGAAATCTTCCTTACGACACGAGAGTTTTATTTAAAAACACCTGTCGCAGTTTGAGAGCTCAATGTGTGCTCTTAATGTTAGAGTCACAGAGCAAATATATAAGTAAAGAAATAACAAAATACTTAGAGATTTTTCATTATAGTCTAAGCTCCTGAAATAGACAATAAGCTAAATCTCTAAGTTTTTTGTTATTCTTGACTATATATATATATATATATATATATATATATATATATATATATATATATATATGAACAGAGACAGAGAAACAGAGAGCGGACGAGACAGAAAGAGTGAGAAATAATGAGAATATATATGAATCTGCATGTATATGAGCGTAATATATATATATATATATATATATATATATATATATATATATATATATAATATATATATATATATATAAGTAAATAAATAACAAAAGACTTAGAGATTTAGCATTATAGTCTATTTCAGGGAGTAGACCTGAAATAGACTTTTAAAGCTAAATCTCTAAGTCTTTTGTTATTTTTTTACTTATAATATATATATATATATATATATATATATATATATATATATATATATATGGGCTAAATAGATTAAAAAAATGAGTTTAAAATATATTTAAATTCAGTTGAATCCCAAACAAGAATACATGAAGGAAAAATATATTCGGCATGAATTAACCCAATGGTTGACATACCTTAAAATCCAACTAAACTTAAGGAATGTTGCTTTTCCCCACTCCAAAAATATATAAATAGATTAAGATGGTTACCAAATCAGATCCTCACCTACGATACCGTGACAAAAATACAAAATCTAATATCCAGACACGTCAGTTAAATAGGAACAGATTCGTCGCACTCGTGTATAGGTCGAGAACTGAAAAAATCATTTTAAGCAACAAAAAAAAAAATGTTCTTAATCAACTATACATGTGTTACAAGGCAGTGGCTGAGGGTCTTAGTGTCTTTTGGTTGACCTGTCGTGAAATCCAACCAGCCAACCAACCAACCAAGAAATTTAGCTTCACTCAAAAATAACATCAAATACATGGATTAAGATTGCTACTAAATCCGATCCTCATCTACGATACCATGACCAAAATCCAGTCTCGCCAGTTAAAGAATTTTTCTGCTTCTTACTCGATGAGTCCGGATTAGAAACAAGCTCTGATGAGGATTTTTATAAATCGAAATATTGTTCAATATTAGCTATGAATATGATATACAATATTTTCATTTTAACAGCACTGTATGTTTTCATATCCTTTCATCTATACTTATACTATATATATATATATATATATATATATATATATATATATATATATATGTAATATATCAAGAAAAATGAAAAAACACAGGTTTAAATGGGTTAAGTGGTGAGTTTATTGGCCGACTCTGCAGTGTTTCGATCTATTAAATAGATCATCTTCAGGGCATAAGATAAGAAATTATATATCACAGAATGATGAGAAAAAGTGAGTGGTAATCCTTCTTATTCAGTCTGTTCAAAAAATTTTTCTGAAGTTTGAAAAAAGGAGACGGTTTTGAAATATGACATCAAATATTCTATTTTATGGTGTGAGTATGTAGCGCTGTTAGTGTGTGTATTGAAGGAAACATTGTGCATTTTTTAGGTATGTGGTAGTGTGTGTGTGTGTATAAATTTTTTTTCTGTAGCGATAAACGACAGCGGAAGTGAAAACTCAAGGTTGTGTGTGTGTGTGTGTGTGTGTGTGTGTGTGTGTGTGTGTGTGTATTGGTAAGTTTATTTTTCTCTCATTCTGTGATATATAATTTCTTATCTTATGCCCTGAAGATGATCTATTTAATAGATCGAAACACTGCAGCGTCGGCCAATAAACTCACCACTTAACCCATTTCGACTAGCCTCATCGAGTCCATTCCAATAATTCTCGGCCCTCGTGCACGCCCCTCAACCCTACCCGCTCACTGGATTGAGAAATTCCAGTTTTATGATAACAAGAGATATGATTAATCGCTTTTATGTCGCACTTCTATAAATGGAGTCACGCGCATGCGTGCTGATGTGATGTGTTTTTATTTATTATTTATTTATTTTGGCAAATAAATGGGTCGCCTGACCTGGCTATCTGAATAATGGCGAATTCCGTTAATCTATATAAAGGGCAGTTATGCGTATATGTATGTCCGATGAAACTTCGAATATAAAACAATTAACAACAAAGTATAATATATATATACTAGCAAATATATGCACCCTCCGGGTGCAAGTATTTAAGTTTTAATGTATTAAAATATTGTATTAAATTAGAAAGGCTAATGAAACTAAATAAGAATACAGATAAAAAGATTTGAAACAGAGGGAGTATAATAAAAAATTGAAACAGATGGAGTATAATAAAAAAATGGAACAACTGAAACTTACTCTTCCATCACTCTCGTCTTTCATTGTTATTTTTTCTAATTTAAGTATTTAGTTATAAGAGGAAGTAAAGATTAAAATGACAGTTATTTTATCATGTTAATGGATTTCATTTAAGATTCATTGAAGAGATATTTGCTTATATTCATTAAAATAAAACCAAACAGTTAGAAATCAATAATACTAAGCACATATTTATTAAATTCGATTTTTTTAATATTAATATGCAAATTAGCCTTCCCGTTTACACTGTAAACCGCTATTTTGTTGTATATATAAATATAATTGCATGTTGTTAGTATGTAGACATAGTTAACAGTATTAATAATGTAAGACAATTTTATTAATAATTGAGGTTTAGATAAAAATAAAATCATTGAGAATGTGATGTCAATAACTAAGAGAATTGTGACTTGAGTAGGAATATAGTTTCGGTTACAGACAGAAAAACACACAATCTCCATTATAATAAGATATATATTATATATATATATATATATATATACATTGAATATCTCCAGGGCTTGGTTTTTGAGCAAAAATAATACAGATTTGATTTATATTCGTGAAGATAATTAGAAAATAAAATTTTAATGATGACAGCATGGATTTTCTTTTTTCATCTCATATTTTAAATAGACATTAACATTTCTTTTCAGAGTAGCTGGATCAATGTATTTTTTTACATAGGGATTTAAATGGGGCATCCAAGGGGGATTCAACTCACGATTCAGTAATAATGGATCAGTGGGACTTACTTTAAAAAATTCCCCTCTACCCAGGCGACGCCGGGTAGCTGCTGCTAGTATATATATATAAAAGGCAGTTGTGTGTATATGTATGTCCGGAAGAAACTTCAAAAATAAAACAATTAGCAACAAAGGAAATATATACACACATTAAATATCACCAGGGCTTGGTTTTTGAGCAAAAATAATTCATTTTTCTTTTCAAATTGTCTGGATCAATACAACTTCTTTTTTTTACATCGGGATTTTAATGGGCATCCTGTGTGGGCCGAACTCACGATTCAACAATAATGGATCTACGAGACTACCTTTTTTAAACCATTCCCCTTTCTACCAGGCGCCGCCGGATAGCCGCTTCTAGTCTTTGTATAAGTTGTCCTATTGATAAGTCTCGGTTCAAATTTAATAGATTTGTATGTTTATAAATATGATGATTATTTATTTATGAATTTATTGTTTTGGTGTCTAATTGTGTGTGTGTGTGTGTGTGTGTGTGTGTGTGTGTGTGTGTGTGTGCGTGCGTGCGTGCACGCGCGCGTGTGTGTGTGTGTGTGTGTGTGACTAGCAAGAATATGTGCTCTTCAGGAGTATTAATTTAAGTCTTAATATAATGAAATATATTAGATTAGAAAGAATAAAGAAATTAAATAAGAACGCATATAAAATGATTACACTTATTTTAATTATATTTTAATTTGTGTTATAAAAAATCATTTATAGGATTGATTTTTATACTTTGGAGAATAAAACAATTATAAGTAAAGTTGTCGGGGCGGCCTAATGTCGATATTGGCCAGACAGCGGGGAGTCTATCCCCTTTTCACTAGCGCTAGACCAAGGATTATTATCTTAGCATCAGCTCCTCACTTTACCGCACAGATCCATGTGCTACTCATTCGCTGAGTTGGCGAGGGTCGGTATCGAACCAAGAACCTTGTGATTCCTGCAAGTAATTATTTATTAGATATGTTTATAAATATGATGTTTATCGTTTTATGAATTCATTGTTTTGGTGTTACTACCAAGAATATACCCATATTATTTAAGTTTTAATGTAACAGAAGATATTAATTTAAAAAGACTAAGCAAATTAAATAAGAACGCATATAAAAGATTACTCGTATTTAATTATATTTTAATTGGTATCTATGCCAAATCTATGCAAATCATTCATAGAATTGATTTCAATACGGTGGAGAATAAAGCAATAATATTAGAGATCGATAACACCAAGTAATTATTTAATAAGCCTGGTTTTCTTAAAACCAGTATGCAAATTAACCACATCGTATATTATGTAAACCTCGGTTTATTATTGATATGTAGGACACATTTCGATTCTCATTGGGTGCGCCTTACTTCTGCCCTTGTGCCATATCTAAGCTAAACTTAATAAATAACTACATATTGCACATTGCTGAATTTTAAACGCACTAATAACATGGCCCTTCGGGGACCGTGGGTCCGGTGGCTTCTACCAAAGGACTATTAGTGTTAAATTAATGGTGTGATCCCACGGGGCCATCCTCTAGGTAACACCTGCCTCCTTGATTTAAAATGACAGGGCTGGATTTATTGGTCTGTGCCTGAGGCACCCCCATTGATGGGGTTATGCCAATGGGATCTATGCATTTTTTACACCTGCTATCCCATGAGCTTCGGTATCGTTGGTGGTCCCTCATTAAAGGACCTTGTGTCATACCCGCATGAGTTGGGATGTTTTGTTGCAAGTATAGCTCAGCCTTTTCAGCGAGATCGTTATTAAATAAGATTTATTTCTCTTCTATATATTAATGATTCTGACTATAATTAAATTAAAAAAGCGTCGGGGTGGCCTAAAGTCGGTATCAACCAATCAGCGAAGGAGTCTATCCACTTTTCATTAGAGCTAGACCAAGGATATTATTTTAGCGTCTGAGGTGGGGCTCCACACCTACCATCAGCGCCTTACTTCACCGCACAACCCCCTGTGCTACTCATACGCTGAGTTGGCGAGGGCCGCTATCGAACTGGTTTTCTACCGACTGAGCTAACCCGGCACTCATTGATAAAATTTGTATATCATTGATAAATGTTGTACGTATGTGTGTGTTTGTGTTTGTGAGTTTGTTTTGTGTGTGTGTGTGTGTGTGTGTGTGAAAAGCAAATTATAAATAAGAAAACTAAAAAAATAGAGAAGCTGAAAACAAGGAAAAATAAATAACTCCGAAGCTGAAGAAGGCCGAGCGATACAGCGGGCGAAACGTTGTTTTCACATACTAGAATGACAAGAACAACAACCCGAAAAATCAAAATACTACTGTACAATTGATGTTCTTCTACAAGGATGGTTTTGGCTTTAAATAACCCATGAAAGCTTATACTCCATTACACAATGAAACAAAGACAGAAGAAGAAAAAACAGGAAAAGAGAATCTACATACTGGTAACGAAGACAATAGATCCGTTACGATCAGCAAGAATACTGAGAAGTGTCCCGGAGCCCCGATGAGACTTGCTGTCATTAAAACTTAACCAAAGATTAAAACTAGTATGAAAGTATCGCAAATCGTAGAATAATAAGTATGAATTTGATGCTGATGATAATTATCAGCTATATTTAAGAGCTCTGTTAAAATCATCTCGAATACTGAGAAAGGTCCTGGAGGCCGGATGAAATTAGTAATGACTAAGACCTAACTGCCTGTTAAAAGTAGTTTGAGACAATAGCCAGCCGTAAAATAATTATGAGGACAATGCTGATGATAATCATCAGCTCAAATTAATAGCTCATCAGTAGAATACTGCGAAAGGTCCTGGAGACCTGATGGGACTTGCTGTCACTAAAGATTAAACCTCCTGTTAGAACTAATCTGAAAGAATCGCAAAATGATGATAATTGCCAGCTCTAATTAATAACTGTAGATTACTGTGAAGGGTCCTGGATACCTGATGAGACTTGCTTTCACTAGGACTTAATCTCCGGTTAAAACTAGTCTGAAACCGCCCTGTCGGCCGAGACGTTAGAATGCACCGACTGCTCCTCTGCAGAGGGGTAAGACTGCTCCAAATGGGGCCACCTGTTGGCCCTGGGTGGCGATCCGTGATGCTTAAGACGGAGTCTTGGTGGATGAGCAGTCCATGCCCTGCAACACTCCACTTAGACGCTTACTTAGGCTAGACGGGCGGTCGGAGATAGATCAGTTGGTCCCATCAAGTCCTAGCACCTATATTATTGCCCCAACTCTATTGCCTTATGGCAAGCCCTAACCCTTTTTATCATATGGGTGCTAGAAGGCGGTGGCTGAGGGTATACATGTCCTGGGAATGACGTTAAACTCTATCTGACGGTGAGGTTCCAGTTTTGGAGGTTTGGGGAATGTGGAGCACCCCTTCATCACCATTGCTACCTGATACACTCTGACCCGGAGTGGTAGTACCTGTTAGGGTCCCATCTATGGGTTAAATAAAAAAATGTATTTATAAAAAAAACTGTACCCATTAAGAATGATTTAGTTCAAAATTTTATCGGCATTAAATGACCCACTGAGGTTGATATGCCGTAAAACAAAACAAAACAAACTAAACTAGTCTGAAATAATCTCAAGCCGATGAATAATAACTATGCGGATGATGCTGATGATAATTATCGCAATAATTAATCAGAAAATCTATCTAAGAACAGACTTTTTTTTCGTTTTCTGATAATGGACCACGCCTTCCAAACACGAAAAGCCGGTCTGTTTGTGTTGGTTGACCGACAAACGAGTACGAATGGGGAAAAAAAAAAAAGATTTATCAGCATAGAACAGCGCGTAGACAAAAACAGCGTGAAGGATTTTCATTGGAGAGATGTGGATGACGTCACATATGTGGATGACGTCACAGATGTATAATCCCAGACGCTGCTAACTGAAAACAACAGAACTTGTGATTAAAAAATCTCCGATGTGATAGTAGAATACGCCGACTGCTCCTCTGCAGAGGGAAAACAATCCTCATGAATGAGGCCAACTCTTGGTAGGGTTGGTGACACGTAATGCTTAGGGACGGAATCCTGGTGGCTGAACAGTTTCAGTAGATGCGGCTCACCCTTTGACCCTTACTTGGGCTAGATGGTCGGCCGGAGAGACCTCCTCCGACCAATCGGCTGCTCGTGTCAAGCTCTAGCACCTACAATATTGTCCCAACCGATTTCTTTTTTCTCGGTAGATATAATTTGTATAAGTCTTCCCTCTGGACTTATTTACTCCTTTTGAGTTTTCACATCAGCATTAGCTGATGGTCTTTCACTGGAGTCTGAGTGACAGCAAGTCTCCTCAGGTTTCCAGGACTCTTCTGAGATTCTGGCAGATTGCAGCAGTGCAGTGTTCTGAATGGTTTCAATCCTTCCTCTGATATCCAAACTTTCCAAACCCTTTTCTAATCCCTTTGGGACTGTTCCAAGTGCACCAACTACAATTGGTATCACTTTCACTTTCATATTCCATAACTTTTTCAGTTCTTTGGCAAGGTCCAGATATTTGTCTATTTTTTCATTTTCCTTTAACTTCACTCTGTGTACTGCTGGCACTACAAAATCCACCAGTTGACAAGTTCTTTCTTTTTTGTTAATCAACACTAGGTCTGGCCTTCTTGCTGTGATAAGGTGATCCGTTTTTATCTCAAAGTCCCACCTTCGGATCACCTTCCCAACCCAGTCGTGTCTAGTTTTGTACTCCCGTTGTGCTAGTTTGCTACATTCGCAGAGTATATGGTTAACAGTCTCATCTCTATTACCGCAAAGTCTACATTTACTATTTTGTTGGGTCTTATCAATTTTTGCTTTGATGTAGTTTGTCCTTATGGCATTATTTTGTGCTGCAATTATAAGTGATTCTGTTTCTCTTTTGAGGTTTCCCTTTCTTAATCATGTCCAAGTCTTTTGATGTGCAACCTCTTCTATTATTATAATTGTTTTTCTTCCCATTTTTGTTTTCTAGTATTTGGCGTTTTTTTGTTTGTCCATCTGCCGTTTCTACTATTGTTAGCCGCCATAAGTAGTTTGTCTTTGCTCTTCCTTGTGTACTTTTCAAGTTGCTGGATTGTGGTTTCTACGCATTCCTCTATGTTGGCAAGACCTCTTCCCCTTCCTTTCTTGACACATACAATCTATCTCTATCATCTCTAGGGTGGAGAGCCTTGTGCATGGTCATTAATTTTCTTGTCCTTTGGTCTATTTGAGTTCTTCTTTTGTCCATTTTAAGAATGGTCCTGAGTATCTTATAATGGGGACAGCCCAGGTATTAATTCCTTTGATCAGATTTCTGCTGTTGAGTTTGGTTTCTAGAAGTTTTCTAGTTCTCCTGAGATATTCTTTTTTAACTTTTCCTTTCATTTCTGCTTGCATGATATTGTCCGCTTCTAAAATTCCTAAGTATTTGTAGCTTTCATTTTCATTATTTCACTCCTTGTGATTTTTTCACACCAGCGTAAGCTATTGGTCCTTTACTGGAATCTGGGTGACAACAAGTCCCCTCAGATCTCCAGCATTCTTTTGAGTATTTTTGCTGAACTTAATGCTGTTGTCTAGATCAGGGGTTCCCAACCTTTTTCAGCTCGTGGTCCACTTTGAAACCAGAATTTTTTGTGGGCCGTGAAATTATTATAATAGAAAAAATATTTCTATTTTACATTTTGGATATTTATTCAATCAAGATACAACCATATAGAATTATAATATTTCCTTGAAATTTGCTGTGGCTCATTTTGGCTATGTGGCCATAGGTTGGGAATCACTGGTCTAGATGGTTTCATTTCTTTGTCTGATTTCCAGTTCCGCTTGCTGGTTTTCTAAATTGTTGAAGACTGCTCCAGTGCACCAACTACCATTAGTATCACTTTGGCTTTCATATTCTAAAACTTTTTAAATATTTTTCTGGCAAGGTTCAGGTATTTATCCATCTTTTCATTTTCCTTCAACTTCACCCTGTGATCTGCTGGAACCCCAAAGCCCACCAGTTGACAAGTTCTTTATTTTTCTTAATTAACACCAGTACTGGTCTCCTTGCTGGCATAAGGTGATCCGTCTTTATTATTTGCACTCCTTTTGAGTTTTTCACATCAGCATTAGCTGCTGGTGTTTCACTGGAGTCTGAGTGACAGCAAGTCTCCTCAGGTCTCCAGAACTCTTCTGAGTATTCTGGCAGATTGCAGCAATGTAGTGTTCTGAATGGTTTCAATCCTTCCTCTGATTTCCAGACTTTCCAAACCCTTTTCCAATCCTGTTCCAAGTGCACCAACTACAATTGGTATCACTTTCACTTTCATACTCTATACCTTTTTCAGTTCTCTGGCAAGGTCCAGATATTTGTCCATTTTTTTCATTTTCCTTTAGCTTCCCCTGTGATCTGCTGGAACTGCAAAATCCACCAGTTGACAAATTCTTTCTTTTTTGTTAATCAGCACTAGGTCTGGTCTTTTTGCTGGAATAAGACGATCCGTTTTTATCTCAAAGTCCCATAGAATTTTATGCGTTTCATTCTCAAGAAGAGATTCTGGTTTATGCATATATCATTTTGTTGTATGGTCAACATTTTTTTATATCCCAGTGGATCACCTTCCCAACCCAGTCGTGTCTAGTTTTGTACTCCCGGTGTGCTAGTTTGCTACATTCGCAGAGTATATGGTTTACAGTCTCATCTCTATTACCGCATAGTCTACATATACTATTTTGTTTGGTCTTATCAATTTTAGCTTTGATATAGTTTGTCCTTATGACATTATTTTGTTCAGCAATTATAAGTGATTCAGTTTCTCTTTTGAGGTTTCCTTTTCTTAACCATGTCCAAGTCTTTTCATGTGCAACCTTTCACTCCTCTTGACTTTTTTTACATCAGCGTTAGCTGGTGGTATTTCACTGGAGTCTGAGTGACACAAGTCTCCTCGGGACTCCCTGACATTTTCTAAGTTATTTTAGATCTCTCT
>CM042167.1:34231681-34281022 GCA_023376005.1 Doryteuthis pealeii
GGCCAAAAGGTTAACGAATCGGGGTGATGAAGGGTCAGTCGGGTTTCGCCCCTGGTCGGAGGTAGATGCTGTGACTAGCCAAACTGAGGAGATATGAAGCGTTGAAACATGGTGTCTGTTGATTACTTTATATATTATATATATATATATATATATATATATATATATATAGTATGCAATTGCCGCTTTAACTTTTCCAAAGGTGCTCAATATATCAAAAACATAGAGCAATAATAATAATAATAATAATAATATTAGAGGACAAATTAAGGGTTATACCATGGTTTCAATCAAATTGAAATGATTTCATCAGGACCCTACCCTACACTACGTTTAATTAAGACGATGTAATTCCTTGGTTGAATTAAAGATATTTTTCGGATGATAAGGGTTAAAAATTGAGAGAAAAAATAACGTAGCGTTCAACCGTTATTATCCGAAAAATATCTTTAATTTAACTAAAGAATTAGATCGACTTAGTTAAACGTAGGGTAGGGTCCTGATGAAATGATTTCAATTTGATTTGAAACCATGGTTAGACCATTAATTCTTCTATAATTAATAATAATAGCTCAGTCGGTAGAGCGTTCGGCTAGAAGCCACAAGGTTCCTAGTTCGATACCCGGTTCCCGCCAACTCAGCGTATGAGTAGCACAGGATCTGTGCGTAAAGTAAGGAGCTGATGGTAGGTTGTGGCGCTCCACCTCAGATGCTAAAACAATCTCCTTGGTCTAGCGCTATTGAAAAGGGGATAGATTCGCCTCGCTGACTGGCTGATACCGACTTTAGGCCGCCGACGACTTTACTTATATATATATATTATTGATTGAAACCATGGTAGACCCTTTATTTTTCCTATAATAATAATAATAATAATAATAATAATAATATATATATATATATATATATATATATCGCACACATATATATGTATATAGGTTTACAGCACATGTATTACGGGATCAGGAATGTTTACTTCGATCGATCTATTTACTAATCGAATTATTTACTAAATAATATTGTTTCCCTCGTCAAGGAGACGGTGCTGATTATATAGGCGCGTGAAGGCAAATAAATTACTACTTGTTATTACGATGCCTAACGGCTTTCTGTTCTCTTAAAGGATTTTCAGAGATGAAAGAAAACGGAAGTAATAGTTCCTTATCTTTATCGCTGAACGCGGTAAAATAAACTGCGAATTGTGAAGTAATCGCCTTTGAAGTGTTTGTTTATCGTTTAAGTATTACGAAAATGGGCCAGATTTTGTTCAAGGCCATTTTCAGAACAATCACTCTCCCATGCATATACCCCCCCCCCCCAGAGAGAATTAATCTATTCTGGAAAAAATAGTACAACAATATCTCGCATCTATGTATACAAGATATACGATAGCAGAAAATGAAATGTCTACTCTGTGAATGATTAAACGGGCATATTTAAGATCGTGTTTTCCCTTGTATGTTTTTGGGTGGTGCATCATGAGAAGGGTCCAACACCTGGATGATGAGCCTTCTCATGATGCATATGCTACAAAGAAAACCAGCCTTCCCACTATGCCCCATAGATTAAACTAACCATACCATAATGACCTAGGTGTTTGACCCTTTTCATGTAGCCCCCCACAACAGTCTACAAAAAAAAGGAAATACAATTTCAAATACAAAATGCCGGCTTCCCTATCCTAACACACACAGACACAGACACACACATACAGGAGACAAACATTGATTCGCTCAGCTTTAGTATAATAATACCACTACTCATAATAATAATAATAATAATAAATAATAAATAATGATTATATATATATATATATATATATGTGTGTGTGTGTGTGTGTGTGTAGTAAAGATACGTGGAACAAAGAAACAAAACTCAGACAAGTGTATGTAGGAGATATATTTCGCTAAGCGACTAATGATGCTGAGCTTAATGCTTAGCGAAATATATCTCTTACATACACTTGTCTGAGTTTTGTTCTTTTGTTCAACATATCTTTACTACATTCTGTCGGATGTAGTCCAATCCTCCCTCCTCATATATATATATATATAATATATATCAAAACCCTATTTAAGACATGTGAAAGAATTTCCATTTGTATGCATGTAAAATTTTCAAATAATCCTTTGATTAAAAACATTTTAGCCGAGAAGTAGAAATGTTCAGTCTCGGAGGATTTCAATTTATTTATTTATTTATTTATTGTTATTACATTCCGAATCACGTGTTAGGATTTTGTGGTTGGGCGGGGGGTCAATAAATTCCTTCAAGAATTTGGTAAATCGACCATTTTGTTGCAGATGATACATTGTTGAACACATTGTTGAATAACAAACAAAAATATAAAGAAAAATGAAGAAAAATAAAAAAAGAAGAACATAAAAACAGAAGAAAAGAAAAACAGAAAGGAAAATGAAAAGAAAATGAAGAAAAAAATGAAGAAAAAAGGGAAAAATGAAGAAAATGAAGAAAGAAAAGAAAAAAAAAGAAAAAAATGAAGAAAAGAAGAAAAAAGAAAGAAGAAGAAAAAAAGAAATAAAAAACATAAAATTGAAGAAAATAAAAAAATGAAAAAAAGAAAAAAGAAAAATGAAGAAAAGAAAAAAAATGAAGAAAAGAAAAAGGAGAAAGGAAATAAATGGAGGAAAGAAGATAAAATAAAAAATAGAAAAACAAGGAAAATAAAGAAAGAAAGACAAAGAACAAATGAGAAAAAAAAAGAAAAAAAAGAAAAGGGAAGAAAAAGAAAAGAAAAAAATGAAGGAAAGAAAAAAAATGAGAAAAGAAAAAAAAGAAAAAATGAAGAAAAGAAAAAAACGGAAGAAAAAGCGAAAATGAAGAAATGAAAGAAAAAATGAATTTCATTCCTTATAAAATGCGGGAAAATAATTTCTGAATTACCAAAATGGGATCTAAATGGAAAAGAACAAAAAAAAAAAAAAAAAAAAAGAAAAAAAAAAAAAAATGAGGATTCCTTTTGTCTGCCTCTCTTGGTGAATCCTAGATATATGCAATGTTCGTCCTTCGAATTAAGGGGAAAAATTTAGGCCAATAAGGGAAGAAAAAAATAAATTAGATCACGTGACGCCGGGGGATTTTTTTTAGTATTAAATTTTGATTCGTCAGTTAATGATTTAATTTCATTATCCCTAAATATTATTTTTTTTTAAATTTTCTTTTTCATCTTCTTAGTGTTTGATTTCAAGCGAACATCTATTCTATATGAAATCTCGATTATCAGCTGCTGTCCCGGTAGAGACACAAATCTAGAGTAATGGAAATCACAGATTTATAGTCCATCAAAATCAAATCTTACGTATCAGTGGATTAAGATTACGCTCTAAATCTCTTTCACCCCCCACCTCTATCTCTATTTCTCTATCTATCTATCTCTACCTAAATTACCATCTCTTTCTTTCTTTCTTTCTTTTTTCTCTTTCTTTCTTTCCTTCTTTCTCTCCCCTCTCTCTCTCTAAGTAGCTATCTCTATCTTTTTATTCCGTTTATATTATTTATTTATCTATATCAACCTAAATCATTATACTCCCCCTCTCTCTCTCTCTCTCTCTCTCAATCTTCATTTATATATCTCTATCTCTAGCTAAATTATTCTCTCTTTCTTTCTCCGTCTCTCTCTTCCCTCTCTTTCTCTCTTTCTCTATCTATCTATCTCTACCTAAATTATCTTCTCTTCTTTCTCTCTCTCTTCTCTCTCTCCCCCTCTCTCTCTAAGTAGCTATCTCTCTATCTTTTATTCCGTTTATATCATTCATTTATCTATCTCACCCTAAATCATTATCACTTCCTTTCCCCCCCCCTCTCTCTCTCTCTCTTCTCTCTCTCTCTCTCTCTCTCTCTCTCTTCTCTCTCTTCTCAATCTATATTATATATATCTATCTTTAGCTAAATTTATTCTCTCTTTCTTTCTTGCTGATTTGAAAGACTTATTCTACAGATGCTTGTCAATAATCTAGGCTACCACGTAATTATGCAATTATATATATATATATATATATATATATATATATATTATATATATATATATTATGTGTGTGTGTGTTGTGTGTGTGTGTGTGTGTGTGTGTGAAAGCGATGAGGAAATTAATCCGACAATATGAGAAAAAAATATTTTAAAAATATAACACAAACAGGATGTTATGATTAGGGGAAACAATACTTAAGCATTTCGGTATATTGTACCATCTTCAGGACACTGTTAAGTAATGTTTATGTGAGGTACAAAATGAAAGATGTTAAGTGTATAGTGAATGTGTGAATATGATGTTATTAACCGTTAATTTTTATATGCGCGTTTGTTTACGAAAGCCAATGACGCGATCATTGTATGTGCAAAAATGGAAGGTGAAGATCATAGGATGACACATGCATGAACGTGAATAGGCGGAGAACGAGATGTTAAATTGTTTCCCCGGATCATAATATCCTGTGTTTGTTATATTTTTTAAATATTTTCTTATCATATATATATATATATATATGTTGTGTGTGTGTGTGTGTGTGTGTGTGTGTGTGCGTGTGTGAGCGTGTGCATGGGATTTATGGGGTTCAAAGAAAATTAACCAGCAAACTGCACCCAAAATAACAAAGAGCCTAAATCTACCATAAACACCACCTAACCCCATAGTTTTAAAAACGCCTTAACACGTAGATTAGATACAATCACCCAAATATTCACATTATAAAATTACTTATTCTCATATATTATGCAAATGCACAAAAAGCATTTATTCTATTTACTATACCATCACACCCGCGTTTTTTTTTTTTTTTTTTTTATTGTTTTTTTTTGTTTTTGTCTTTTTTACTCATTTTCGCGCGCGTAACAGGGAAACGCCTGTTAGTATGTCTAAATCTATCAAAAAGCGTAAAATATTCAGAAGCACAGACACTCGATCGCCTTTGATTACGGACACGTGCTCACAATGAAACGCCTTCCAACATGAATATTTATCCATCTCTGTGTGTATTGTAATTGTGAAGTGGATGTGTTCAACGTGCGGACGCGTTGCTCGTTTTGCGCATGTCAATAAATCAAAATGGATTTTTATTTAGAATTGTGTACCGATCACCGATGAGAACTAACTTACCCATCCATCAAGTTGTTCTATCTCTCTGTTCATATATATATATATATATATATATATATATATATATATATATATTAACATAAAGGTACACGGTAATAACCTACACGAGTTTCACCATAAGGATCTTCAGGGTTAAATTCACTGAATTAATCAAGATATTGATTAATTGCAGTCGATTTCACGTTTGTGTTTTTCTCGATAAACGGTTGATTATTTTCACCGGTAAGTCACTTTTTCCACAAATACCATATATATATATATATATATATATATATATATATATATATAAGTGAAATGTCGACGGGGTATCAGCCAGACATCGAGGGAGCCTATCCCCTTTTCAATAGCGCTAGAGCGAGAAGATTGTTTGTCGTTTGAGATGGAGCGCCACACATGCAAGAGCAACTTATATAAAAGGAAAGATTTATTTGACATAACAAAACAGTAAATGTAGCGTGTTTGGCGAGAGATATGAGACCATAAACCATGTATTAAGCGAATGCAGCTAGCTAAGACAACGGGAATATAAGGCTAGGCACGACTGGGTCGGAAAGATAATCCACTTGGAATTGTGCAAAAAAATTTATCATACAACAAAATGGTATGTGCATAAACCAGAAGCTGTTCTTAAGAATGACACGCATAAAATTCTCTGGAACATTGTGATAAAGGCAGATCACCCTATCCCATCCAGGAGACCAGACCTAGTGTTGATTAATAAAAAAGAGAGTCCTGGAGACCTGAGGAGACTTGTTGTCCCTCAGCCACCAGTGAATTACCATCAGCGTTAGAGTAGTGAAAATAATAATAATAATAATAATAATAATAATAATAATAATAATATCACAGGGTGAAGTTAAAGGAAAATGAAAAAATTGACAAATATCTGGACCTTGCCAGAGAACTGAAAAAGTTATGGAATATGAAAGTGAAAGTTATACCAATTGTAGTTGGTGCACTTGGAACAGTCCCAAAAGGATTAGAAAAGGGTTTGGAAAGCTTGGATATCAGAGGAAGGATTGAAACCATTCAGAACACTGCACTGCTGCAATCTGCCAGAATACTCAGAAGAGTCCTGGAGACCTGAGGAGACTTGCTGTCACTCAGACTCCAGTGAAAGACCATCAGCTAACACTGATGTGAAAACTCAAAAGGAATAATAATGTTAATTAACCAGAGGAAAACTTACTATATTGTGGATTTTGCCGTCCCGGCCGATCAATGAGTGAACGTGAAAGAAAGCGAAAAGATAGTTAAGTACTTGAACCTTTTCAGAGAACGAAAAAAAAAAGAATGTGGAATGTCGTTCTATTTACAATTGGGCCCCTTTGAACGGTCCGTAAGGGTCTGGAAAAGAGTTTGGGTGAACAGGGAATCTGAAGAAGAATCGAGACCATCCTAACTACAGTATTGTCAAAATCGGATAGAAAATTCAATAGAGTGGGACTTTGTGATAAATGATGAAACCTAGTAGTGATTAACAAGACAAAGAGAACTGCTCAACTCATAGATTTTGCAGTTCCAGCAGATCACAAGTGAAAATGAAAGACAAGGAAAAGATTAACAAATACCTAGACCTTGTACACAATACAGCATCCATAATACTCGCAGATCAAAGTAGGACGGTAAATATTGGCATTCCCATTGTTGCATACTGCGTCGTCACTGTACTAAATTGCAATAGTTTTATCTTCGTTGTAAGGAATGACAATAACACCAAAGGTATCCTCCAGAAGTTTATTGAAATAAATTCAAGCTTCTTAACTTCGAGAGAGAGGGTCAGTTTAATTAATATATTCAGTCTTTAGACTTTCGGTCGTTCGATTAAATTTCTGGGTGACAAGCTTTTTCAGTTGGTAAGTATCAAGGCTAGCTTTCCCAACACGTGGTCCCGCTCGGCCAACTAACTCGCATCGACTCTCCCCGACCTGACCCCGATCACCTCACTCTCTCTCCAGTTGACTGCCTCCGGGGCTAACTGGCGACCGACCTGTCTCGGGCCCTCGGTTCTTTTATATTCATAGCTACACCCACGTATTTTTATCTCTTGATCTGATAACGGGCAGTTGTAAAAACTTCTTTGTTTAATAAAACCCGAAATTCATATTTCCGTTTGTACAATATATAACACCATCTGCTGGTTTCAACAGGAGAACGTTGCTTATGACTTCGTCTGTGCTTCTTCAGTAGTGTCCAGCATATCTTTTTCGTCTTACTCGTAATATTTGTATGATAGGTGCCGAGTGGCCGTACAGCTCCTTTCTTGTGAGGTGTTATTTCCGAGATTTGTTTAAGACCGCTAATGACCTATTCCTACTTATGAATTATAAACAATAATATGGTTTCAAGTAACGATTCATGTATGAACTCCTTATGGGTTATTTAATGTACCGTCGCATTTTTATTTTAATTACTTTGTTTTATGTGTCTATGATCATTTGTTCACAATTTGTTCACAGTTTTATGGTATCAATTATTCCTATATCATCATCATCATCATCATCATCATCTCCTAATGAAATCACGGTTACTATCTCTCTCTCTCTCTCTCTCTCTCTCTCTCTCTCTCTCTCTCTGTTTCTTTCTCTATATCTATCTATTTATCTATCTATCTCGCCACTCGTCCCTATACGTCATCCCACCCTGTCGGCTGGGACGGTAGAATACATCGATAGCACCTCTGTAGAGGTTAAATCCTCCCCATTGGATCACCTTTTGGCTGTGGGCGGTGATCTCTAATGCTTAAGGACAGAATCCTGGTGACTGATTACAATGACATGCAATACTACACTTTGGTCCCTACTGAAGCTAAATGGACGGTTGAACATCCCCCTCCAATCAATCGGCTAGTCACGTCAAGCCATAGCACCTGTATGATTGTCCTAACATTATTGCACTTATGGCAACTCCGACCCTTTTTATCATAATAGTGTTAGTAGGTGGTGGCTGAGGGTCTTCACGTACTAGGAATGATTTTAAACATTGATCCAGAGTGGTAGCACCTGTAAGGGACCGTTCTATGGGGTTTGATTAAATTAAAATGATTGAGATGAGACTTGATGATTAGTATTATCTGCGTTATTTTGACTATTGTCATCATCTTCATTGTTATCTGTACAATATTTCGGCCGATGTGCTCTCCGGCCTTCTTGAGGTATTTCATGTCGGACTCGGGAGCCTTCTCGGACTCGGGAACCTTCTTTTCGGACTCGGGAACTTTCTTTTCGGACTCGGGAACCTTCTTTTCGGACTCGGGACCCTTCTTTTCGGACTCGGGAACCTTCTTTTCGGACTCGGGACCTTCTTTTCGGACTCGGGAACTTTTTTTCGGACTCGGGAACCTTCTTTTCGGACTCGGGAACCTTCTTTTCGGACTCGGGAACCTTCTTTTCGGACTCGGGACCCTTCTTGTTGACCTTTTTGTCGTAATCGGGAGCCATCATAGAACTTTGAGCCTAACCCTTTATTCAGTACACGAGGGTATTCTGTTAGCGGTATGAGAACAGGATACCTAAAGGGTTAGGTTCAATGAATTAGAGTTTGCCATCGAGAAGTTTTCTTGGTCTTACAAACTTAAATTGTTAATGAAAATTCCTTTTTCTTTGTCCCTTTAAAATCTTATCAAAACAAAAAAAAAAAAAAAAACTAAAAACAAAACCAAGAGATATGAGTAGCACAGGGATCTGTGTGGTAAAGTGAGGTGCTGATGGTATGTGTGCACTCTACCTCAGATGCCAAATACAATATCCTTGGTCTAGCGCTAGTGAAAAGGGGATACACTCCCTCGCTGTATGGCTGATACCGACTTTAGGCCAGCTGGACGACTTTACTACTACTACTACCACTCTGAGTTTAAGTGGACTTGGTAGTAATGTCAACGAATGGTTAGTCCACTCTCCGTAGATTTACAGGACTGGAGCCTCACCACCTGATGAAGTTTAGTGTCATAAACAGGAGGATAGGGTCCACGTATTCTAAATTCTGATGACATGTTTGCGTGTGTATTTTCCTTAAGTGAATCTGCGTTTGTCTCTGGATCGAAAAAGATTAAAATGAGATAGATAGATAGATAGATATATAGATAGAGAGGGAGGGAGAGAGAGAGAAATAAAAAAAGGATTAGTTACGGTGGTGTCGCAAGGAGACAAAAAGAAAAAGAAAAAGAAAATATTCAAGCCTCAACAAGAAGTGGTGAAAAACAAGATGGCGTCTGTACAAGAGATTTGAAAATATTGACAACGAAGGAAGAGGAGGTGGGATTGACTGAACGAGAAACGCGTGGCGGGAATAAAAGGGTTTAAGTTTAGCTGGAGGTTTCATTCCTTCTTTCATTCTTTCTTTCTGTCGATCTTTTTATTAATTAGAATTCTTTCCTTCTTTTTTTCAATGTATCAAATCTCATTCTCCCTTTCTTTCTTTCTTTCTTTCTTTCTTTCTGTCTTTCTTTCCTTCTTTCTTTCCTTCTATCTGTCTATCTTTCTTTCCATCTTTACTTCTGCCTATATTTCCTTCTGTCTATGTTTTTTTCCTTCTTTCTTTCTTTTTCTTTCTTCTTTGCTTTCTTTCTTTCTGTCGATTATGTCAATAAATTAGATTTTTTCTTTCCTTCTTGATTTTACCGCATCAAATATCTCTGTCTGTTTCTTTCTCTCTCTCTCCCCCCCCTCTCTCTCTCTCTCTCTCTCTCTCTCTATCTCTTTGCTTTTTAAAGTCAATCTTTCTTTCCGTTTTTCTTTAAGTCAATCTTTTTTTATAAAAAAAATATTTCTTTGGTTCTTTCTATCGTTTCTTTCTTCACAGACATGAAGAAAAGAAAGAAAGAAAGAAAGAAAGAAAGAAAATTCTATAAGAGATTAGAATATAAAGGAACAAAATATAAATAGAAAAAAAGAAAAAAGAAAGAAATACGTGAATTGTATGAAAGATAAAAAGACAGAAAGACTCACGAAAAGAACAGACAGAAAGAGAAAAGAATCAGACAGAAGAATAGAAGAACAACGATTGAATGAAATGTGGAGGAATTTAAAAAATCCTTCAATATACGCTAAAAATAAAATTGAAAACAAATATAATAATTGATGAAAAAAACAGTACATTTGAAAGCAAGAGAGAATTTTGTAAATTACACGAACCAACAAAATTCAAAAGCAAAAAAAAAAACAACAACAAAAAACAATATGAGAAAACAGAAAAGAAAGGCAAAGAGGCATTGCAGAAGAAAAATAAGAAAAATAGGAAAAAAACGAGAAGCAAGGAGAAAATAATGAAAGTAAAAGAAAGAAAGAAAGAGAAAGAAAGAAAGAAAGAAGGCATGAAATATAAAAGGAGAAAATGATGAAAATCAGAAGAAAGAAAAAAGAAGAGCCAAGAAGGAAAAAAGGAAGAAGGAAAAAGGGAGGACAGTAAGAAAAGAAAGAAAGAAAGAAGAAAGAAAAGAAATGAGAAAGTCTAGAGAGAAAAGGCAATAGTGAGAAAGAAGGGGAAATCAGTAGAAGAAAGAGAGAAGAAGGAGTCACGTAAAGAAAAAGAAAAAACGAGAGAAGGAAAGGTTGGAAAAAAGAAAATTCAAGCAAACACAGAAGCTTACAATAAATTAATTAAATGGACAGAAAGAGAAATATGTGAATGACACGATAGAATAAACAGAAGAAAAAAAACAGAAAAGAAAGAAAGAAATAACAATTGAATGAAATGTGAAAGGAAATATACAACAAAAAATGACCATATTGAAAATAAATATAATGAAGTGATAAAAAAGCAGCATGTTAGAAAAAGAGAGAGAATTGTATATTACACGAACCATGCAAATTCCAAAAAGAAACAAGGGAAAAGAAAGAAAAAAAAGGAAGGCTGCATTTGCAAGAAGAGAAGGGGAAGAAATAAAAAATAGGAAAACGAGAAGCAAGGAGTAAAGAAGAAGATAAGAAAAGGAAAGAAAGAAGAGGAAGAAAGAAAGAAGAAAGAATGCATGAATATATAAAATGAGAAAAAGAGGAAATAGAAGAAAGAGAGAAAGCCAAGAATAAAAAAGGAAGAAGGAAAAAAAGAACGAAAGAAAGAAAGAAAGTAAAGAAAGAATAAGGCATAGAGAGAAAAGTCATAGTGAGAAAAAGGGGAAATCAGTAGAAAGAAAGAAAGAAAGAAAGAAAGAAATAAAGAATGGGTCTTGAAGAAAAGAAAGAAGGAAAGAAGGAAAGAAAGAAAGAAAGAAAGATTAAGGCATAGGAGGGAAAAGGCATAGTGAGAAAAGAGGGGAAATCAGTAAAAAGTAAGAAAGAAAGAAAGAAAGAAAGAAAGAAAGAAAGAAAGAAAGAATGGAGTCTTGAAAAAAAGAAAGAACGAAAGAAGGAAGGATGGAAAAAAGAAAATACAAAGAAACACAGAATGTTACAATAAAAATAAAATAAAATAAAATGACAGAAAAAATACGTGAATGGTAAGAAAGAAAATGAAAAGAAAGAAAAACATAAAAATGAAAGAAAGGACGAACGATTGAATGAAATGTGAGAAATTGAAAAAAATCCTTCAATATATGACACATAAAATTGATAGGAAATATACCAGAAAAAATAACCACATTGAAAAACAAATAATAATGAAGTGATAGAAAAAACAGTATGTAGGAAAACAAGAGTGAATTTTCTAAATTGCACGAACCAGCAAATTTCAACAAAAAAAAAAAATTAGAAAGAAAATAGAAAAAAAGGCAGGTTGTCATCACAGAAGGAAATAAAGAAAAATAAGAAAAATAAGAAAAGGAATGAAAGGGAGCGAAAAAAACGAACGCTTTACTAAGAAGACGAACAACCACTGTGTGAAGGAACTCTCAAAGATGGCGACCGCGGTTGTGCATTTAAGTCTGCCATCAAAAAAGCGCGCGAATCTGTTTACATGTGTGTATACTACCGAGCAGATTAAGAAAGATTCAACAGTGTTTTATGTACCCGTGTGTTTGTTTGTGACGAAAAATAATGAGGTATAAAAGTAAGAAAAAGCGGGGAAACAGAAAGAAAAGGAAAAAAAAAAAAAATGAAAGAATGAAAAAGAAGAAAGAGAACGAAAAAAAATGAAAGGCATAATATTAAGAAAAGTGGAGATTCGAAAAAAGAAAAAAGAAGGAAAGAAAGATAGAAGTGAGAAAAGAGAAAAGAAAGAAATGGCATAGAATTTGAGAACAAATAGTTACACAGAAAAAGAAAAGAAGAAAGAAAGAAAGAAAGAAAGAAAGAAAGAAAGAAAGAAAGGAAATCAATGATCAGAGTGAGAAAAACAGGTAGAAAGAAAAGAAAGGAAGGGAGGAAAAATGGGAAAAAAGAGAAACAGAGAACTAAAGAAAAATGAAGAAAAAATGAAAGAAAGAAGGAAGATAATAATAAAATCAGACAAACACAGGAGATTAGAATAAATAGGAAGGAAAGAAAGAAAGAAAGAAGGAAGGAAAGAAAGAAAGAAAGAAAGAAAGAAAGAAAGATGGAAGCATAAAAGTGAGGAAACGTGTAGAAAGAAAGAAAGGATGAAAGAAAGAAAGAAAGAAAGAAAGAAAGAGAGAAAGATGGGGGCATAAAATTGAGGAAAACGTGTAGAAAGAAAGAAAGAATGAAAGAAAGAAAGAAGGAAAGAAAGAAAGAAAGAATGAAAAAGAAAGAAAGATGGGGACATAAAAGTGAAGAAAACGTGTAGAAAGAAAGAAAGAAAGAAAGAAAGAAAGAAAGAAAGAAAGAAAGAGAGAGAGATGGAGGCATAAAAGTGAAGAAAACGTGTAGAAAGAAAGAAAAAATTAAAGAAAGATGGAGGCAAAAAAGTGAGGAAAACCTGTAGAGAGAATGAAAGAAAGAAAGAAAGAAAGAAAGAAAGATGGGGACATAAAAGTGAGGAAAACGTGTACAGAGAAAGAAAGAAAAAAGAAAAAGAAAAAGAGAACGAAAGAAAAATGAAGGTCCAATAGAAAGAAAAGAAGGGTATTGACAGAAAGAAAGAAAGATGGAGACAGACACGTGAGGAAAACGTGTAAAGAGAAAGAAAGAAGGAAAAATGATGACATAAAATTGAGAAAAGGGGCAAATAGAAAGAAAGAAAGAAAGAAAGAAAGAAAGATGGAGGCGTAAAAGTGTGGAAAACGGGTAGATAGATAGAAATAAAGAAAGAAAGAAAGAAAGTAAAAATAATGCTTGAATTAAAAAGTGATAAAAAAAGAAACGAAAAAAAAGCGCGCGTATCTATTTACATATGCGAATACAGTCGAACAGATAGGGAAAAATTCAACAGTGTTTTGCGTAACCGTATGTTTGTATAGCCATGTTTGTGTGTGAATATGTGTGTGTGTGTGTGTGTGTGTGTGACAAATGGTGGTTGTAATGCGAGTTGTGGAAATGGCATGGGTAAGGTGGGGGAATGGTTGGTAGAATGATGACTCGAGTACGCATGCGCATTCATGTGCCAACGAAAGCTCAGCGCTCCTCGCATGCCATTCTCTGTCGGCCATCTTGCGGGATCGGTCAGGCGAAAGAAACGGCTGACATACTCTACGAAATCAAAATGCTCCTTTACTCTTGGATGGATAATCAGAAATCCCCTTGCTCCGCGCGCACTTCTGCTTGGATCTTCACAATTCTTCTTCTTCCTCCACCTTCCTCCCCTTTCCCTCCTTGTACCGCTCCCCCTTTCCTCCGCCTCTTCATCATTCCCCATCCCCCCGTCATCATTCCCCATCCTCTTTCCAAAGTCTTCTTATTCTCCGAGTTCTGACACCATCGATATCTTGTGACTTGGCCGCTGTGTGTTGTGCAATGGTTAACCGACTAAACTCACAGATCAATGTCAGGAAGTTCGATTCTTTTCAAAGCGCTCCCATCCTTATAGCCTTGTGCCAGACAAAGCTAATCTTGGTAAATGTCATTACGGTATTATATTTGTTGATGTTTTCGGTTTACACTACCGTTGCCAAATTGGATTGGTCCCTTACCTTTCCTTTGGATCACAGCGGCAGTGTGGAGTGAGGGATTTGCTGCTTGGGCAACTGAACAATATATTCCGCTGTTCCGTCATTGTTCCCTATATGTTTGTTCTCTTTGTTTCAGCAACTGACTAGCTTTTAGCCATCTGCCAATATGTCTCATTTGAAGAACCTTATTTGACACAGGGAGAAAATGGTTCTACCCTAAAAGTGACTTAAACTAGCCCAACTAGTTCAAGTGTGTTGCCACACGTCTGCACTGTCCAAAACCCCAGTCCAAAGTAACATGGATGAATTCCCATATCCGAGTTCCTTTCAATAAACCTGGTTTGAAAGAGTGAATCTCTTGACTATGAACTGTTTTCCATGAACTGTATATGACTGTGGGAGGACGGAGATGAACAATATATTCCTCTGTTCCGTCATTGTTCCCTATACGTTTGTTCTCTTTGTTTCGGCAACTGACTAGCCTTTAGCAATCTGCCAATTTGTCTCATTTGAATAGCAACAGTTCACCCTCCATATGAACCCGTCCTGCCTATGTAGTTTCAGAAACTTGGACACTACGTCATCGTCTCTTGTAGACGAGAGGATGCTAAAAACAAGATGTTTTCAATTTGTCTCATTTGAATAGCAACAGCCCACCCTCCATATGAACCCGTCCTGGCTATGTAGTTTCAGAAACTTGGACACTACTTCATCGTCTCTTGTAGACGGGAGGATGCTAAAAATAAATGTTTTCGGTTTAGTTGGTTTGTTGTTTGGTTTGATTGGTTGGTTGGTTGGGTTTTTCGGCATGTCAAACCGTGTTGGGTTATTTTAAGCTAAAGACGTTTTTTTAACTCATTTTTAAAACACATATTTAAACACAATTTTTTCTATATAACCCATAGATGATACCTTAACATGTAGTACCATTCCGGGTTAGGTGGAACTTCACCATCACATAGAGTTTAACGTCAGACCCAAGAAACTAAGACACACAGCCACCGCCTTCTAGCACATGTATGATAAAAATGGTTAGAGCTTTACGAGAAGAGCACTTAACACTTGATTTACAAGTAGGTTATGAATTATGTGCGTACCTGTAGTTAAATATATAATTCATTTTCGTTAGATTTAAAATCGGAGGTGATTATGATTGGCATGACGATGATCACAACTGACCCTCCGGTACAAGCGTGAGAATAAGCTTTAGTTTAGTTAGTGAGATGCGACGCAGATTTCTGAGCGGGTGAACGAGTAGGTCGCCGCTCTGATGACGTTTGTCGATCCGCGGTGGAATCATGGGCTGGTTTTGGAAACAGAGCTTTATTAAGAAACAACCATGTCTTGTTTGTTAATTGAATATTAAAAACAAGAGATGACAGCCCGAAGAAATCAACAAAGAAAACTAACCCTTGAAAAGAAGGCTACTAGAACAACAGAAGAACCTAATTTGTTTTTGTTATATTTTGTTTTAATAAGAAAAATAGCACTGTATTATATAAAAACATAATTTCATTATAATTGAGTAAAAGGACTCAGATTACACAAATAATAATAGTACCTTATTTGAATTGAATGAGTTCTGAGGTGAATAGATAATGAACTTTGAAATATACCATTATACAGGTTAAAAAAATACCAAGAAAATTTGGTCAAGCAGTGGGGGAAATTTGTTAGGCAAAGAGTTAAAGATTGATGTGAGAAGATGGGAAAAGGGGGAGATAACGCAGAAGGCAAAACAAAAGGGGAGATAACTGAGGAAGTATAACAAACTATTTTAACTAAATAGTTAAATTAGGAAAATTTAGCAATGAAAGACAGGTTCAAAGTAAGTTTCAGTTGTTCTATTTTTCGTTTATTTCTCTGTTTAAAATATTTTTATCTGCATTCTTATTTAGTTTCTAATTTTCTAATTAAATATAATATTTTTTTGTATTAAAACTTAATTTAATATAATATTTTATTATATAAAAACTTAATTCAATATAATATTTATTATACTAAAACTTAATTTAATATAATATTTTATTATATTAAAACTTAATTTAATATAATATTTTATTATATTAAAACTTAATTCAATATAATATTCATTATATTAAAACTTAATTTAGTATAATATTTTATCATATTAAAACATTCATTATATTAAAACTTAATTAATATAATATTTATTATATTAAAACTTAATTCAATATAATATTCATTATATTTAAAACTTAATTTAATATAATATTTTATCATATTAAAACTTAATTCAATATAATATTCATTATATTAAAACTTAATTAATATTAATTATATTTATTATATTAAAACTTAATTTAATATAATATTTTATCATATTAAAACTTTTATAATATTCATTATATTAAAACTTAATTTAATATAATATTTTATCATATTAAACTTAATTCAATATAATATTCATTATATTAAAACTTAATTTAATATAATATTTATCATATATTAAAACTTAATTCAATATAATATTCATTATATTAAAACTTAATTTAATATAATTTTATTATATCAAAACTTAATTTATATAATATTTATTATATTAAACTTAATTCAATATATTTATTATATAAAACTTAATAATATTTTATTATATCAAAACTTAATTAAATAATATTTATATTAAAACTTAATTCAATATATTTATTATATTAAAACTTAATTTAATATGATATTTATTATATAAAACTTAATTTAAATATAATTTATTATATTAAAACTTAATTTAATATAATATTTATTATATTAAAACCTAATTTAACATAATATTTATTATATTAAAACTTAATTTAATATAATATTTATATATTAAAACTTAATTTAACATAATATTTATTATATTAAAACTTAATTTAATATAATATTTATTATATTAAACTTAATTTAATATAATATTTATTATATTAAACTTAATTTAACATAATATTTATTATATTAAAACTTAATTTAATATAATATTTATTATATTAAAACTTAATTAAATAATATTTTATATTAAAACTTAATTAATATAATATTTATTATATTAAAAACTTAATAACATTATTTATAATTAACTTAATTTAATATAATATTTATTATAGTAAAACTTAATCTAATATAATATTTATTATATTAAAACTTAATTTAATATAATATTTTATCATATTAAAACTTAAAATCTTGCACTTAGAGAGTGCATATATTTTGTATTATTGATAATAAACCGTTGTTTTTTTTGTGTCTACTTTAACCGCCCCAGTTAAAGTAGACACGGTTAGTGTAGATTTTGAATTCAAAGTTGTTAAAATTCAAAATCGGAGGAGGTTTAGGTGATTGAGAAGAAATAACCTTTAGGTAACATTCTTTTCGGTTACACATCGACTTTGGGAAATAAAGGCTCAAATAGCTTATCTTAGTTTGGTAGGCCGTAGGTGTTGTGATGCAATTACGCGCCGATTCTCACTCCACGCTCAGTTGATGGATCCGAGGGAGAAAGTCTAGCTCTGCATATTAAAAAAAAATATGATCACTAGAATCTTTTTACAAGAAATACAATAATGTTTTAAAATATATTTCAATTAAAGAACGAAAGAAATATCAAGAAATACAGAAATATCAAGAAAGAAAGAAAGAAATATCAAGAAAGAAAGAAAGAAAGAGAGAAAGAAGTATTAAGACGGAAAGATATATAAGGAAATATATATATATATATATATATATATATATATATATATATATATATATATATATGTGTGTGTGTGTGTGTGTGTGTGTGAAGAAAAGGAAATGAATCCGACGGTATGAAGTATATTAAGAAAGAATGAAAAAAACACAGGTTTAAATGAGTTAAGTGGTGAATTTATTGGCCGACTTCCATATAACAACAAATGCCCTGAAGATGATATAAATAATAGATCGAAACACTACAGCGTCGGCCAATAAACTCACCACTTAACACATTTAAACCTGTGTTTTTCATTATTTCTTAATATATATATATATATATATATATATATATATAGAGAGAGAGAGAGAGAGAGCGAGAGAGATAGATGGAAAGAGATAGAGAGAGAGAGAGAGAGAGAGAGAGAGAGAGAGAGAGAGAGAGAGAGAGAGAACAGCAGAAAATAAATGTATTTGGTAAGATTCCAGTTATAGGTAGAAACTACAGATCAAACGTTTCAACGCGAAATACTGCTTTCCCATTCATCGCATAAAACAAACGTTTGTCTCTCTGCTGAAGATATTACAGTGTTACAACACGAAGCCTGCTTACATAATAAAACCTGTGTGGAAAAAATTAAAACCCCAAAAAAGAAATGAACAATGGACCATATTACATCACATAATTGATTACATTCTATCTTGATTATATTTTTATACAATACGGTGTATTGCATAATCTATGGGGTAGCATAGATTATTGACAAGCACCAGTAGAATAGGGCTTTCAAATCAGCTCGTACACGACAGTTTCTGTTGAAAAATACAAGACAGTGGTAAAACCAACAATCTCGCATGTCACATGATTTTGATTTAGTTACGACAGTTGCAGCCGAGATGTGAAGTAGGATAGACGTGTTCTACTTCGGTTTAGGGAAAATTGATTTGATATATGAGAAAATGGAGATTTCAACTCATAAGTCAAGATACCACTTTCAGATGCGAAGAACACGGATTTTCAGTCTTCGACAAATGAGAAAACACATCCTCAAATTTATATTAAGTTTAATTATATCCAATATTCTGTGTGAAATTATTTGCGTCATACATTTATTTACTAAGCTTAGCGTTAGCAGATATGGGACAAAAGGCCAGAAGTATGGGGCGCCCAATGAGAATTGTCTTCATTAGTAATGGTCTGCAAATCTACCTTGCTAACCATTACACCACGTGAGTTCTAATATATAAAGTCATTACCTACACCCAAGTAATAGCAGGTATTACTGCTAGTATCATATAATAACCGTTTTTAGTGTATTTCAACCACTTATCCTCGATGTATGGGTTAAATAGTACCACTTCTGTAATTCCATAACTTAGCAGAAAGTCAGACAACAGATTTTCGCTTTATTGTCAAGAGAAATTGCAGAGAAATTTTAAATTTGTATTTTAGCATACCTACATATTTATATATGTATATCCACAAGTTTGCTAATTAATGATTATTAAAATAAAATGATTAATTAATATCATTTTTGAAAAATTTTACCTACCAATTTCAGACAAATTCCATCAATTTAAAAGAGAATTTCACTTAAGATATTAACTTAAATATTTTCACATATTAACTCAGATGGTTAAACTATATATATATATATATATATATATATATATATATATATATATATATAGTTAACCATCTGAGACTGTACCAATCTATCTATATCTGTATATACACATCTATCTATCTATCTATCTATCTTAGTATGTACGTATCTATCTATCTATTTATCTATCTAATGATATCTAGTTCAGGATGATGAGAATTAATTGGTTGGTTGGTTGGTTAGTTGGCTGGAAATGACGGCATACCAACCCTTGGGTTATTTTATGCCTAAGACGTTTTTTTTATTTTCATTCTAGATGGGCACTCAATTTTGTAAAGCATTTTTAAACTCATTTTTCATATCTAAACCATAGATCAGACCCTAATAGTTACTACCACTCAAGCTCACAATGGATCTCAATCCTTTTTTCATGGGGCCGAAGAGAGGCAAACATTATTACAGGGACGAGGAAGTGAAATCTATTGTGAAGAAGTGGCTCAAAGAACAGTCGGCAGAATTTTACGGGGCCGGGATACATGCTTTCATTCGAAGGTATAACTTTGCTATTGAGAGAAACGGTGACTATGTGGAGAAGTGGGGATGTGATCAACAGAGGACCAGCTTCATTTTGATATATAATACTTGTTCCTGTGTTGATAGTTATACCTGTCTTAAACAAAATGGCATTACTTTTTTACTCACCCTCATTCAAACTTGGAACATTGCAATTGAGAGAAACGGTGACTATGTGGGGAAGTAGAGATGTGATCCACAGAGGATCAGCTTCATTTTAAGGTATGATATATGTTCCTGTGTTGGGAATTATACCTGTCCTAAACTAAATGGCATTACTTTTTGACACACCCTCATTCGAAGATGGAACATCACTATTGAGAGAAACGGGGATTATGTGGAAAATTAGGGATGGGATCCACAGAGGATCAGCTTCATTTTGATGTATTATACATGTTCCTGTGTTGGTAATTATACCTGTCCTAAACTAAATGGCATTACTTTTTGACTACCCTCGTACAATGTCGCAGCATTTCAGCCATTACACTATGTGGACTATCCTAATTTGATATAATGCCAAAGGGAATTTATTTTTCTTTACATAAAAAGATTATGAAACAAAATTAATGGATATCGAGGGGCTATGAAAGTTATGAGAAAATATTCACCTCAATCATATGCTTTCACATCCCCCTCAAAACTTAATCTCTTTCCGGCTTAATATCACATGCTTTGCAAACCCGGTACTGGTCCGCAAACCATCGTTTTGGGGGTCTTTTCCGATAAAGGATTCAACAGGAATATTCCAAACACTCTCCGAAATATCCTTTCCTTCGTTATAAGTTAAGTTCACTGGGCCCTTTCTCAATATCAAACAGCGCTCGCATAGCTCGGGGTTGCGCGCAGACACCAGAACATATGTTTCATGGACGCTTTATCTCACGGTTTGGTGACATCAATTGGACGGCTTGTTCATTTGATCTTTCAGCTCTTGGTTCCTTCCAGTGAGTATTTTCTCAGAAGCAAAATCTATGAGAAACGAACAGGTTGTACCTGTGTTCTCAAGCGGCATATTGGGATAGTCAAAGAAGACATTACCCAAGACCAACCTTCAACAGGTGATGTATTCCCTTCCAGCAAAAAGGTTTCGGTAATTGAAAAATCAAAACGTTATTCCAAGATCGTAGTGACATACAAACATGATCTCCAATATCATCTCTGTTTATAGACGAACTAGAAGCAGCTACCCGACAACGCCTTGATATAGAGTGTATGTGTGAGGGGGGGAAATGTATTGTGTATTTTTGGTGTATTTGTTTATTTTTTAGATTTATTTCTTGATTTATTGCTGGAAAATTGTTTTCCACTGAGTTGAGACTAATTAAAAATTAACCTTTTTATTGTCCATGGAGAGAAAAAATGTAGCTTTTGTAGAATAGACTATGATGATGCATCTGTATATTCATTATTAAACTTAGGTTAGTTTGACACAAGGCCAGAAATATGGGGCACCTAATGAAAATCGAACTCCACAGCGATAAAACCACTAAGCTAGGATCTGTCACTTTGACGTCATAGGCATATTTTACAAAATTAATTCCTCCCCACGATTGAAAAAAAATTACCAAAAGTCAGGAAATTATCCGATTTTAATGAAATTTTCAGTGTTGATTTAACAATGAATGAATTCTATAATGTATCAGTTATTTTATTTCAAAACTTTCTGATTTCTTTTTTCGGGTCACCTAACTTTGGGGGGCAAATATACTTTTTTTGAGATTTACAATTGCTGGACAGTTTTAAGAATTTCAATTATATTTCTGTGTATATTTTATTATTTAAATATATCTTCGAATATAAATGAAATTTCATAATTTTTGCAAAAAATCAAGAATCTGTAATATTTAATGTGTGTATATATTTACTTTGCCGTTTTTTTAATTTCGTAGTTTTATCCGGATATACAGGTTGGCCCAAAAGTAGGGTTACAGTTAACACTTAAACATTTTACGTTTATTAGAAATTTAGACATTCATTTACATATATTTACATACAATATATTTACATATTAGAAATTTTACATTGAACATTTAATCTCTCAAATGCTCAACGTGTCCACCTTCAAACCTGCAACAATCTTTGTTTTGTAATTGTTTGCCATTGTTCACAGTTCAGGGTTCCTGTAAATAAAAAAAAAAAACAAATTTATAAAATATACAACGTTTTAAGGCATGAGTAAGTAGCATAGAATAAGAGATCAGTATTTTTTTCGATAATTTATATGTAAAACGTGATTGTGAAGTGAAACAGATAATGAAGTAACTGTAAACCTACTTTTGACCCACCCTGTATATATATAATATATATATATATATATATATATATATATATCTTATTATAATGGAGATTGTCTGTTTGTCTGTAACCGAAACTATATCACTACTCAAGTCACAATCCCCTTAGTTACTTATGTCTCATTCGCCATGTTTTTATTTTTATTTAAACCTCAGTAATTAATAAAATTGTTTAACATTATTAATTCTGTTAAACATATCTATGTACTAATAACATGCAGTTGTATTTATATATACAACAAATTAGCAGTTTACAGTGTGAACTGGAAGGCTAATTTGCATATTGATATAAAAAAATTGATTTTAATAAATATGTGCTTTGTATTATTGATTTCTAATTGTTTGGTTTTATCTTACAGAATATAAGCAAAATTCTCGGGGATAAATCCTAAAAGAAATCCATTAACAAGAAGAAATGACTGTAATTTCATTCTTTACTTCCTATTTTAACTATATAGTTAAATTAGGAAAATTTAGCAATGAAAGACGGGAGTGATGGAAGAATAAGTTTCAGTTGTTCTATTTTTTTTATTACATCCCCTCTGTTTCAGATCTTTTTTATCTGCAGTCTTATTTAGTTTTATTAGCCTTTTTAATTTAATATAATATTTTATTACATTAAAACTTAAATACTTGCAACCGAAGGGTGCATACATTTGCTAGTATATATAATTAAAGAAATAACAAAAGACTTATAGATCTTGCATTATAGACTATTTCGCGGAGCTTAGACAAAATGTCTAATTCTCCCGACTCATCAGATATATATATATATATATATATATATATATATATATATATATATTAATACCAGCGTCGCCTGGGTAGATGGTTGGGGTATTGATTTGTTTACTTTTGAGACTTACAAATTTAAAATCATTTTAAGAAGAATTTCAATCTTTTTCTATATATATTTTAATTTTTTAATATCTTCGAATATAGATGAAATTTTCATAATTTTGCAATAAACATGAACTGGTGATATCTAATGTATATATAATATATATATATATATATATATATATATATATTACTTTGTCATTAATTAGTGTACTTTCCTTTTTCGTCCGGACATATATACATACATACAAACATTCAAATCAGCGGTAACAGGGTATGTGGGGAACCCTGGTCTAATGATTTCATTACATTTGAGATTTACAAATGTTGGACATTTTTAAGTCGAATTTCAATGCTATTTCTATGTATATTTAAAAAAATATATTCAAATATAAATCAAAACGTTATTCCAAGAACTTGGTGACTTACAACCGTGATCTCTAATATCATCTTCTTTTAGAGATGAACTAGAAGCGGCTACTCAGCGACGCCGGGGTAGAGAGTAGGGACCAAAAATCCTAGTGTATTGATTTATTTATTTTTGAGATTTACAAATGCTGGATCTAAGTAGAATTTCAATATTATTTCTATGTATATTTTGATCTTTAAATATCTTCGAATATACAGCCTCGAAAAGAAGTATTCTATCCCCAGCTTTTTTTCTTATTTTCCCACCTTACAAAAATAGGAACGGTCTATTATTTTCAGGGTAGTTCCATCTTGAAAGTGAGAGATAGGTGATGTATTCCCTTCCAGCAAAAATGTTGCGGTAACTGAAAAATCAAAACATTATTCCAAGAACTTAGTGACATACAAACGTGATCTCCAATATCATCTCCGTTTATATACGAACTAGAAGCAACTACCCGGCGACGCCTTGATATAGAGGGGGGGATGTATTGTGTATTTTTGGTGTATGTGTTTATTTTTGAGATTTACACATGCTAGACAATTTTGAAGTCGAATTCAATGCTATTTCTATGTATATTTTTAAAAAATATATTCGGATATAAATCATAACCTTATTCCAAGATTAACATAGAAACGTGATCTCCAAAATCATCTTCTTTTATAGACGAACTAGAAGCAGCTACTCAGCGACGCCTGGGTAGAGGTTAGGGACCAAACAATATTAGTGTATTGATTTATTTATTTTTGAGATTTGCAAATGCTTGATATTTCTAAGTAGAATTCAATATTATTTCTATGTTTGTTTTTTTTTTATCTTTAAATATCTTCGAATATACAGTGGGGGAAAATAAGTATTTCACCCCCTGCTGATTTTCTGCTAACTTACAAATATAGGTACGGTCTATAATTTTCAGGGTAGTTCCATCTTGAAAGTGAGAGATATTATATAAAAAATTCGCACCATATGATCTTTAGGCACCCCTTTTTCGATCTCGATTCATAAGGACATGTTTTTCATCTACACCGTCAAAATCCGGTTGTTTGTTAGGGGTTAGGGTTAGGGTTTTGGGTTAGGGTTATAATTTTAAAAATACCTCTAAAATCGTCTGTTAACAAACAACCGGATTTTGACGGTGTAAATGAAAAACATGTCCTTATGAATCGAGATCGTAAAATGGGTGCCTAAAGGTCATATGGTCCAAAAATTCCTCAAAATCACATTTTGGAGGCAAACTCAAAATATCAGTCTTGGAGGAAATACCTTTTCCCCATTGTAAATCAAATCATATTGTTTTCAAAAAAGCAAGAATATGTAATATTTAATGTGTGTATTTATTTTCGTAGTTTCACCCGGAAATATATACTTATTTATAATTATACATACATACATTCACACCAGCGACGCCTGGGTAGACGGGGAAAACACTGGTCTATTTATTTGTTTAGTTTTGAGATTTACAAATGCTGGACATTTTTAAGTAGAATTTAAATGCTATTTCTATGTATATTCTAATTTTTAAATATCTTCGAATTTAAATCAAATATTCATAAGTTTTGCAAAAAGGAATGAACCGGTGATATTTAATGTATGTGTATATTTACTTTGTCGTTAATTGTTTTATTTTTGTAGTTTCATTGGATTTATATAAAAAGTAAGTCGTCGGGGCGGCCTAATGTCGGTATCAGCCAGTCAGCAAGGGATTCTATCCCCTTGTCACTAGCGCTAGACCAAGGATATTATTTGGGCATCTGAGCTGGGGCGCCACACCTACCATCAGCTCCTCACTTTACCACACAGATCCCTGTGCTACCCATACGCTGGGTGGCGGGGGACGGTATCGAACCAAGAATCTTGTGGTTTCTAGTCGAACATTCTACCGACTGAGCTAAACCCGGCCCCCTAAACATGAAAAAATGTCCTTTCTTAATCGAGATCAAAAAGGGGTGCCTAAAGCTCATATGGTCCAATTTCAGTCCTACTAAAACACAAGTTATTTTGATATAAGTTTGCTTCTGGGTTAGCTTCATCAATATTTCTCTCAGGTTCCATATGACTCGAAGTGGTAGTACCTGTTAGAGTATCATCTATGGGTGTAATAGAACAAAATGAGTTCTAAAAATATGTTAAAAATTGAGTTCAAATAATTGAGTTTAAAAAAACTGAGTTCCATGAAGTATGAACAAAAAAACTTCTCCGGCATAACCCAATGGGTTGACATGCCGTAAAATCCAACCAACCAAGCCAGTCAAACCAATTTATGTTCAAAGGTTCTGTAATTGTTGCAGCATGAATCAAAATTCTATGTTTAATGTTTAAACACTTTTTTTATTTTCCAATGAATAGGATTTCTCTACCTGAAAAAAAGGAAAGAATAAATAAATAAATTAAGATAAAAGATAGAACTCGGTAATTGAAAAATCAAGACGTTCAATATCTGTCCGTTCTTAATTGAGATTAAAAAGGGGTGCCTAAAGGTCATGTGGTCCATTGTTTTTTATGTTGTCTTGTCTCGTGACATAACCCTTCGAAATCCCACTGTTGCTTGGTCAAATAGCGAAATAGAACAAAATGAATTCTAAAAATATGTTAAAAATTGAGTTCAAATAATTGAGTTTAAAAAACTGAGTTCCATGAAGTATGAACAAAAAACTTCTTCGGCATAACTCAGTGGGTTGACATGCCGTAAAATCCAACCAACCAGCCAGCCAAACCTATTATCGTTCAGAGGTTCTGTAATTCTTGCAGCATGAATTAAAATTCCACGTTTAATGTTTAAATACTTTTTATTTTCCAATGAATAGGATTTATGTACCTGAAAAAAAAAAGAATAAATAAATAAATAAAGATAAAACATAGAACTCGGTAATTGAAAAATCAAGACGTTCAATATCTGTCCGTTCTTAATTGAGATCAAAAAGGAGTGCTTAAGGGTCATATGGTCCATTGTTTTTTATGTTGTCTTGTCTCGTGACATAACCCTTCGAAATCCCACTGTTATTTGGTCAAATAGCGAAATAGAACAAAATGAATTCTAAAAATATATTAAAAATTGAGTTTAAAAATTGAGTTAACAAAACTGAGATCCATGAAGTATGAACCAAAAAACTTCTTCGGCATAACCCAGTGGGTTGACATGCCGTAAAATCCAACCAACCAGCCAGCCAAACCAATTCTCGTTCAAATGTCCTGGGTATGACATTAAACTGCATATAATGCTGAAGTTCTAAATCTGAAGCTCTGGGAAATGTGGAGTGCCCCTTCATTACCATTACTCACAGGTCCACTCTGACCGGGAGCGGTATTACCTGTTAGGGTCCCATCTATGGGTTAAATAGAAAACATGAGTTTTTAAGAAATTGGTTTAAAAAACTGAGTTTAAAAGAAAAAAATGAGTACCATCAAGAGTGAATAAAACAAAGTTTACAGCATAAAATAACCCAACAAGGGTTGATATGCCGTAATATTTAACCATCCATTTATCAATATTTAACCAGACTGTATATTTTGCAGCATGACTGAGAATTCTATGTTTAATGTTTAAACGATTTTTATTTTCTAGTGAATAGGATTTCTCTACCTGAAAATAAATAAATAAAACATAGAATTCGGTAATTGAAAAATCAAGACTTTCAATAACTGAACTTCATTTCAAAATCTTGGTACCATACAAACGAGATCTTTATATATTTATGCACCACTTGTTGTTAATAAAAGTATTGACTAATTAATAAAGAGTTTTAATATTAAATTAATGAACCCTTAAGGTGTTTTTCCTCGCTGCTCTATTTAATTGGAAATAAATAATTAAATATGTTGAATATAGAATCAATAATAATAGTAATTTAATCTCTCTTTGAAAATGTACAATGATCAAGTTGAGCGAACTCGGTGTCTAGTGGTGAGGTTTCACTTCTGGAGCTCTGATAGCTGAGCAGTCCATGACATGCAACACTGCACTTTCGTTCTTACTGAGACTAGATGAACGGTTGGAGAGGTCATTTCGATCACCTGGCTGGTCACGCCAAGTCCTAGTACTTATTAGATTGTCCCGACACTGTTACTCTTTTTTGTGTTGTGGGTCAGCCGGCCAATTTACTCGCACACAAAGAGGAGTAAGATATATGTAATATGATTAAGACGCAAGTGAAGGACTTCGTAGTAGTATATTCATTCACTTATATATATAGATACTAACTCCTCGTCAAGTGGTAATACCTGTTAGGGTCTCTTCTATGTGCCAAATAGATAAAAATGAGTTTAAAATATGTTTAAATAATTGAATACTCAATAAGAATGAATACGATAACATCTTCAGCTTAATAAAGGAAGGGGTGAACGTAAAATCCAATCTATCTGTAGCGCAATTATTATGGTCTACGGAGAATTTGGGGATTGAAACGAGGGGGAGGGGAAGAAGAAACAAGAGCAAACAAAGGTTAAAATTTGGAAGAGTAAACACTAAGCGGGTGCCAATAATTTGACCGAAGAATGACCCCGGAAATAGATTTAAAAATAAAAACGGAAGTTTTGGTTTTTGACCGGAAACTGATGTGACACCGGAACGAGAAATGGGAGAGGAGAAAATCTACCTTTTTATCGGCCGGGCTTCGTGGAAGGTAGACTTGGTTCCCTTTATGGGTTTCATACAATAGTAACGAACATGATTTACGACTGGGTAATTTGACCGTGTCTCCTCTCTCTCTCTCTCTCTCTCTCTCTCTCTCTCTCTCTCTCTCTCTCTCTCTCTCTCTCTCTCTCTTTGAAAAAGAACCCACGAACCTAGAAATAAATACACACACCCTTGGGACTATACAACTTGCGTGTATGTTGTTTCTGAACTAACGACTGTTACTACTACTAACGGCGACTACGACTACAACTTGAATTGGTCTATGCGACAAACACCATTCTTGTACCATGGTCATCGTTATGCTACACTACCACCCTGCAAAAAAAAAACTATGATCAAGACGACAAATTCGAGAGGGAATTTATTTATTCTTTAATCTTGGTATTTAAACACTTTTAAGCATGCATTAAACTTACCATTACATTGGAGCACTTGCTCCTTTAGCCTAACGGTTATCGTCGATGAGAAATGTTCTGTTAGCTGTTTGGTTGGTTATTGCTTAGATTTTAGGACATGTCAAACCTTGTTGGGTTATTTTATGCCGAAGACATTTTGTTTGATTATTTCCTTTTGTTGTAGAAATGGACACAACTACGCGAGTTCAAATCCACGAAGTAGCTCGTTGCATTTCACATAGCCCTAATACACTTGGCAAAGGTATGTATAAAACTGTACTCTCCCTTGCTATGGGTAAATATTAGGACAGACTCGGCTTTTTAATCTTGGTCTAGGAAAAGCAAAACTCTGAATTCAAAGCTATTAAACTCCGATTAAAAATTGCGGAGGAGTCGGCAAACCCATACAAATATTTGGCATTAAATAACCCACGGAAATTGATATGCCATAAAAATGAACCAGGCAAAAAAAATGCGGTCGGGAAATTAATTTCAAATATTAAAAACCATTATTTGGCGTACATTATTGGCAAGTGATTAATAATATAATATAAAATTTATGTGAGGGTAAATTGAACGCACTTATATTCGGTTAAATGGCTTAGAAGTTATGACAAGAATAGTATTATTATTCTATTTTAATTGCTTCTGTAATCAATTCGGACTATTATATATATATATATATATATATATATATATATATATATATATATATATAAAGTAAGTAAAGTCATCGGGGCGGCCTAAAGTCGGTATCAGCCAGTCAGCGAGGGATTCTATCCCCTTTTCAATAGCGCGAGACCAAGGAGATTGTTTTTTGCGTCTGAAGTGGAGCGCCCCACCTACCATCAGCTTCTTACTTTACCGCACAGATCGCTATATATATATATATATATATATATGTGTGTGTGTGTGTGTGTGTGTGTGTGTGCGTGTGTGTGTGTGTGTGTGTGTGTATAAGTCGAGGGCGGCCTAATGTCGGTATCGGCCAGACATCGAGGGAGTCTATCCCATTTTCACTAAAGCTAGACCAAGGAGATTGGAGCAGCACACCTACCTTCAGCTCCCCACTTGACCGCACACATCTCTATGTTCGTCCTTACTTTTCCAGTAGTGTCCAGCAAATCTTGTTCACCCACGTATATATATATATATATAAACATATATCCTGCAAGTGTGCTCGTATCAATTAATTGTTCGCCTCTGGCTGACAGTTCCCGATGGCCGTGAGGGTAAGTAGCTTGACAGACGAAAATTCTGTCATGTTTCGCACCTGTCTAGAGGTAGCTGTTAAAAAAATCGAACCGAACTGATGAGAAGTAAACTTCGAAACACGTGTCTGTGGATGACTGATATATATATATATATATATATATATATATATATATATATATATATATATATATAATAATAATAAAAGATAATCTACTGAGTCAGACGAACCTACTATTAGTTTCGCAATAAAGCTCTTCAGGCTAAAAAAATTTACAAATTAGCTTCTCCTAGCGGTTATATGAATATATATGTATCTTATATACATATATATACATATAAATTGTTTTTCTTTGGCCAAATACTATACCAATAGATTATTTTTGTTGGTACGAATATCTTGGTCTTTTCTTTTTTTCAAAAATTTTTTCTTCCTGGTTGATGTTTGGTAGTATATTTTTACAATCAAACTCTCTGTCGGGTTTTTTCTCTCCGCAAGGATCTACCAACACGCTTGGTATATATATATATATATATATATATATATATATATATAATATATATATATATATATATATATGGCCGGTTTAGTATATATATATATATATATATATATATATATATATATTATATATATATTCTTTAGCAGATTAAACAGTTTTGAATTCATACTTTTCCTTCTCCCAGACTGGTTGCCTAGTTAAAGAGCCCAGTCTGTCCTACTATTTTACCAATAATTGGAGGAAGAAGAGTTGGATGCTTACGTTTCCCAAGAATATTATCACCATATGTCATGCGAACAGCCTTGTCCAGGATTTGAACTGGGGTCACCGTGTCCATTTCCTACACCAATAGCAATTACACCTTCGGCACTTCCCAATAAGATCTACTAGCAGAGAATTGTAAGAGAGATCGATTCTCACTGAGTTTACCACGTTTCTAAGCATATCCTATGCTACGCTAAGTTTAGTAAAAGAAGGAATGTATCGTCTAAGTGCCTTGACTGCTGCTCCAACCCACATTTGTTAATGGAGAATGAAAGTTACATAAATTCGTCTTTCACTTTTAATTTATAAATTTCGACTGACAGACTGTTTTACTTGAGTAATTTTTCACGGCTCAGTCCTGTTCCTTTCTTATTAATAATAACATTATATATGATTTATGTACTGTGTCATATACATATATACAGGTATATATATATAAACATGAATAAACATATATATAATATATATATTTATATATATATATATATATATATATATATATATATATATATATATATACAGGTATATATATATACATAAATAAACATATATATATATACATATACATAAATACATATATAGGTAAATATACATATACATAAATAAACATATATATATATATATATATATATATATAATATATATATATATATATACATGTGTATGTGTGTGTGTGTTACAGTCTCAGGGTGGGTGTGTGTCGGTGGTGAAAAAGAGGTTTGTAAGGACGAATAAATTTACTGTATTATAAAGAGATCACGATGCTAACAAAACCGCTGACCGAATATACAATTGAACTGTGAAAGTGGAATTGGATTTCGAAAATGAAAGTAAAACTAGGAATGAAAGTGAAAGTGAGAGTAATTTTGTTTTCATTATTGACTTGTGCGTGCCGTTCCAAGAAATTTAATTAAGTTGAAAGTGTCTGTATCCTACGAGGAAACGCACTTTGCTATTTTGTAATTATTTTTCCCGCTTCAACATTTATTTCTCTTTCTTTGGACTTTAATTTTCCAAGTGTTTTTATGCGTGTCTTTTTTTTCTTTTTTCTTTTTTTTTCCTATTTATTTTTTGTTTTTGATTTTGTTATTTTAGTTGTTTTCCTTTTTCTAATTTTGTACACTTTTTTTTGGTATATACCTGTTTATTTATATAATTCCTTCTTGGTCGTTGGTACGACGCAGAGGACTTTCGTTTAGTCGGCTTCCTGTGCTTTGTAAATGAAAAGTAATTCTTGGTTATAGTGGGCGTGATATATTCCGTCTATTTTTTTAATGTTTTAATTTTTTTACCTATTCATTCTGTATTTCCTTTTCTATATTTATGCGCGTATCCAGTTTAATTATACACAAAGACGCACCGGCCTAGATGCAGACACAGACCCGACAGGAAGAGTTCGATTCCCATTTCAGTCGCTTAAGAATTAGCAATAAATATGTTACTAAGACATGAACTAGCTTCTCCCTGAATTCCGTTCAATAATGTTTTAATTAATTTGCTTTGACACTCTTGAACTTTCTAGACCTTTACTCTCTTGTTTTTTTCTGGGTTTTTTTTTCTTGTTTCTTTTCTTGTTTTTTAGTGGTGTTCAGTAATTTTTTATTACAGTAAACTGTTATATTGGTTGGTTTGTTTTGTTTTACGGCATATCAACCTCAGTGGGTCATTTAATGCCGATAAAGTTTTTAAATAAATCAATTCTTAATGGATAATACAATTTTTTATGAATACATTTTTCTATTTAACCCATAGATGGGACCCTAACAGGTACTACCACTCCGGGTCAGAGTGGACCAGGGAGCAATGGTGATGAATGGGGTGCTCCACATTCCCCAAACCTCCAAAACTGGAACCTCACCATCAGATAGAGTTTAACGTCATTTCCAGGACATGTAGACCCGCAGCCACCGCCTTTTAGCACCCATATGATAAAAAGGGCTTGGGGCTTGCCATAAGGGCAATAGGGTTGGGAAAATCATATAGGTGCTAGTGCTTGACGTGACCAGCCGATTGATTGGAGGGGGCCTCTCCGACCGCCCGTCTAGCCTAAGATAGGGCCAAAGTGGAGTATTGCATGTCATGAATTGCTCATCCAGCTGGGCTCTATCCTTAAGCATCACGGGTCGCCCCCACGGCCAACAGGTGGCTCCATTGGGGGAGTCTTATCCCTCTGCAGAGGTGCAGTCGGAGCATTCTAACGCCCCAGCCGACAGGGCGGTAAATTGTTATAGTAGTAGGATTGGGGTACTTACTACTCATATAAATCCCCAATTTACCCTAGTACTAGGGAACAACGCTGGGTTTTCCGGGGATGCATGCATCTCGGAAAGTGGTATAATACTACCTGAGACAGCACCCAGCAGCAGCTCGGCATTACAGTCGTTTCGGACTTTCCCCTACCACTTGACCAACTGTCGGGCTGCTAGGACAGTAGACGGAAGTCAGAGCACCCTATTTCCGTTTAAGATATCTCACGACCAAGTTTCAATTCATGGGTGATGTCATCGTCGTCTATGACGGACGTCTAATAAGTATACCATAAAAAATAAGACCATTAATCGGTGTTTCGTGAATTATTATACATTAAAAATAAGACCATTAAATGATAGATGGCTTTGAGAAATGCTATACACTGGGAAGTTTGTACTGATTCTTTCTTAAATAAAAGTACTAATTGGGGTGGGGGTGGGGGCTGCTATGACTGTACAGATTAATGAAAACTTTTTTGAAAGGCAGAAATATGATAGGGTAGAAGGTCTGAATTAGCATCTCCCTGAATTCCGTCAAATAATGCATAAATTGTTTAGTGTTTTGAAACTCTTGAATTTTCCCGACCTTTATCGTTTCGATTTTTTTATTTTTTTATTTTTTATAGTGGTGTTCAGAAAGTTGTTACAGCTTAAACATAAGGTTGATTGCTTAGGTGTGGTTTGGTTTATTTTACGGCATATCAACCTCAGTGGGTCATTTAATGCCGATAAAGTTTTGAATGGATTCATTGATGGATAATCAATTTTTTATAAACACATTTTCCTATTTAACACATACATAGGACCCTAACAGGTACTATCACTCCGGGCCAGAGTGGACCAGGTAGCAATTGTGGTGAAGAGGTGCTCCACATTTCCCAGACCTCTAGAAATGGAACCTCATCATCAGATAGAGTTTAATGTTATTACCAGGACATGAAGACCCTCAGCCACCGCCTTCTAGCACCCATATGATAAAAAGGAATAGGGTTTGCCATAAAGGCAATAGGATTAGGGTAATTATATAGGTGCTAGAGTTGGATTTGACTAGCCGATTGAATAGAGGGGGCCTTTACGACCGCCCGTCTAGCCTAAGTAAGAGCCTTAGAGTGTTACAGGTGATGGACTGCTCAGCGACCTGGGTTCAATCATTAATAATCACGGGTCGCCAGCTACGGCCAACAGGTGGCCAGATTGGGGGAGTTCTTACCCTCTTCAGAGCTGAAGTCAGTATATTCTAACTCCACAGCCGACAGGGCAGATTAAACATAAGAACCATTAAGCGATAGATAAATTTGAACAATGCTGTACACTGCAGATATTTATTAGAGAAAGCTGACACTTTTTAAAAAAGAAAATACTTTAATTTGGGGGCTGGTATGACAGTATTAGGGCCGGGTTTGCTCAGTCGGTAGAGCGTTCGGCTAGAAAACATAAGGTTCCTAGTTCGATACCGGCCCTCGTCAATTCAGCGTAGGAGTAGCACAGGGATCTGTGCGGTAAAGTAAGGAGCTGATGGTAGGTGTGGCGCTATACCTCAGACGCAAAAAACAATCTCCTTGGTCTAACCCTAGTGAAAAGGGGATAGACTCCCTCGCTAATTTGCTGATACCGACTTTAGGCCACCCCGAAGACTTTTTATGACTGTACTGATTAATGCATATCTTTTTGTATTAGAAAAAAGAAGAGTAGGGGTAGAAGGCCTGAACTAGCTTCTCCCTGAATTCCGTCCAATAATGCATAAATTGATAAGTATTTCGAGACTCCCGATGATTTCCGTTTCGTTTTCTTTCAGAGCGGTGTTCAGTAAATTGTTATACCTTAAAAATAAGACCATCAATTGATAGATACTATTTCTCTAAATGTTTGAGATGAGGCTTGATGATTAGTATTATCTGCGTTATTCGGACTATTGTCCTCATCTTCATTGAAGAGATAACAATGAAGATGAGGACAACAGTCCGAATAACGTAGATAATACCAAGTGATAGACGACTTTGAAAAATTACGTAAACTAGAGAAATTTATTAAGGGAGGTTTCGGCTGACCCTTTTTTAAAATTAATTTTGGTTAACTTCGAAAATTTTGCTTAAATTCATATGCTTAAAATCAAGGCTTAATAACACTTGAAAAAGACGTGAAAACAGGCCATTTTTCACTCTGTTTTGACGCATGTAAAAAACCCATTAAAAACGCTTGTCGAACGCCTGAAAACTATGAAATTAATATTCCAACTGTTGTTTATAGCAAGGTGATATGCCCGTACACCTTACCTGATAGTTGGTACAGTGTAAACATTTGGGTAAATTTTCCAAATCGGGATTTGAAAGGCTTTTTTTTACTTCCAAACGCGCTATTAAAAAACAAAAAATAACCCTGTGTAGCACAATTGAAAATTAATGAATATAACATTGAATTTGGTATTTTTAGCAAGGCTCTAACGGGTCTAATCATGCCTGATAGTTTGCAAATTTGAAAATTTTGGTTAACTTTAACAATTCGGCTGATTGGGAGACCTGGTATGACTGTGGAGATTGATGAATGTCTTTGTGAGGCAAAAATATAATAGGGGTGGATTGACCAAATAATAGTGGGATTTTGAAGGGTTATGTCACGAGAAAAGACAACATAAAAAACAATGGACCATATGACCTTTAGGCACCCATTTTTGATCTCAATTAAGAACGGACAGATATTGAGCGTCTTGATTTTTCAATTACCGAATTCTATGTTTTATTTTTATCTATTTATTTATTCTTTTTTTTTTTCAGGTACATAAATCATTTTTTTTTCAGGTACATAAATCATTTTCCAGGTACATAAATCTTTTTTTTTCAGGTACATAAATCATTTTTTTTTTCAGGTACATAAATCATTTTCCAAATAAAAATATTAAACATAGAATTTTGATTCATGCTGCAAGAATTACAGAACCTTTGAACATGAATTGGTTTGGCTGGCTTGGTTGGTTGGATTTTACGGCATGTCAACCCATTGGGTTATGCCGACGAAGTTTTTTTGTTCATAATTCATGGAACCCAGTTTTTTAAACTCAATTTTTTTACTCAATTTTTAACATATCTTTAGAACTCATTTTGTTCTATTACGCCTATAGATGGTACTCTAACAGGTACTACCACTTGGTCGAGAATGTTTTTTAAACATCGGACTTCAGTTACAGGGGGTGCTGTAACTTCAGGGGCACAAAAACTTTATTATAGTCTTCCGAGACTGAAATGCCAATAAGTATATTCGAAACATTTGGGAAAAATTTAGAATTCGCATTTTGAAATACTTTATGTCCATTTAATTGCGCTAATAGAATAAAAACTTGTGTAGCAACATTGAAATTTTCTATCACTTAATGGTCTTATGATTTTAAATTATAATTGATTACTGAACACCACTACAAAAAATACAAAACGAAAGTGAAACAGCCGAGAAAATTTAAACGTTGCTCGTTTTTTTCTTCATTGATTGATTTTAACGGCATGTTAAAAGGTCTAGGATTATTTGATGCTAAGTAGAGAAAAACCTAGATGGGAGCTACACAAGGATACTGCTTCCTCCCTAAAACAAAGTTTGAAAATTGCACCCCACAAAAGAGAGTTTAAAAATTGAATGCCCAACAAGAACGAAAAAAAAAAATTCCGTCCGCCTGGAGAGGGTAGTTTGATGTTGTAAGACCCGAAACTCCCCGGGGAACCAGGCTTTGACATCACTGACGACGCCTTCTAAAACGTATTAAAGCAAATATTCAATGACTAACTTTTATTTATGGATATTCCAATTGTCTTATTAGATTTAAGTACCGAGCAAGTCTCAGCATGAATGTTGCGAATCCTTGCCAATATTCTAATAAATCAAAGATCTACTCGTAAAACTACCAGAGCGAATCTGGAAAGGAGGCGGACTTACATCACACAGGTTTTACCAGTGGAACAGGGAGAATCGTTGTGAAACCAAAATCTGTAATGATGCTGGCGAAACATTTACTAATTGTCCGCCTTTATGCATCTGACGATGGTTTTACAAGACTTTTCGGCTGAAAATAACCCAACAAGTTTTAACATTTATCTAACCAAACCACATAATCCAACTCTTTTGTATACCCTCATTACTTCTTTCTATTCTTCTTCTGGCGTCTTTGACATTCTTAAGTTCTTCTAGTATCTTCTAACATCTGGACTTCTCTTGGGGTCGGTCGCACTTAACTCATTTCGTCTCTATATCAGTCTTGTTACCAAGACATTCACCAACCACAAAATCGTGTTATTTTCTTCAGTTTTTATTTACTTAACTATACATTTCATGTAACTAAAATATCTGACTAACATACGCGCGTATGCAGTGTGAGTTCCAGTTAAGGCAGCACATCTTCTCTGCCCGACGTCAAACTGAAAAAAACTGAGGCCTCAACCAGTTCCCACTGACTTCACGTATTTCGCGGGCTTCTGTTACTATTCCATGGAAAGTCCCGCCGGATATGAAAAGGGCCATCCCTTTAGAAAATACAGGGATTGACAATAATCTTATGCAACCGCCATAGATTATGTAACACAACCAGACAACCTAATAGCGAAACGTTGATTTTACAAAGAAACTTGCGATTACCTTTTTCAGTCAGAATAACAGTGATTGTAAGCCATGTTATATCATTGACACAATCGAGTTAAATAGCAGTGTCAAGTCTGAAATATCAAAATTAATTGAAAAGATCGTGTCATGAATGCACAGTGATATTGTTTGGGTGACTGATCGATGGCTAAAAAGACTAGTGTCAACTTAGAAATATTTAAAATGAACGCCCGGAGAATCAGTCCCCCAAACAATATCACTTGTCCATTCATGACACGATCTTTTCATTAATTTTATATTTCAGACTTGCACACTGCTATTTAACTCGATTTGTCAATGATATTAAACAATGGCTTACAATCACTGTTATTCTGACTGAAAAAAAGGTAAACGCAAGTTTCTTGTAAAATCAACTGTTTCGCTATTAGGTTGTCTGGTTGTGTTACATAATCTATGCGGTTGCATAAGATTATTGTGCAACTCCCCTGATTTCTAAAGGGATGGCCCTTTTCCATGTATCACGGGCGGGACTTTCCATGGAATAGTACAGAAAGCCCGCGAAATACGTGAAGTCACGTTTGGACCTGGTTGAAGCCTCAGTTTTCAGTTGACGTTCGGGGCAGAGAAAGCATGTCTGCCTTAAACTGGAAAGCTCACACTGCATACGCGCGGTATTTACGTTCAGGATATTTAGTTACATTGAAAATGTATAGTTAAGTAAATAAAAACTGAAGAAAATACACGATTTTGTGGTGGTGAATGTCTTGGTAACAAGACTGATAGTAGAAGACGAAATGAGTTTAATGGTGCGACCGACCCAAGATGAAGTCCAGGATGTTAGAAGATACCTAGAGAACTTAACTAGTTCAAAGACGCCAGAAGAAGAATAGAGAAATAATGAAAAGGTATAACAAATGTGTTTAGATTGGATTATTGGGTTGGTTAGATAAATGTTAAAACTTGTTGGGTTTTTTCCAGCCGAAAAGTCTTGTAAAACATCGTCAAGATGGCCATAAAGGCGGACAATTAGTAATGGGTTTCGCCAGCATCATTTCAGATTTTGGGTTTCACAACGATTTCCTGTTCCACTGGTTAAACCTGTCGTGATGTAAGTCCGCCTCCTTTTCCAGATTCGCTCTGTGTAGTTATTACGAGTAGATCTTTGATTATATTTAGGAATATTGGCCCAAGGATTCGCAGACATTCATGCTGAGACTTGCTCGGCTACTTAAATCTAATAAGACATTGCGAATATCCATAAATAAAAGTTAGTTCATGAATATTTGCTTATACGTTTTAGAAAGGCGTCGTCAGTGATGTCAAAGGCCTGGTTCCCCGGGGAGTTCGGGTCTTACAACATCAAACTACCCTCTCCAGGCGGACGGAATTTTTTTTTTTTTCGTTCTTGTTGGGCATTCAATTTTTAAACTCTCTTTGTGCGGGTGCAATTTTCAAACTTTGTTTTAGGGAGGAAGCAGTATCCTTGTGTAGCTCCCATCTAGGTTTTTCTCTACTTAGCATCAAATTAATCCTAGACCTTTTAACATGCGTTAAAATCAATCAATGAAGAAAAAAACGAGCAACCGTTTAAATTTTCCTCGGCTGTTTCACGTTCGTTTTGTATTTTTTGTAGTGCGTTGTTCATAATCAATTATAATTAAAAATCATAAGACCATTAAGTGATAGAAAATTTCAATGTTGCTTACACAAGGTTTTTATTCTATTAGCGCAATTAAATGGACATAAAGTATTTCAAAATGCGAATTCTAAATTTTTCCCAATGTTTCGAATATACGATTGCATTTCAGTCCGGAAGCACTATAAATAAGTTTTTTGTGCCCCTGAAGGCTTACAGCACCCCCTGTAACTGAAGTCCGTGATGTTTAAAAAACATTCTCGACAAGTGGTAGTACCTGTTAGAGTACCATCTATAGGGCTTAATAGACAAAATGAGTTCTAAAGATATGTTAAAAATTGAGTTAAAAAAAAATTGAGTTTAAAAAACTGGGTTCCATGAATTATGAACAAAAAAACTTTTCGTCGGCAATAACCCAATGTGTGTTGACATGCCGTAAAATCCAACCAACCAAGCCAGCCAAACCAATTCATGTTCAAAGGTTCTGTTAATTCTCTGCAGCATGAAATCAAAATTCTATGTTTAATATTTTTATTGGAAATGATTTATGTACCTGAAAAAAAAAATGATTTATGTACCTGAAAAAAAAAGATTTTATGTTACCTGGAAAATTGATTTATGTACCTGAAAAAAAATGATTTATGTACCTGAAAAAAAAAAGAATAAATAAATAGATAAAAATAAAACATAGAATTCGGTAATTGAAAAATCAAGACGCTCAATATCTGTCCGTTCTTAATTGAGATCAAAAATGGTGCCCTAAAGGTCATATGTCCATTGTTTTTTATGTTGTCTTTTCGTGACATAACCCTTCAAAACCCCACTATTATTTGGTCAATCCACCCCTATTATATTTTTGCCTCACAAAGACATTCATCAATCTCCCACAGTCATACCAGGTCTCCCAATCAGCCAATGTTAAAGTTAACCAAAATTTTCAAATTTGCAAAACTATTCAGCTATGATTAGACCCGTTAGAGCCTTGCTAAAAATACCAAATTCAATGTTATATTCATTAATTTTCAATTGCTGCTACACAGGGGTTATTTTTTGTTTTTTAATAGCGCGTTTGGAAGAAAAAAAAAGCCTTTCAAATCCCGATTTGGAAAATTTACCAAATGTTTACACTGTACCAACTTAATCAGTAAGGTGTACGGGCATATCCACCTTGCTATAACAAACAGTTGATATTAAGTCATAGTTTTCAGGCGTTCGACAAGCGTTTTTAATGGGTTTTTACAATGCGTTTCAAACAGAGTGAAAAGATTGGCCTGTTTCACGTCTTTTTCAAGTGTTATAAGCCTTGTTTAGCATATGAATTTAAGCAAAAATTTTCGAAAGCTTAAACCAAAATTAATTTTAAAAAAGGGTCAGCGAGAACCTCCCTTAATAAATTTCTCTTAGTTTACGTAATTTTCAAAAGTCGTCTATCACTTGCGTTAGTTATCTACGTTATTCGGACTGTTGTCCTCATCTTCATTGTTTATCTCTTCAATGAAGATGAGGGACCAAATAGTCCGTAAAATAACGCAGATAATACTAATCATCAAGCCTCATCTCAACATTTAGAAAATAGTTATCTATCAATTGATGGTCTTATTTTAGAGGTATAACAATTACTGACACCGCTCTGAAATAAAAACGAGAACGTGAAATTCATCGGGAGTCTTCGATAATACTGATCGAAATGCATTATTGACGGAATTCAGGAGAAGCTTGTTCAGGCCTGTCTACCCCTACTCTTCTTTTTTCTAATTACAAAAAAGATATGATTAAGTCAGTTACAGTCATAAAAAGTCTTCAGGGTGGCCTAAAGTCGGTATCAGCAAATAGCGAGGGAGTCTATCCCCTTTTCACTAGGGTTAGCCAAGGAATTGGTTTTTTCGCGTCTGAGGATATTAGCGCCCACACCTACCATCAGCTCCTTCACTTTACCGCAACAGATCCCTGTGCTACTCCACGCTGGGAATTGACGAGGGCCGGTGTTGTATCGAACTAGGAACCTTATGTTTTTCTAGCCGAACGCTCTACCGACTGCAGGCAAAGCCCGGCCCTTAATACTGTCATACCAGCCCCAAATTAAAAGTATTTCTTTTTAAAAAAGCTTAGCTTTCTCTAATAAATATCTTGCCAGTGTACAGCATTGTTCAAATTATCTATCGCTTACATGGTTCTTATGTTTAATCTGCCCTGTCGGCGCTTGTTGGAGTTAGGAATATACTGACTTCAGCTCTGAATGAGGTAGAACTCCCCCAATCTGGCACCTGTTGGCCGTAAGCTGGCGAACCCGTTGATATTAATGATGAACCCAGGTCGCTGAGGCGAGTCCATCACTGAACACTCTAAGGCTCTACTTAGGCTAGACGGGCGTCGTAAAAGGCCCCTCTATTCAATCGGCTAGTCAAATCCAACTCTAGCACCTATATAATTACCCTAATCCTATTGCCTTTATGGCAACCTATTCCCTTTTTATCATATGGGTGCGTAAAGGCGGTGGCTGCAGGGTCTTCATGTCCTGGTAATAACATTAAACTCTAACTGATGATGAGTTCCATTTCTAGCAGGTCTTGGGAAAATGTGCGAGCCAAAACCTCTCACCACATTGCTACCGGGCCACTCTTTGGCCCGGAACGTGATAGTACCGTTAGGCGTCCTAGTATGTGTTAAATAGGGAAAATGTGTTATAAAAAAATTATTATCAAATCAATGAATCCATTCAAAACTTTATTCGGCATTAAATGACCCACTGAGGTGTGATATTGCCGTAAATAAACCAAACCACACCTAAGCAAGTCAACCTTATGTTTAGCTTGTAAAACAACTTTCTGAAACACCATATAAAAAAATAAAAAAATAAAAAAAATCGAAACGCATAAGGTCGTGGAAAATTCAAGAGTTTCAAAACACTAAAAATTTATTGCATTATTGACGGAATTCAGGGAGATGCTAATCAGACCTTCTTACCCCTATTCATATTTCTGCCTTTCAAAAATTTTCTTATCTGTACAGTCATAGCAGCCCCCACCCCACCCCAATTAGTACTTTTTATTTAAGAAAGATCAGTACAAACTTTCCAGTGTATAGGCATTCTCAAGCCAATCTATTCATTTAATGGTCTTATTTTAATGTATAATAATTCACGAAAACACCCGATTAATGCTCTTATTTTTATGTTATACTTATTAGACGTCCGTCATAGACGACGATGACATCACCCATTGAATGGAAACTTGGTCGTGAGATATCTTAAACGGAAATAGGGTGCTCTGGGATTCCCGTCTACTGTCCTAGCAAGCCGACAGTTGCGTCAAGTGGTTAGGGAAATCCGAAACGACTGTAATGCCGAGCTGCTGCCGGGTGCTGTCCTCAGGTAGTATTATTACCACTTCCGAGATGCATGCTCCCCGGAAAACCCAGCGTTGTTCCCTAGACTAGGGTAAATTGGGGATATTAATGAGAGTAAGTACCCCAATCCTACTACTATAACAATTTACCCGCCCTGTCGGCTGGAGGCGTTAGAATGCTCCGACTGCACCTCTGCAGAGGCGATAGGGAACTCCCCATGGAGCCACCTGTTGGCCGTGAGGGGCGACCCGTGATGCTTAGGATAGAGCCCAGCTGGATGAGCAATTTCATGACATGCATAACTCCCACGTTGGCCCTATTTCTTAGGCTAGACGCGGCGGTCGGAGAGCGCCCCCTCCAATCAATCGGCTGGTCACGCAAGCGACTAAGCACCTATATTGATTTTCCCAACCCTATTGGCCCTTATTGGCAAGCCCCAAGCCCTTTTATCATATAGGTGCTTAAAAGGCGTTGGCTGCGGGCGTCTACATGTTCCTGAAATGACGGTAAACGTCTATCTGATGGTGAGGTTTCCAGTTTTGGAGGGTTGGGAATGTGCTGACACCCCATTCATCACCCATTGCTTCCCTGAGTCCACTCTGCACACCGGAGTGGTAGTTACCTGTAGGTCCCATCTATGGGTTAAATAGAAAATGTAGGTCATAAAAAATTGTATTATCCATTTAAGGAAGATTTATTAAAACTTTAATTCGGCATAAATGACCCACTGAGGTTGATATGCCGTTAAAACAAAAACAAAAACCACAATATAACAGTTTACCTGTAATAAAAAATTACTGAAACACCACTAAAAAACAAGAAAAGAAACCAGAAAAAAAAAACAGGAAAAAAAACAAGAGATAAAGGTCTAAAGTTTCAAGAGTGTTCAAAGCAAATTAATTAAAAACATTAGTTGAAACGGAATTCAGGGAGAAGCTAGTATCATGTCTTAGTAACATTATTTTTATGCTAATTCTTAAGCGACTGAAATGGGAATCGAAACTCTCCTGTCGGGTCGGTTCTGCATTCTAGGCCGGTGCGTCTTTGTGTAATTAATTTAAACTGGATACGCGACATAAATATAGAAAAGAAATACAAGAGATGATAGCGTAAAAAAAATTAAAACCATTAAAAAAAATAGACGGGAATGAGTATTTCACGCCCACTAAACCAAGAATTACTTTTCATTTACAAACACAGGAAGCCGGACTAACAAGTCCTCTGCGTGTACCAACGACAAGAAGGAATTATATAATAAACAGGCTATTATACCAAAAAAAAGTGTACAAATTAAGAAAAAGGGAAAACAACTAAAATAAAAAAAAAAAAAAAAAAAAAAAAAAAAAAAAAAAAAAAAAAAAAAATAAAAAAAAAAAAAAAAAAAAAAAAAAAAAAAAAAAAAAAAAAAAAAAAAAAAAAAAAAAAAAAAAAAAAAAAAAAAAAAAAAAAAAAAAAAAAAAAAAAAAAAAAAAAAAAAAAAAAAAAAAAAAAAAAAAAAAAAAAAAAAAAAAAAAAAAAAAAAAAAAAAAAAAAAAAAAAAAAAAAAAAAAAAAAAAAAAAAAAAAAAAAAAAAAAAAAAAAAAAAAAAAAAAAAAAAAAAAAAAAAAAAAAAAAAAAAAAAAAAAAAAAAAAAAAAAAAAAAAAAAAAAAAAAAAAAAAAAAAAAAAAAAAAAAAAAAAAATAAAAAAAAAAAAAAAAAAAAAAAAAAAAAAAAAAAAAAAAAAAAAAAAAAAAAAAAAAAAAAAAAAAAAAAAAAAAAAAAAAAAAAAAAAAAAAAAAAAAAAAAAAAAAAAAAAAAAAAAAAAAAAAAAAAAAAAAAACAAATCAAAAACAAAAAATAAATAGAAAAAAAAAAGAAAAAAGAAAAAAAAAGACACGCATAAAAACACTTGGGAAAATTTAAAGTCCAAGAAAGAGAAATAAATGTTTGAAGCGGGAAAAATAATTACAAAATAGCAAGTTTGCGTTTTCCTCGTAGGATACAACACTTTCAACTTAATTAAATTTTCTTGGAAACGCACGCACAAGTCAATAATTGAAAACCAAAAATTACTCTCACTTTCACTTTCATTCCTAGTTTTACTTTTTCATTTTTCTCGAAATCCAATTCAACTTTCACAGTTCAATGTTGATATTCGCCTGTCAGCGGTTTTTGTTAGCATCGTGATCTCTTTTATTAATACAGTAAATTTATTCGTCCTTACAAACCTCTTTTTCACACAAACGACACACACCCACCCTGAGACTTGTAACACACACACACATACAACATGGATATATATATATATATATATATATATATATATATATATCATATTATTTGTTTATTTATGTAGGATGTATATTTACCTATTATTGTATTTATGTATATGTATATATATATATGTTTATTTATGTATATATATATACCTGTATATATATATATTATATATATATATATATATATATATATATATATAAATTATATATATATATTATATGGTTTATTCATGTTATATATATATACCTGCTAATTATGCTATATGACACAGTACAAAATCATATATAATAGTTATTATTAATAAGAAGGAACAGGACTGAGCCGTGAAAAAATTACTCAAGTAAAACAGTCTGTCAGTTCGAAATTTTATAAATTAAAAGTGAAAGGACGAATTTATGTGAACTTTCATTCTCATTAACAAATGTGGGTTGGAGCAGCAGTCAACGCACTTAGACGATACATTCCTTCTTGTTACTAAACTTAGCTAAGCATAGGATATGCTTAGAAACGTGGTAAACTCATGAGAATCGATCTCTCTTACCAATTCTCTGCCTAGTAGATCTTATTGGGAAGTGCGGAAGGTGTTAATTGCTATTGGTGTGTAGGAAATGGACACGCGTTGACCCCAGTTTCAAATCCTGGACAAAGGCTGTTCGCATGACATATGGTGATATATTCTTGGGAAACGTAAGCATCCCAACTCTCTTCCTCCAATATGGTAAAATAGCTAGGGACAGACTGCGGCTCTTTAACTAGCAACCAGTCTGCCGGAGAAGGAAAAGTATGAATTTCAAAACTGTTTAATTCTGCTAAAGGAATATTATATAATATATATATATATATATATATATATATATATATATATATATAACTAAACGAGCCATATATATATAATATATATTATAATTTAATATATATATAATATATATATATATATATATAATATACCAAGCCCGTGTTGGTAGATCTTGCGGAGAGAAAAAACCCGACAGAGAGTATGATTGTAAAAAATATACTACCAAACATCAACCAGAGAAAAAAATTTTTGAAAAAAAGAAAAGACCAAGATATTCAGTACCAACAAAAATAATCTATTGATAGTATTTGGCCAAAAGAAAAAAACAATTGTATATGTTATATATATGGTATGATAAGATACATAATATTCAATAACCTTCTTAGAGAAGCTAATTTGTAAATTTTTTGTAGCCCTGAAGAGCTTTATATCGAAACTAATAGTAGGTTCGTCTGGACTCGAGTAGATTATCTTTATTATTTATTATATATATATATATATATATATTATATATATATTATATATATATATATTATATATATATATTAATTTTCATCAGTCATCACAGACACGGTTTCGAAGTTTACTTCTCATTCAGTTCGTTCGATTTTTTAACATGGCTACTCTAGACACGGTGCGAAACATGACAGAATTTCGTCTGTCAAGCTACTTACCCTTCACGGCCATCGGGGAACTGTCAGCCAGAGGCGAACAAATTTAATTGATACGAGCAGCACTTTGCAGGAGTATATGTTTATATATAGTATATATATACGTGGGCGTGAACAAAGATTTGCTGGACACTACTGAAAGTAAGGACAACATAGAATGTGTGCGGTCCAAGTGGGAGCTGAAGGTAGGGTGCTGCTCCAATCATCCTTGGTCTAGCTTTAGTGAAAATGGATAGACTCTCGTGTCTGGCGCCATACCGACATTAGGCCGCCCCTCGACTTATTAACCACACACACACACACCACACACGCACACACCAACACACCACACACACACCAGCATATATGATATATATATATATATATAGCGAATCTGTGCGGCGTAAAGCTAAGAAAGCTGATGCGATAGGGGGTCGCTCCACCAGACGCCCAAAAAAACAAATCTCCTTGGTCTCGCGCTATTGAAGGGGATAGAATCCCTTCGGCCTGACTGGCTGCATTACCGACTTTTAGGCCGCCCCGATGAACTACTTACTTTATTATATATAATATATATTATATATATATATATATATCATATATATAATTATATAATAGTCCGAATTGATTACAGAAGCAATAAAATAGAATAATAATACTATTCTTGTCATAATTCTAAAAAGACCATTTAACCAATATAAGTGCTGTTCAATTTTACCCGTCACAAAATTTTATATTATATTATTTAATCACTTGCCAATAATGTACGCCAAATAATGGTTTTTTAATATTTGAATTAATTTCCCGACCGCATTTTTTTAGCTGGTTCATTTTTATGGCATTAATCAATTTTCCGTGGGTTATTTAATGCCAAATATTATGTATGGGTTGCGACTCCTCCGCAATTTTAATCGAGTTTAAATAGCTTTGAATTCAGAGTTTTGCTTTTTCCTTAGAGCCAGATTAAGAAAGCCAGAGTCTTCCTGAAATATTTTTACCCATAGGCAAGGAGGAGGTACAAGTTTATACTACCTTTGCCAAGTGTATTAGGGGCTATAGTGAAATGCAACGAGCTACTTTCGTGGATTTGAACTCGCGTAGTGTGTGTCCATTCTACAAACAAAAGGACCAGATAATCAAACAAAATTGTCTTCGGCATGAAAATAACCCAACAAGGTTTGACATGTCCTAAAATCTAAGCAATAAGCCAACCAAACAGCTAACAGAACATTTCTCATCGACGATTAACCGTTAGGCTAAAGGAGCAAGTGCTCCAATGTAATTGGTAACTTTAAATGCATGCTTAAAGTGTTAAATACCAAGATTAAAGAATAAATAAATTCCCTCTCGAATTTGTGCGTCTTGATCATAGTTTTTTTTTTTGCAGGGTGTAGTGTAGCATAACGATGACCATGTACAAGAATGGGTGTTTTGTCGGCATAGACCAATTCAAGTTGTAGTCGTAGTCGCCGTTAGTAGTAGTAACAGTCGTTAGTCAGAAACAACATTACACGCAAGTTGTATAGTCCAAGGCTGTGGGTATTTATTTCTAGGTTCGTGGGTTCTTTTCAAAGAAGAGAAGAGAGAGAGAGAGAGAGAGGAGATGACGAGGAGAGAGAGAGAGGAGAGAGAGAGAAAAGAGAGAGAGGAGACACGGTTCAAATTACCCAGTCGTAGAATCATGTTCGGTTACTATTGTATGAAAGACCCATTAAGGGAACCAAGTCTACCTTCCACGAAGCCCGCGCGATAAAAAGGTAGATTTTTCTCCTCTCCCATCTTCTCGTTTCCGGGTCACATCAGTTCGGTCAAAAAACCAAAACTCCGTTTTATTTTTAAATCTATTTCCGGGGTCATTCTTCGTCAAATTTATGGCACCCGCTTAGTGTTTACTCTTCCAAATTTAAACCTTTGTTTGCTCTTGTTTCTTCTTCCCCTTCCCCCTCGTTTCAATCCCCCAAATTCTCCGTTAGACCATAATATGCGCTACAGATAGATTGGATTTTCGTTCACCCCTTCACTTTATTAGCCTGAAGATGTTAGTCGTATTCTATTCTATTGGAGGTATTCAATTAGTTTTAAAACCATATTTTAACTCATTTTTATCTATTTGGCACATAAGAAGAGACGCCTAACAGGTTATTACCCACTGACGGAGAGTTAGTATCATATATATATAGAGTGAATGAATAGTAACTACTACGAAGTCCTTCACTTGCGTCTTAATCATAGTACATTATATCTTACTCCCTTTGTGTGCGAGTAAATTGGCCGGCTGACCCACAAACACAAAAAAGAAGTAAACAGTTCGCGACAATTAATAAGTACGTAGGACTTGGCCGTGACAGCCAGGTGATCGGAAATGACCTCTCCAACCGTTCATCTAGTCTCAGTAAGAACGAAAAGTGCAGTGTTGCAGTCGATGGACGCTCAGCTATCAGAGCTCCAGAAGGAAACCTTCACCACTAGAACGACCGAGTCGGCTCAACTTGATCATTGTACATTTTTTCAAGAGAGATTAAATTACTTTATTATTGATTCTATATTCAACATATTTAATTGTTTATTTCAATTAAATAGAGCAGCGAGGAAAAACACCTTAAGGGTTCATTAATTTAATATTAAAACTCTTTATTAATTAGTCATACTTTTATTAACATCAGTGGTGCATTAATATATAAAGATCTCGTTTTGTATGGTACCAAGATTTTGAAATGAAGTTCAGTTATTGAAAAGTCTTGATTGTTTCAATTACCGTAATTCTATGTTTTATGTTATTTATTTTCAGGTAGAGAAATCCTATTCACTAGCAAAAAATAAAAATCGTTTAAACATTAAACATTAGAATTCTCAGTCATGCTGCAAAATATACAGTCTGGCTTAAATATTTGATAAAATGGCATGGTTAAATATTGACGGCATATTCAAAACCCTTGTTGGCGTTATTTTTATGCTGTAACTGTTGTTTTATTCAACTCTGATTGGTAACTCATTTTTTTTTTTTCTTTTTAAAAAAACTCCAGTTTTTTAAACCCCAATTTCTTTAAAAAAAAACTTTTCATGGTTTTCTATTTAAATCCTAGGATGAGGGAAACCCTTAAACAAGGTTAAGTGTACCCGCTGTTTCCCGGTTCAGGGAGTGGAAAACCTTTGTGAAAGGGTTAAATGGTAAATTGAAGGGGGGGCACTTCCCCCAACATTTTCCCCAGGAAGCCTTCCAAAAAAGGATTTTAAGGAAACTTCAGCATTTTATATGCAGGTTAATTTGTTTCATACCCAAGGGGACATTTGAACGAGATTGCGGTTTTTGGCTGGCTGGTTGGTTGGATTTTACGGCCATGTCAACCCTACTGGCTTTGCCGAAGAAGTTTAAGTCTCT
>CM042167.1:34281122-34291122 GCA_023376005.1 Doryteuthis pealeii
AACGTAGAAACGCGTGGCGGTTGAATTAAAAGGGTTTATAGTTTTATGTTCTGTGAGGTTTCATTCCCTTCTTTCATTCTTTCTTTCTGTTCGTATCTTGGTTTTTTATTAATTAGAATTCTTTCCTTCTTTTTTTTCAATTTGTATCATCTCATTCTCCCTTTCTTTCTTTCTTTTATTTCTTGTCTTGTCTGTTTCTTCTTATCCTTCTTTCTTCCTTCTTATCTTGTCTATCTTCTTTCCATCCTTTACTTACTGCCTAATTATTTTCTTTCTGTCTTATGTTTTTTCTTTTCTTTCTTTCTTTTTCTTTCTTCTTGTTGCTTTCTTCTTTCCTGATCGATTATTCAATAAATTAGAATTTTTTCTTTCCTTCTTGATTTTAATTAACCGCATCAATATCTCTGTCTGTTTTCTTTCTCTCTCCGTCTCCCCCGCCTCTTTCTCTCTCTTCTCTTCTCTCTCTTCAGTCTGATCTCTTTGCTGTTTAAAGTCAATCTTTGGCTTTCCTTGTTTTTTTCTTTTAAAGTCAATCTTTATTTTTTATAATTATTAAAATATTCTTTGGTTCTTTACTATGCGTTCTTTTTTTCCTTTCACATTGACATGTAATAGAAAATTGAAAAGATATGAAAGCAAAGAAAGAAGAAAATGTTCTATATTAAAATGTTAGTATTAATATTAGTTGAGGAACAAAATAATGAAGTAGAAAAAAAAGAAAATATATTTAAGAAATACGTGAATTGTAATGAAAGATAAAAAGACAGAAAAGACCCAGAAAAGAAACAGGGACAGGATAAGATTCATATAGTAGTAAAAGAACAAGTACAGAAGAAAGAAAGAAACACGATTGAATGAGTGTGAGGGGAATTAAAAAAAATCCTTTTCAATAGATACGGGACTAAAATCCAAAAATAAAAATTGAATAAACAAAATGATATATGATTGATAGAAGAGGAAAACAAGTACTTTTGGAAAACAAGAGAGGAATTTTTGTTAAATTAACGCGAACGCAACAAATTATTCAAAGCAAAAAAAAAAATCAACAACGAAAAAAGCAAAGTATATATAGAAAACGAAGAATAAAGAAAGGAAGAGAAGGGCTTGCGAGAATTAATAGAGAAAATAGGAAAAACGAGAGCAAGGAGAATAATGAAGATAAAGGAGAAAGAAGAAAGAAAGAATAGAAAGAAACGAAATGTAAGGTGCATAATGAAATTAAAAGGAGAAAATGATGAAATCAGAAGAAAGAAAGAAGAAGTCAAGAAGGAAAAGTGAATGTTAAATGGAAAAGGGAGTGACAGTAAGAAAAGATTAAGAAAGAAAGACAAGAAAGAAAGAAGATAATTAGTCATAGAGAGAATATAGGCATAGTGAGAAAAGAGGGGAATATCAGTAGAAAGAAAGAGAGATGAGGGAGGCACGAAAAGAAAGAAGAAAAAACTGAGAGAAGGAAGGTTGGAAAAAAAGAAAATTCAAGCAAACCACAGAAAGCTTCAATAAAATTAATTTAAATGGACAGAAAGAAGGTAAATAATGTTGAATGACATTCGATAGAATATAAACATTAAGAAAAAAACAGAAAAAGAAAGAAAAAATAACAATGAATTGAAATTGAAAGGAATATACAACAAAAATGACCATATTGTTAAAATAAATAATATATGTAATTGTGTACAAAATTGCAGCATGTTAGAAAAGAGATGAGAATTTTGTATATTTACAACGATACTTCTAGCAAATTCCAAAAGAAACAAGGGAAGAAAGAAAAAAGGAAGGCTGGCATTGCAGAAGAGAAGGGATTAGATATATTATTAAAAAATAGGAAAAACGAGAAAGCAAGGAGTAAAGAAAGAAAGAAAAGAAGAAAAGAACAGAAAAGAAATGAAAGGAATGAAAGAAAGAAAGAAGAATGCAAGAATATAAAATGAGAAATTAAGAGGAAAATCAGAAAAGAGAGAAAGCAAAGAATAAAAAATAAGGAAAGAAGGAAAAAAGAACGAAAGAAAGAAAGAGAAAGAAAGAATAAGGCATAGAGAGAAAAGTCATAGTGAGAAAGAGGGGAAAATTCAGGTTAGAAAGAAATGAAAGAAAGAAAGAAAGAAAGTAAAGAATGGAGTCTTGAAGAAAAGAAAGATAGGAAAAGAAAGGAAAGAAAAGAAAGAAAGAAAGATTAAGGCATAGGAGGGAAAAGGCATAGTGAGAAAGAGGGGAAATCAGTAAAAAGTAAGAAAGAGAAAGAAAGAAAGAATAGAAGAAGAAAAGAAGAATGAGTCTTGAAAAAAAGAAAGAAACGAAAGTAAGGAAGGAGGAAAAGAAAATACAAGAAACACAGAATGTTCAAATAATTAAAATAAAATAAAATAAAATGACAGAAAAAAAATACGTGAATGGTAAGAAAGAAAATGAAAAAAGAAAAACATAAAAATGAAAGAAAAGGACGTAACGATTGAATGAATGTGAGAAAATTGAAACAAAAATCCTTCAATATATGACACATAAAATTGATAGGAATATACCAGAAAAAATAACCACATTGAAAAACAAAATAATAATGAAGTGATAGAAAACAGTATGTAGGAAAACAAGAGTGAATTTTCTAAATTGCACGAAACAGCAAATTTCAACAAAAAAAAAATTAAAGAAAAGAAATAGAAAATAAAAAGGCAGGTTGTCATCAACAGAAGAAATAAAGAAAAATAAGAAAAATAAGAGAAAGAGATGAAGGGAGCGAAAAACGAACGCTTTACTAAGGAAGACGAACAACCACTGTGTGAAGGAACTCTCAAAGATGGCGACCGCGGTTGTGCATTTAAGTCTGCCATCAAAAAAGCCGCGAATCTGTTTCATGTGTGTATACTACCGAGCAGATTAAGCAAAGATTCAACAGTGTTTTATGTACCCGTGTGTTTGTTTGTGACGAAAATAATGAGGTATAAAAAGTAAGGAAAAAGCGGGGAAACAGAAAGAAAAAAGGAAAAAAAAAAGAAAGAATGAAAAGAAAAAAGAGAACGAAAAAAAATGAAGGCATAAAATTAAGAAAAAAGTGGAGATTCGAAAAAAGACAACAAAGAAGGAAAGAAAGATAGAAGTGAAGAAAGAAAAAAAAAAGAAAATGGCATTAGAAATTTGAGAACAAATAGGTACACACAGAAAAAAGAAAGAGAGAAAGAAAGAAAGAAAGACATCGAATGCATCAGAGTGAGGAAAAACAGGTTAGAAAGAAAATAAAGGAAGGGAGGAAAAATGGGGGAAAAAGAAACAGAGAAAAACAAAGGAAACATGAAGAAAAAATGAAAGAGAAGGAAGATTAATAAATAAATCAGACAAACACAGGAGATTAGAATAAAATAGGAACGGAAAAGAAAAAGAACGAAGAAAGAAAGAAAGAAAAGATAGGAAAGAAAGAAAGAAAAGAAGATGAAAGCATACAAAGCTGCAGGAAACGGGTTAGACAAGATAAGAACAGGAATGAAAGAAAAAAGACAAGAAACGAAAAAAGATGGGGCCTAAAAGCGAGGGAACAAACGTTCTAGTAGAAACACACGAAGAAAGAAGGAAGGAACAGGGAAAGACACGAAGAAAGAAAGGCAAAGAATGAAAAGAAAGAGAGATGGGGACTAAAAGTGAAGAAAACGTGTGAAAGAAAGAAAGAAAGAAAATTGTGAAAGAAAAGAAAGAAAGACAACAGAAAAAAAAAAAAAAGAAAGAAAAATGGAAGCCATAAAATTGAAGAAAACGTTTGTAGAATGAAAGAAAGGGAAAAGGGAAAGAAAGAAAGAAAGAAAAAAGAAAGAAAAATGGAGCCATAAAAGTGAGGTGAAACCGAAAGAACAACGTTGTAGAAAGAAAGAAAGAAAAAAGAAGAAACAGAAAGAAAAAAAGAAAAGAAAAAATGGAGCCAAACAAGTGAAAGAAACGTTTTTATGTAGAAAAAGAAAGAATGAAAGAAAAGATGGAGGCAAAAAAAGTGAGAAAAACTGAAGAGGAAAGAAAGAAAGATATGAAAGAAAGAAGAAAGAAAAAAGAAGAAAAAAAGAAAACAGAGAACGAAAGAGAATGAGGTCTAATGAAAGAAAGAAGGATATTGACAGAAAGAAAGAAAAGAAAAAAAGAATAAGAAAAAGCAAAAGAAAGAAGATGAGGCAGAAAAAAAATGCAAGGAGAAACCGTGTAAAGGAAGGAAAATGATACATTAAATGAGAAAAGGGGCAATCGAAAGAAGAAAGAAAGAAAGAAAGATGGCAGGCGTTAAAAAGTGTGGAAAACGGGTAGATAGATAGGAAATAAAGAAGAAAGAAAGAAAGTAAAATGAAATGCTTGAATTAAAAAGTGATAAAAAACAAACGAAAAAAAAGTGCGCGTATCTATTTACATATGCGAATAACAGTCTTAGCAGATAGGGAAAAATCAACAGTGTTTTGCGTAACCGTAGTTTGTATAGCCATGTTGTGTGAATATATATATATGTCTGTGTGTGTGGTGTGGTGTGTGTGTGTGTGTGCTGTTGACAAATGGTGCGTTGTAGGCGAGTTCGGCGGAAATGGCATGGTTAAGTGGCGGGATGGTCTGGTAGAATGATGACTCGAGTACCCGCATGCGCATTTCAAAAATGTGCCACGAAAGCTCAGCGCTCCTCGCATGCCATTCTCTGTCGGCCATCTTGCGGATCGGTCAGGCGAAAAGAAACGGCTGACATCTTACGAAATCAAAATGCTCCTTTACTCTTGGATGGATAATCAGAACATCCCCTTGCTTCCGCTGCGCACTTTCTGCCTGGATCTTCACAATTCTTCTTCTTCCTCCACCTTCCCCCCCTCCCTCCTGTACCGCTCCCTCCCTTTCCTCCGCCTCTCATCATTCCCCATCCCCCGTCATCATTTCCCCCATCCTCTTCCAAAAGTCTTCTTATTCTCCAAGTTCTGAACACCATCGATATCTTGTGACTTGGCCGCTGTGTGTTGTGCAATGGTTAACGACTAAACTCACAGATCAATGTCAGGAAGTTCGATTTCTTTCAAAGCGCTTCCTCCTTCCAGGCCTTGCTGCCAGACAAAGCTATTCTTGGTAAATCTCATTTACGGTATTATATTTGTTGATGTTTTTCGGTTTACACTACCGTTGCAAATTGGATTTGGTCCCTTACCTTTCCTTTGGATCACAGCGGCAGTGATGGAGTGTGGATTGCTGCTTTGGGCAACGCTGAAACAATCATATTCCGCTGTTCCGTCATTGTTCCACTATATGTTTGTTCTCTTTGTTTCAGTAACTGACTACCTCTTAGCCATCTGCCAATATGTCTCATTTGAAGAACCTTATTGACACAGGGGAGAAAATGGTTCTACCCTAAATGACTTAAAACTAGCCCAACTAGTTCAAGTGTGTTGCCGACGTCAGTACTGCCAAAACCCCAGTCCAAAGTAACATGGCTGAATTTCCATATCCGAGTTCTTTCAATAAACCTGGTTTGATAGAGTGAACTCCTGACTATGAACTGTTTTCCATGAACTGTATATGACTGTGGGAGGACGGAAGATGAACCAATATATTTAAACTCTGTTCCGTTTCATGTTCCCTATACGTTTGTTCTTCTTGTTTCAGAAACTGAACTAGCCGCTTAGCCATCTGCCAATTGTTCATTGAATAGCAACAGCTCACCCTCATATGAAGCCGTCCTGGCTATGTAGTTCAGAAACTTTGGACAATACTTCATCGTCTCTTGTAGACGGAGGATGCTAAAAACAAGATGTTTTCAATTTGTCTCATTTGAATAGCAACAGTTCACCCTCCATATGAACCCGTCCTGCCTATGTGTTTCAGAAACTTGAAACACTACGTCATCGTCTCTTGTAGACGGGAGGATGCTAAAAACAAGATTGTTTCAATTCGTCTCATTTGAATAGCAACAGTTCACCCTCCATATGAACCCGTCCTGGCTATGTAGTTCAGAAACTTGGACACAACTTCATCGTCTCTTGTAGACGGGAGAATGCTAAAAACAAGATGTTTCAATTTGTCTCATTTGAATAGCAACAGTTCACCCTCCATATGAACCCGTCCTGCCTATGTAGTTCAGAAACTTGAACCACTACGTCATCGTCTTCTTGTAGACGGGGAGGATGCTAAAAACAAGATGTTTCAATTCGTCTCATTTGAATAGCAACAGCTCACCCTCCATATGAACCCGTCCTGGCTATGTAGTTTCAGAAACTTGGACACTACTTCATCGTCTCTTGTAGACGGGAGGATGCTAAAAAAAGATGTTTTCGGTTTAGTTGGTTTGTTGTTTGGTTTGATTGGTTGGTTGGTTGGGTTTTACGGCATGTCAAAACTTGTTGGGTTATTTTATGCCAAAGACATTTTTTTAACTCATTTTTAAAACACATATTTAAACACATTTTTCTATATGACCCATAGATGAGACCTTAACATGTAGTACCATTCCGGATCAGGTGGAACTTCACCATCACATAGAGTTTAACGTCATACCCAAGACATTAAGATACACAGCCACCGCCTTCTAGTACATGTATTATAAAAATAGTTGGGGCTTTACGAGAAGAGCACTTACACTTAATTTACGAGCAGGTTATGAATTATGTGTGTACCCGTAGTTAAATATATAATTAATTTTCGTTAGATTTAAAATCGGGGGGCGATTATGATTGGCATGACGATGATCGCAACTGACCTTCTGGCACAAGCGTGAGAATTAGCTTTAGTTTAGTTAGTGAGATGCGATGCAGATTTCTGAGCGGGTGAACGAGTAGGTCGCCGCTCTGATGACGTTTCCTGATCCGCGGTGGAATCATGGGCTGGTTTTGGAAATAAAGCTTTATTAAGAAACAACGATGTCTTTTTTGTTAATTGAACTAGCAAAATAAAAAACGCCCTCTGGGCGAGGTAAAATAAATATTGCCTGAGGGGATGGTAGTTGAAAATTTAATATCAGAGAGTTTGTATCATAAGTAAAAGTAAAATCATTAAATTTATTAAAGGAGTAAAGAATAAAATAAATTTATTAAAGGAGTAAAAAATTGAAATGGAAACTTAGTTCTGATAACTTTGAATATATATTAAAATAAAACAAACTATATATAGATAGATAATACCAGGTATGTATTTATTAAAACTTGTTTAAACCATATATATATATATATATATATATATATATATATAATGGGACTATGTTAACGTTACTCAAGTTTCATGCATATATATAGGTAAATAAGATAGAATCAAATCTGACAGTTTAAGGTAAAGATAAACAAATAATAATAGTAAATATTATGGTAACAAGCGCCTGTTTCGACTTTATGATATTTATTAAATGTAATTCAAATGAAATTATTTCAAAAATAAAATAAAAACAAGTATAAAAGGTATAAGAAGAATAATGTTTATTCATTATGTAACCAAAAGTATATCAGTACCCGAGTCACAATTCCCTTGTGTTACATTCTCCATGATTTTATTTTGTATTTAAACCTCAATTATTTATAAAATTGTTTTACATTATTAATACTGTTAGTGAGGTCTACAGGTATTTGCCTCATACCCCACTTGTATGGGCTGGGCACAAGGCCTCGTTTTAACGTGGGCCCGCCCACAAGCCGAAGCTCATGGGTGGGAAAGAACAAAAATTGCGTCGATCCCTTGGGCATTCCACTTCAAGGGGGCGCCCCTGTGCTGGGCAATAAACCCAGCCTGTCCCTTTAAATCAAGGGGCAGGTATTGCCTGGGGGATAGACCCCTGGGATCGACGCTTGTAAGATCCAGGGCCGAAGCTACTGGACCCCCTCCCCGAGGGGTGGGTTTACATTGTATTTACCTCGTACCCCACTTGTATGGGTTAGGCACAAGGCCCTATTAGCGTGGGACCACCCACAAACCGAAGCTCATGGGTGGCAGGTGAAAAATTGCGTCGATCCCGTCGGCATTCCTCCTCAAGAGGGGCGCCTCAAGCGCTGGGCAATAAACCCAGCCCTGCCCCTTTAAATCGAGGGGGCATGTATTGTCTGGGGGGATAGCCCCCTGGAATCGATGCTATTAACTTGTAAAGATCCAGGGCCGAAGCCACTGGAGATATTTGTCTCATACCCCACTTGTATGGACTGGGCACAAGGCCTCGTTTTAATGTGAGCCCACCCACAAGCCGAAGCTCATGGGTGGGAAAGAACAAAAATTGCGTCGATCCCCTCGGCATTCCCCCTCAAGAGGGGCGCCTCAGGCGCTGGGCAATAAACCCTGCCCTGCCCCCCAAGGGGGCAGGTATTGCCTGGGGGGATAGCCCCCTGGGATCGACGCTATTACTTGTAAAGATCCAGGGCCGAAGCCACTGGACCCCCACACCGAGGGGAGGGTTTATATACTTCTGTTAGTGATGTCTACTTACTGCTAACATGCAATTGTATTTTTATATATAACAAAATAGCAGTTTACAGTGTGAACGGGTTGGCTAATTTGCATATTGACATTAAAAAATTGATTTTAATAAATATGTGATTAGTATTATTGATTTATAATTGTTTGTTAGGCACACATTTTGGGGATAAAACTTAAAAGAAATCGATTAACAAAAAGATATAACTATGATTTTATTCGTTACTACCTATTTTAACTAAATAAATAAATTAGGAAATTTAGCAATGAAAGGCAGGAATAAAGAAAGAGTAAGTTTCATTTGTTCTATTTTTCGTTTATACCCCTCTCTGATTAAAAATTCTTATTTAATTTCTAATTTTCTAATTAAATATAATATTTTATTGTATTAAAACTTAATTCAATATAATATTTATTATATTAAAACTTAATTAAATATCAGATTTATTATATTAAAACTTAATTTAATATAATATTTTATTATATTAAAACATAATTCAATATAAGATTTATTATATTAAAACTTAATTTAATATAATATTTTATTATATCAAAATTTAATTTTATACAATATTTTATTATATTAAAACTTAATTCAATATAAGATATATTATATTAAAACTTAATTTAATATAATATTTTATTATATCAAAATTTAATTTTATACAATATTTTATTATATTAAAACTTAATTTAATATAATATTTTATTATATTAAAACTTAATTTAATATAATATTTTATTATATTAAAACTTAATTTAATATAATATTTTATTACATTAAAATTTAATTCAATATAATATTTATTATATTAAATTTAATTTAATTAATATTTTATTATATTAAACTTAATTTAATATAATATTTATTATATTAAAACTATATTTTAATATAATATTTATTATATTAAAACTTAATTTAATAAAATATTTATTATATTAAAACTTAATTCAATATAATATTTATTATATTAAAACTTAATTTAATATAATATTTATTATATCATAACTTAATTTATAATACTTTATTATATTAAAACTTAAAATCTAGCACTTAGAGTGTACATATATTTTCTAGTATTGATAATAAACCGTTGTTTTTTTTGGGGGGAAGGGCGGTTAAAGTAGACACGGTTAGTGTAGATTTTGAATTCAAAGTCGTTAAAATTCAAAATCGGAGGAGGTTTAGGTGATTGAGAAGAAATAACCTTTAGGTAACATTCTTTCCGGTTACACATCGACTTTGGGAAATAAAGGCTCAGTTAGCTTATTTTAGTTTGGTAGGCCGGATGTGTTGTGATGCAATCACACGCTGATTCTCACTCCACGCATACAGTTGACCGACCCGAGGGAGAGAGTCTGGTTCTGAATATTTAAAAAAAAGTATGATCACTAAAAATAAGCCTAGTGTTGTCTATATGAATTAATTGTAGCCTTTGCCAACCAGTTTCGAGAGAATATAAATAATACTAGTATCTTTGATATTTTTCATTATACTAGAATCTTTTTTACTAGAAATACTATAATCTTTTTAAAAAAATCATTCGATGACTTTTTAATCTTGATATATTTGATAATATTACTGGCATCTATTTCGATTAAAGAACGAAAGAAATAT
>CM042167.1:34298622-34311122 GCA_023376005.1 Doryteuthis pealeii
GGCATAACCCAATGGGTTGACATGCCGTAAAATCCAACCAACCAGCCAGCCAAACCAATTCTCGTTCAAAGGTCCTGGGTATGACATTAAACTGCATATAATGCTGAAGTTCTAAATCTGAAGCTCTGGGAAATATGGAGTGCCCCTTCATTACCATTACTCACAGGTCCACTCTGACCGGGAGCGGTATTACCTGTTAGGGTCCCATCTATGGGTTAAATAGAAAACATGAGTTTTTAAGAAATTGGTTTAAAAAACTGAGTTTAAAAGAAAAACATGAGTACCATCAAGAGTGAATAAAACAAAGTTTACAGCATAAAATAACCCAACAAGGGTTGATATGACGTAATATTTAACCATCCATTTATCAATATTTAACCAGACTGTATATTTTGCAGCATGACTGAGCATTCTATGTTTAATGTTTAAACGATTTTTATTTTCTTGTGAATAGGATTTCTCTACCTGAAAATAAATAAATAAATAAAACATAGAATTCGGTAATTGAAAAATCAAGACGTTCAATAACTGAACTTTATTTCAAAATCTTGGTACCATACAAACGAGATCTTTATATATTTATGCACCACTTGTTGTTAATAAAAGTATTGACTAATTAATAAAGAGTTTTAATATTAAATTAATGAACCCTTAAGGTGTTTTTCCTCGCTGCTCTATTTAATTGGAAATAAATAATTAAATATGTTGAATATAGAATCAATAATAATAGTAATTTAATCTCTCTTTGAAAATGTACAATGATCAAGTTGAGCGAACTCGGCGTCTAGTGGTGAGGTTTTACTTTTGGAGCAATGATAGCTGAGCAGTCCATGACATGCAATATATATATATATATATATATATATATATATATATATATAAATGGCCGGTTTATATATATATATATAATATATATATATATATATATATATATATAAAAATGGCCGGTTTAGTTATATATATATATATATATATATATATATATATATATATATATATTTCTTTAGCAGATTAAACAGTTTTGAATTCATACTTTTCCTTCTCCCAGACTGGTTGCCTAGTTAAATTTAAAGAGCCCAGTCTGTCCTACTATTTTACCAATAATTGGAGGAAGAAGAGTTGGATGCTTACGTTTCCCAAGAATATTATCACCATATGTCATGCAAACAGCCTTGTCCAGGGTTTGAACTGGGATCACCGTGTCCATTTCCTACACCAATAGCAATTACACCTTCGGCACTTCCCAATAAGATCTACTAGCAGAGAATTGTAAGAGAGATCGATTCTCACTGAGTGTACCACGTTTCTAAGCATATCCTATGCTACGCTAAGTTTAGTAAAAGAAGGAATGTATCGTCTAAGTGCCTTGACTGCTGCTCCAACCCACATTTGTTAATGGAGAATGAAAGTTACATAAATTCGTCTTTCATTTTTAATTTATAAATTTCTACTGACAGACTGTTTTACTTGAGTAATTTTTCACGGCTCAGTCCTGTTCCTTTCTTATTAATAATAACATTATATATGATTTATGTACTGTGTCATATACATATATACAGGTATATATATATATATATATATATATATATATATATATATATATATATATATATATATATATATATATACAGGTACATAAATATACATACATATACATAAATAAACATATATATATACATATACATAAATATATACATATATAGGTAAATATACATAAACATGAATAAACATATATATATTATATATTTATATATATATATATATATATATATATATATATATATATATATATATTACAGGTATATATATACATATACATAAATAAACATATATATATATATATACATATACATAAATATATACATATATAGGTATATAATATACATAATAAACATATATATATATATATATATATATATATATATATATATATATATATATATACATGTGTATGTGTGTGTGTGTTACAGTCTCAGGGTGGGTGTGTGTCGGTGGTGAAAAAGAGGTTTGTAAGGACGAATAAATTTACTGTATTATAAAAGAGATCACGATGCTAACAAAACCGCTGACCGAATATACAATTGAACTGTGAAAGTGGAATTGGATTTCGAAAATGAAAGTAAAACTAGGAATGAAAGTGAAAGTGAGAGTAATTTTGTTTTCATTATTGACTTGTGCGTGCCGTTCCAAGAAATTTAATTAAGTTGAAAGTGTCTGTATCCTACGAGGAAACGCACTTTGCTATTTTGTAATTATTTTTCCCGCTTCAACATTTATTTCTCTTTCTTTGGACTTTAATTTTCCAAGTGTTTTATGCGTGTCTTTTTTTTTTTCTTTTCTGTTTTTTTTTTCCTATTTATTTTTTGTTTTTGATTTGTTATTTAGTTGTTTTCCTTTTTGTAATTTTGTACACTTTTTTTTTTGTATATACCTGTTTATTTATATAATTCCTTCTTGGTCGTTGGTACGACGCAGAGGACTTTCGTTTAGTCGGCTTCCTGTGTTTTGTAAATGAAAAGTAATTCTTGGTTATAGTGGGCGTGATATATTCCGTCTATTTTTTTAATGTTTTAATTTTTTTACCTATTCATTCTGTATTTCCTTTTCTATATTTATGCGCGTATCCAGTTTAATTATACACAAAGACGCACTGGCCTAGACGCAGACACAGACCCGAAGGTTCGATTTCCATTTCAGCCGCTCAAGAATTAGCAGTAAATCTGTTACTAAGGCATGAAATAGCTTCTCCCTGAATTCCGTTCAATAATGCTTTAATTAATTTGCTTTGACACTCTTGAACTTTCTAGACCTTTACTCTCTTGTTTTTTTCTGTTTTTTTTTTTTTTTTCTTTTTTAGTGGTGTTCAGTACTTTTTTATTCCAGTAAATTGTTATATTGGTTGGTTTGTTTTGTTTTACGGCATATCAACCTCAGTGGGTCATTTAATGCCGATAAAGTTTTTAAATAAATCAATTCTTAATGGATAATACAATTTTTTATGAATACATTTTTCTATTTAACCCATAGATGGGACCCTAACAGATACTACCACTCCGGGTCAGAGTGGACCAGGGAGCAATGGTGATGAATGGGGTGCTCCACATTCCCCAAACCTCCAAAACTGGAACCTCACCATCAGATAGAGTTTAACGTCATTTCCAGGACATGTAGACCCGCAGCCAGCGCCTTTTAGCACCCATATGATAAAAAGGGCTTGGGGCTTGCCATAAGGGCAATAGGGTTGGGAAAATCATATAGTTGCTAGGGCTTGACGTAACCAGCCGATTGATTGGAGGGGGCCTCTCCGACCGCCTGTCTAGCCTAAGATAGGGCCAAAGTGGAGTATTGCATGTCATGAATTGCTCATCCACCTGGGCTCTATCCTTAAGCATCACGGGTCGCCCCCCACGGCCAACAGGTGACTCCATTGGGGGAGTCTTATCCCTCTGCAGAGGTGCAGTCGGAGCATTCTAACGCCCCAGCCGACAGGGCGGTAAATTGTTATAGTAGTAGGATTGGGGTACTTACTACTCATATAAATCCCCAATTTAACCTAGTACTAAGGAACAACGCTGGGTTTTCCAGGGATGCATGCATCTCGGAAAGTGGTATAATACTACCTGAGACAGCACCCAGCAGCAGCTCAGCATTACAGTCGTTTCGGACTTTCCCCTACCAATTGACCCACTGTCGGGCTGCCAGGACAGTAGACGGAAGTCTGTGCAACCTATTCCCGTGTAAAGTATCTCACGGGCAAGTTTCCCTTCGTGGCTGATGTCATCGTCGTCTGTGACGGATGTCTATAACTATACCATAAAAATAAGACCATTAATCGGTGTTCCGTGAATTATTATACATTAAAAATAAGACCATTAAATGATAGATGGCTTTGAGAAATGCCATACACTGGGAAGTTTGTACTGATTCTTTCTTAAATAAAAGTACTAATTGGGGGGGGGGGGGGCTGGTATGACTGTACAGATTAATGAAAACTTTTTTGAAAGGCAGAAATGATAGGGTAGAAGGTCTGAATTAGCATCTCCCTGAATTCCGTCAAATAATGCATAAATTGTTTAGTGTTTTGAAACTCTTGAATTTTCCCGACCTTTATCGTTTCGTTTTTTTTTTGTTTTTTTTTATAGTGGTGTTCAGAAAATTGTTACAGCTTAAACATAAGGCTGATTGCTTTGGTGTGGTTTGGTTTATTTTACAGCATATCAACCTCAGTGGGTCATTTAATGCCGATAAAGTTTTGAATGGATTCATTGATGGATAATCATTTTTTTTATAAACACATTTTCCTATTTAACACATACATAGGACCCTAACAGGTACTATCACTCCGGGCCAGATTGGACCAGGTAGCAATTGTGGTGAAGAGGTGCTCCACATTTCCCAGACCTCTAGAAATGGAACCTCATCATCAGATAGAGTTTAATGTTATTCCCAGGACATGAAGACCCTCAACCACCGCCTTCTAGCACCCATATGATAAAAAGGAATAGGGCCTGCCATAATGGCAATAGGATTAGGGTAATCATATAGGTGCTAGAGTTGGATTTGACTAGCCGATTGAATGGAGGGGGCCTTTACGACCGCCCGTCTAGCCTAAGTAAGAGCCTTAGAGTGATACAGGTGATGGACTGCTCAGCCACCTGGGTTCAATCATTAATAATCGCGGGTCCCAAGCAACCGCCAACAGGTGGCCAGATTGGGGGAGTTTTACCACTCTTCAGAGCTGCAGTCAGTGTATTCTAACGCCCCAGCCGACAGGGCAGATTAAACACAAGAACCATTAAGCGATAGATAAATTTGAACAATGCTGTACACTGCAGATATCTATTAGGGGAAGCTGAAACTTTTTTTTAAAAAGAAAATACTTTAGTTTTGGGGCTGGTATGACTGTATTAGGGCCGGGTTTGCTCAGTCGGTAGAGCGTTCGGCTAGAAAACAAAAGGTTCCTAGTTCGATACCGGTCCTCGTCAATTCAGCGTATGAGTAGCACAGGGATCTGTGCGGTAAAGTAAGGAGCTGATGGTAGGTGTGGCGCTATACCTCAAACGCAAAAAACAATCTCCTTGGTATAGCGCTAGTGAAAAGGGGATATACTCCCTCGCTAATTTGCTGATACCGACTTTAGGCCACCCCGAAGACTTTTTATGACTGTACTGATTAATGCATATCTTTTTGTATTAGAAAAAAGTAGAGTAGGGGTAGAAGGCCTGAACTAGCTTCTCCCTGAATTCCGTCCAATAATGCATAAATTGATAAGTATTTCGAGACTCCCGATGATTTCCCTTTCGTTTTCTTTCAGAGCGGTGTTCAGTAAATTGTTATACCTTAAAAAGAAGACCATCAATTGATAGATACTATTTCTCTGAATGTTTGAGATGAGGCTTGATGATTAGTATTATCTGTGTTATTCGGACTATTGTCCTCATCTTCATTGAAGAGATAACAATGAAGATGAGGACAATAGTCCGAATAACGCAGATAATACCAAGTGATAGACGACTTTGAAAAATTACGTAAACTAGAGAAACTTATTAAGGGAGGTTTGTGCTGAACCCTTTTTTTAAATTGATTTTGGTTAACTTCGAAAATTTTGCTTAAATTCATATGCTTAAAATCAAGGCTTAATAACACTTGAAAAAGACGTGAAAACAGGCCATTTTGCACTCTGTTTTGACGCATGTAAAAAAAACATTAAAAACGCTTGTCGAACGCCTGAAAACTATGAAATCAATATTCCAACTGTTGTTTCTAGCAAGGTAATATATGCCCGTACACCTTACCTGATAGTTGGTACAGTGTAAACATTTGGGTAAATTTTCCAAATCGGGATTTGAAAGGCTTTTTTTTACTTCCAAACGCGCTATTAAAAAAAAAAACCCTGTGTAGCACAATTGAAAATTAATGAATATAACATTGAATTTGGTATTTTTAGCAAGGTTCTAACGGGTCTAATCATGCCTGATAGTTTGCAAATTTGAAAATTTTGGTTAACTTAAACAATTCGGCTGATTGGGAGACCTGGTATGACTGTGGAGATTGATGAATGTCTTTGTGAGGCAAAAATATAATAGGGGTGGATTGACCAAATAACAGTGGGATTTCGAAGGGTTATGTCACGAGACAAGACAACATAAAAAACAATGGACCACATGACCTTTAGGCACCCCTTTTTGATCTCAATTAAGAACGGACAGATATTGAGCGTCTTGATTTTTCAATTACCGAATTCTATGTTTTATTTTTATCTATTTATTTATTCTTTTTTTTTCAGGTACATAAATCATTTTTTTTTTCAGGTACATAAATCATTTTCCAGGTACATAACTCATTTTCCAGGTACATAAATCTTTTTTTTTTCAGGTACATAAATCATTTTTTTTTTCAGGTACATAAATCATTTTCCAAATAAAAAGATTAAACATAGAATTTTGATTCATCCTGCAAGAATTACAGAACCTTTGAACATAGATTGGTTTGACTGGCTGGTTGGTTGGATTTTACGGCATGACAACCCATTGGGTTATGCCGACGAAGTTTTTTTTGTTCATAATTCATGGAACCCAGTTTTTTAAACTCAATTTTTTTACTCAATTTTTAACATATCTTTAGAACTCATTTTGTTCTATTACGCCTATAGATGGGACTCTAACAGGGACTACCACTTTGTCGAGAATGTTTTTTAAACATCGGACTTCAGTTACAGGGGGTGCTGTAACTTCAGGGGCACAAAAACTTTATTATAGTCTTCCGAGACTGAAATGCCAATAAGTATATTCGAAACATTTGGGAAAAATTTAAAATTCGCATTTTGAAAGACTTTATGTCCATTTAATTGCGCTAATAGAATAAAAACTTGTGTAGCAACATTGAAATTTTCTATCACTTAATGGTCTTATGATTTTAAATTATAATTGATTACTGAACACCACTACAAAAAATACAAAACGAAAGTGAAACAGCCGAGAAAATTTAAACGTTGTTCTTTTTTTTCTTGATGGATTGATTTTAACGGCATGTTAAAAGGTCTAGGATTATTTGATGCTAAGTAGAGAAAAACCTAGATGGGAGCTACACAAGGATACGGCCTCCCCCCTAAAACAAAGTTTGGAAATTGCACCCCACAAAAGAGAGTTTAAAAATTGAATGCCCAACAAGAACGAATAAAAAAAAATTCCGTCCGCCTGGAGAGGGTAGTTTGATGTTGCAAGACCCGAAACTCCCCGGGGAACCAGGTTTTAACATCACTGACTACGCCCTCTAAAACGTATTAAAGCACATATTCAATGACTAACTTTTATTTATGGATATTCCAATTGTCTTATTAGATTTAAGTACCGAGCAAGTCTCAGCATGAATGTTGCGAATCCTTGGGCCAATATTCGAATAAATTAAAGATCTACTCGTAAAACTACACAGAGCGAATCTGAAAAGGAGTCGGACTTACATCACGACAGGTTTACCAGTGGAACAGAGAATCGTTGTGAAACCCAAAATCTGTAATGATGCTGGCGAAACATTACCAATTGTCCGCCTTTATGCATCTCGACGATGTTTTACAAGACTTTACGGCAGAAAATAACCCAACAAGTTTTAACATCTATCTAACCAAACCGCATAATCCAACTAAACAACTTTTGTATACCCTTTTCATTACTTCTTCTATTCTTCTTCTGGCGTCTTTGACATCTTAAATTCTACTAGGTCTCTTCTAACATCTGGACTTCATCTTGGGGTCGGTCGCACTTAACTCATTTCTTCTTCTATATCAGTCTTGTTAACAAGACATTCACCAACCACAAAATCGTGTTATTTTCTTCAGTTTTTATTTACTTAACTATACATTTCATGTAACTAAATATCTGACTAACATAGCGCGCGTATGCAGTGTGAGTTCCAGTTAAGGCAGCACATCTTCTCTGCCCGACGTCAAACTGAAAAACTGAGGACTCAACCAGGTCCCACGTGACTTTACCTATTTCGCGGGCTTTCGGTACTATTCCATGGAAAGTCCCACCCGTGATATGAAAAGGGCCATCCCTTTAGAAATACAGGGGATTGACAATAATCTTATGCAACCGCATAGATTATGTAACACAACCAGATAACCTAATAGCGAAACGTTGATTTTACAAGAAACTTGCGATTACCTTTTTCAGTCAGAATAACAGTGATTGTAAGCCATTGTTTATATCATTGACACAATCGAGTTAAATAGCAGTGTCAAGTCTGAAATATAAAATTAATGAAAAGATCATGTCATGAATGGCACAGTGATATTGTTTGGGTGACTGATCGATGGCTAAAAATAGACTAGTGTCAACTTTAAGAAATTTAAAATGAACGCCCGGAGAGATCAATGATTGGCAGATGTCATATGAAATAAGAATTTAGAAATTGGTGTCGCATTGCTGCCTCCCGACAGAAGTTGCCGGGGACACAGATTCAATTAAGAGATGAAAACAAATTCATAGCAAAGGTATAAATAAAGATGCCAGACACGTGGCCCATGAAAAATACCACTCCCCTCATTAGTTTGTTACAACCACATAAAAACAGGGAGGCGTGAAGTGGCATCATAATCATCTATGAATTAATACTCTTGTTCCTTAATCTTTTGACTGTTATCATCGAGCCACACATCCTGGTTAAAAATGAGACCGTCCAAAATGTAATGCGAAAATAGATCCTGATTATATAGAGTCATTTACCCACCTAATTCTTATTAGCTAAATATCTTTATTATAAAGAAAGAAAGGGAATATATTTCGTCTATATTTGATTATACGATACATCTGACATATTCCGAGGGACCCCACATCAGTGAGGGGCGGTGTGCAGTTAAAACCGTTGAGAGGAAGGCCCCGAAACGATGCACATTCTTTCCTGATGATCCCAAAATCAATTACATAAAATATAAAAACAATCAAGGAAAAAGAATCATGGAATTGAACTTCTCGTCGGCATTGCAACTAGAATGAGGAGCATTCTACAGCCCGCTCGCTTTATGGTGAGTTTCCGTTACTTTTCAAGTAACTTTCCTCCTTTATTATAAAGAAAGAAAGGGAATAAAAGGGACGTGTTATACAGAAAAAATGTAATATCATTGTGACGACATGCTGACGTCATCAATTCTTGACGCATTTCTTTTCAAAAACTAACAGACTTAAAGTCGCAATGTCGGATGGGGCTGTAAAATACACCAACTGCAGTTATACAGAGGGGTAAAATCCCCCAATGGGGTTAAATATTAGTTATGGGTGGTTATTCGGGATGTTTAACGAAGGAATCCTGATGGCTGAGCAGTCTATGAACTGTAAATAGTTATGTTTAAAATCAACCTATTATAAATCTATCAAATGTCAGTATTAAATAACCCATTTAGAGTTAGAATGCCTTTAATCAAATAAACTAAAACCACTTTATGTATCTATCAAATGTCAGTATTAAATAAGCCATAAATAGTTAGTATGCCTTTAATCACATAAACTAAAGCAAATCAAATCAAATTCCAGCATTAAATAACCCATACAGAGTTAGAATGCCTTTACTCAAATAAACTAACCCAAATCAAACTAACCCAGTATATATTCATCATTACAATCAACCCTTTACATATTAATTTAAATTTCAGTATTAAATAACCCATAAGCAGTTAGAATGTCGTTAATCATATGAACTAACCCAAATCAAACTAACCCAGTATATGCTTATGATGTCAATCAACCCTTTGTATATCAATCAAACCCCAGTATTAAATAACCCATAAGGAGTTAGACTGCCTTTAATCAAATTAACTAACATAAATCAAACTAAACCAGTATATGCTTACGATTACAATCAACCCTTTGCATATCAATCAAAGTTCAGTATTAAATAACCCATAAAGAGTTAGAATGCCGTTAATCAACTAAACCAAACCATATCCTCTTGTAACTGACAGGAGATCGCAAATTTGAAGAAAAACAGAAACTCGGTAAAATAATTTGCTCAGTGTTGAGCCGGTGCGAATAAAGCCGAGAATGCCATTAGATTCTATTTAGCTTTTAAGAGTAAGGAAAATATTTTATCTAGAAGTTTTCTATATGGCTTCTTCTGTTCAATATTAGAGATAATCAAAGATGTCTCTTTGAAGTTCATACAGTTCTTTAGTGCTTCTGCAATCAGTCGTTCACAAATAAGAATAATAATAATAAGAAGAAAAACAAACAAGTAAAACCCGAAGCTATCAAAATGGAACTTACGAAAAAAAGAACAACGCTCAGTTTAAAGACATTTATTTCTACAGGAGCTTAAAAAAAGAACGGAACCTTATTTTTTAAAACTTGTTACAAATTAGATTCCACCCTGTGGGCTGGGGCTGTAGAATACGCCAACTACCTCTATAGAAGGGTATGACCCCAAAACGGAGCCACCTGTTGGCCGTGGATGGCGAGTCGTGATGCCTTGGTGGGTGAAACACTCCACTTTGGTCCTTCGGGTCGGGGGTCCGGTGTGCTTCGGCCACTGGATCGGTGTGTTGAATTAATAGCGTCGATCCCATGGGGCTATCCCCCCAGGCAATACCTGCCCCCTCGATTTAAAGGGGCAGGGTTGTGTTTATTGCCCAGCGCCTGAGGCGCCCCCTTGAGGGAGAATGCCGAAGGGATCGACGCAATTTTTGTTCTTTCCCACCCATGAGCCTCGGCTTGTGGGTGGGCCCACGTTAAAACGAGGCCTTGTGCCCAGCCCAAAGAAGTGGGTTATGAGGCCAATACCCACTCCACTTTGGTCCTTACTTAGCTAAATGGGCGGTCGGAGAGGGCCCCTCCGATATATCGGCTGGCCAAGTCAAGCCCTAGCACCTATATGATTGTTCCAACCCTATTGCACTTATGGCAACCCCAACCCTGTTTATCATATATGTGCTAGAAGACAGTAGCTGAATGTTCAATGAATAACGTTAAAATCTCTGATGGCGAGGCTACAGTTCTGGAGATCTGGAGAATGTGGAACACCCTTTCATCACCATTGTTACCAGTTCCACTCTGGGCTGGAGTGGTAGTACCTGTTAGGGTCCCATCTATGGGTTAAATATAACATTTTTTAATTAAAAAATTGGGTTATTTCCTAGTTAATTAACATGATATTATAGATTGACCCAGAAAAAACAGAACCCAAATTATCTATTTATTTTCCCATTAAACTAACCCTAAACCCTAACCCTAAACCCTAACCTAACCCTTGTTGGATTTAAGCTTTAAAAAATTTTAAATTAACAGTTTTAATACAAAATTTGTGGGTTCTGTTTTTTCTGGGTCAGCCTGTAAATTATGTTACTCAACTAGGGGGTGAGGGTTAGGGTTAGGGTTTAGGGTTAGGCTTAGAGTTGGGGTTGGGGTTTAAGGTTAGTTTAATGGGAAAATAAATGAATAATTTCGGTTCTGTTTTTTCTGGGTCAGCCTGTAATATCATGGTACTCAACTAGGAAATAACCAAAAATTGAGTTTTAAAAATCGTCTTCTAAACTATCGCTACGAATCTTTCAAAACTACACGGCTTTTAAAGATTACATTCATAGGGACTGATTAGAGACACTAGGGTTAACTACTTTACTAAAAGAAGAATTGAGAGGTGGGCGAATTGAAACTTTCAAAATAATTGATGCAAAGAAGAGTGACAAAACTAATAAAAAAGTAAAAGATTACAGTTACAAAAAGAGAATAGAGAAATTAGTATCAACTACTTTACTAAAAAGAAGAATGAGTGATGGTCGAATTGAAACTTTCCACATAATTACAGTAGACATTTTTTTTAAATATAAGTAAAAAAAGTAAAGTCGTCGAGCGGCCTAAAGTCGGTATCAGCCAGTCAGCGAGGGAGTCTATCCCCTTTTCAATAGCGCTAGTCCAAGGAGATTGGTGGAGATTGGTGCGTCTGAGGTGGAACGCCACACCTACCATCAGCTCTTTACTTTACCGCACAGATCCCTGTGCTACTCATACGCTGAGTTGGCGAGGGCCGGTATCGAACTAGGAACCTTGTAGTTTCTAGGCGAACGCTCTACCGACTTAGCTAAACCCGATCCCTGTTTTTTAAATATAACTCCTCGAAATGTCAAGGCCGATTTCAAAAACTAATTCGATCTGGAATGTTTTAATATGTTCATGGTGTCGGCTTGGTTAAAAAAAAATGGTACGATATATTAGGCTACAGCTTCTTGGACTAAAGTTGAAAATATGTGACACACTGACACACTGACATTCACATTTACTATGAGGAATGAAATTTATAAATAAAATGCAAAGTAAAGTAAGTCGTCGCCGGGGCGGCCTAATGTCGGTATCAGCCAATCAGCGCGGGAGTCTATCCCCTTTTCACTAGCTCTAGACCAAGGATATTGTTTTTGCATCTGAGGTGGAGCGCCACCTAATGTTATTATCTCTTGCGCGCTATTCTGCATCTGTACTCCGAAACTTCAGGATTTTCGAGTTCAGATTCGACCCGGA
>CM042167.1:34316122-34326122 GCA_023376005.1 Doryteuthis pealeii
ATCCTATCAATGGGTTACATAAAGAAAAACACTAGTTTACAAAAATGTGTTTGAAAAAAAAAACTGAGTCTCAAAAAATCTTGAATACCCATCAAGAGTGAATGAAATAAAACATCTTCGGAATAAAAACAAGGCAACACGAGTTGACATGCCGTAAAATCCAACAAACCTATCAATCATGTTTTCCTCTGGATGGTTTTCAAAAAAAATTATCCCATTAATTCACATAATTTAATCTACTTTGTTTAGGGTATATTGAATGAAGCCAGAATGTTAATCTATTGTATAAAATGTTTCACGACTTCTCTGTTATTAGTTTATTTACTTCTAAAGGGAAAGACAAGGGGATCATCTCCGAAGTGTGCTAATTCAATAATTTACACCAAGGGCAGTACTATTGCTGTCTTCTTTTCTCATTAATTTTATCTTTATAAGCTGCCTTTCTTAATCCGGGCATTTTTATGTCTCTGTCTTTGCCACCGCTTTTTCCACTTTGGTTGTGTTTTTAATGAATCAGTAAATTTCTTCGTGCATACACAATACGTTTAAAAAATCAATTGTTATCAGGATCCACCCGTTCAAAATACATTGTATATATCTATTAATAATGGAGATTCGCTTCCGGTTTTTGTCTGTAACAAAAAACTACGTCACTGTTTACGTTACATTACCCAAAATCGTCATAACATAGAATAAATACACTCAAAATTTGAACATGCAACATTAGATAGTCCTCATTATTTTTTAAAACAAGTTTTAATAGATACATGACTGGTATTATATATCTATATATAGTTTGTTTTATTTTGATACATATTTGAAGTTTACATTTCAAATTGGTTTATTTTTTAATCCTTTAATGAATTTGATGAGTTTTTACTTAGGGTACAAACTCCCTGACATAAAATTTTTAACTCCCACCCCTCAGACAATATGTTTCAAAAATCTAATTTGACATCGCCCGGAGGGTGTTTTTTTATTTTGCTATATATATATATATATATGAATTTATGATGAATTTATAATTATGTTTATGACGATGCTTAAACCTTTCGGTTTATGAAAAACATTCTTCGAGAAAATGCACTAGAAAAATTGAAAAAAATTATTTTTGTGGTTCAAATGGATGTTTTTAAATAACTTGTGTTGGAAATGTGTATGGAGTAAAAGTCTCCTTTTTTTCAATATATATATATATATATATATATATAAGAACGTTTGGTATGAACGTGTCAAAACGAGACGTTACTCAGATTCAAAATCTTGCATACCCTTTAATATCCTTCTAACTAGGAAACAGACCAAATTTGGTCATTGATTTTTCTGATTAAAAGATATAATTAATTAATTAAACAAAAATCAAACGATTTTCGGAAAGCATCGTATAGCTGCTGCTGCTGCTGCTACTACTGTTGTATCAGTAGAAGCTTGCCTGCTGCCTATATATCAGATACTTGCCGGTCATCACTGTTGATAGTTTATATCAACAGTGATGACCGGGCAACCTGAAATAGGCAGCAGGCAAGCTCCCGCTGATATAACAGCAGCAGCGGCAGCTATACGATGCTTTCCGAAAATCGTTTGATTTTGCTACAAACATGACTTCGAGTTTGACCTTCGTAATAGAATTTACTCTATTTCTACTAAAAATCCAACAATATTTTGCGTACGATTGTTTTTTTAATTTTGTACGAACTGTTAAAATCAACTTTTCAAACCAAGAATATCTTTTTAAATGTAAAAAAAAAAAATGAAATTGTAATACAAAAAAAAATTACATAGACGAACAAACAAAAATTAAATGAAAACATTTTTATCGATGTTTTTTTACGTATACTTTCATGTTTCTTACAATAAAATATATCTATTTTTAATCAGTGAAACTCAAAACCTTTTTGAAAGAACCTATTCATAAAATCCACCTACAAATAAGTCTAGTTATTAGATAGTTTGTTCCTTTTGTTTTAGGGCTCAAAAAAAAAAGAAATTACAATATTAGTTTTTTAAAATAGTATTTTAGTCTCAGCGATTAAAAAAAGGGAAGTATTATCTGCGTTATTCGGACTATTGTCCCCATATTCATTGTTATATGTACAATTTTTCGGCCGATGTGCCCTCCGGCCTTCTTCAGGTATTTCTTGTCGGGCTCGGGAACCTTCTTTTCGAACTCGGGAAATTTCTTGTCGTAATCGGGAGCCATCACGAAACTTTGAACCTAACCCTTTATTTATTCCATGGGGGTATCCTGTTCTCATTCCGCTAACCATAGCTGGGGTAGGAGTTGTGTTAATTATTTTTCTAACTGCCTCTACTCAGGATTGAAATCGGTATCCAGAGATAACTGTCTTAATCTAACTACCTTATCCACTAGGCCATGTGTCCAATTGTACAAAAAAACAATGAAGATGGGCATAATAGTCCGAATAACGCAGATAATACTAACCTTCAAGCCTTATCTTAAACATTCAGAGAAATAGTAACAAAGGGAATATAAAAAAATCCACATATTATTTTCAAATTATTAATTGGATTGGAAAACGAACCATTAATTTTTCAGTGAAACTGGTGTATAATACAAAGAATATCACCAGGGACGTCCAATCTGTCGCGTTAAATCCCCCCCCACATAATTAACACAAGGAAACTTGAATAAAGTTCATCTTCAAAATTTTTGAACTATTCAAAAATAAAAAATGTTCATCATACGGAAATATTGAAAATTATGAACGAAAGTAAATGGTTTACATTTTCGCACCGTTAAATCAATCGAAATTTACAATAACCAAAAACAATAGCCACTCCCTGGTGTTGCTAAAAATGTTTTCGTCCAGCCGAAGTACATATATATATATATATATATATATATATATATATATATATATATTCCTTAGCATGCTTCATCAACATCTTCAGGGACAGCCTTCACATGCGATATCAGTGGTCGAGAATGTTTTTCTAACATTGGACTTTACAGTCATAGAAGGGCTGTATCTTCAGGGGTATAAAAACTATTTTATAGTCTTCCGAGATTGAAATGCCAATATTATTGATAATAATAATAATAATAATAATAATAATAATAATAATAATAATAATAATAAACTCTGTGACTTTGAAATAAAAACGGATCACCTTATACCAGCAAGAAGACCAGACATAGTGTTGATAAACAAAAAAGAAAGAACTTGTCAACTGGTGGATTTTGCAGTGTCAGCAGATCACAGGGTGAAGCTAAAGGGGAATGAAAAAATGGACAAATATTTGGACCTTGCCAGAGAACTGAAAAAGCTATGGAATATGAAAGTAAAAGTTATACCAATTGTAGTTGGTGCACTTGGAACAGTCCCAAAAGGATTGGAAAAGGGTCTGGAAAGTTTGGGAATCAAAGGAAGGATTGAAACCATTCAGAACACTGCACTGCTGCAATCTGCCAAAATACTCAGAAGAGTCCTGGAGACCTGAGGAGACTTGCTGTCACTCAGATTCCACTGAAAGACCATCAGCTAATGCTGATGTGAAAACTCAAAAGGAGTAAAATAATAATAATAATAATAATAATAATAATAATAATAATAATAATAATAATATGCAAACCCACCCGCTCCAGCAGGAATCAATTTTATTACCGGAGCTGAACTGATTTGAATTCAGAGATTTCCTTCTCCAATACCAGATGCCTAACCACGTTTAAAGATCCCAGTCTGCCCTACTATTTAACCATAGCTGGATTCATATTTTTCCAAGAATATTAGCGATATTTGAGATTTAAACACCTTTTTCCAGGATTTGACTTCGATTCGTCGTGTACCTTTCCTACGACGGTAACCATTACACCCCACACCTCCATTGTGCGTGTGTGTTTGGGGTGTGTGTGTGTGTGAGTGTCGGCCTGTATCTGTCTTTTACTTTCTTCTTTCCTTCAAATCCATCATCGCCATCCTCATCTTCCACTACGCCTCCCCCTTCACTTCCTTCCTATTACGCTCAATTCACGATGAAAACACCGGTTCCCGCTAGAAAACTCAAGTTAAGCAGCGATGACATGGTTCAATAGTTCATCGGGTGACCAGTTAAGCAACAACGGGTAGTGTTAGCAACGACTTCTTTGTTTATCAAAATGACTGGATTCGGCATAAAATGACCCGATGCAGGATGATAATACAAAACAAAAATAACCACTTCCCTTTCGTTCTTCTTCTTCTTCTTCTTCTTCTTCTTCTTCTTCTTCTTCTTCTTCGCTCCATTTCCTCATCTTTTTAGCATCCTCTTTCTTTCATTTCTTCTTCTTTTTCTCTTTCATTTTCTCATTCATTTATATTCTTCTTCTTCATCTTCGTGTCTTCGCCAATCTCCAGCCACATACTCATAATTCTCCATTTTTCGTATTTTTCTTCTCGTTATACTCTTTCCTCTCCCTTTCCCTCCTCCTCTCTCCCTCTCTCTCTCTCTAAATCTCCATACCCATCCTCACCCTCCTTCCTTCTCCCTCCTCCTCTTTCATCTTTTTCTTCTTCATTTTCGGAAACTTGATTCAATTCCTATCATCAAAATTCGATTAAGGAATGAGATTTCCGAATCTTGCGAATTGGCAAATGTATTGTCCAAGACGTCACCCCACCTCCACTACAAACTAATAGAATATTTTCTCGCCCAAACCACCTCCCCATTTTACATCAACACATCAAGAAAAAGCCACCCAGGCCCACCAGCATTACCCAGTCTCCTATCTCTACAGACCACAGACCCATCTACGTACATTCCCCGCCAACTTCAATTTGAAGAATTTAAATTGAAAGGCTTGGAATTCCACAGCAGCCGGCCCATCGTGGCATATGGTATTCCGCCTTTGGAGTTCTTGAAATAAGAATGGAGTAATCCGATTAGAAATGGACACTTTCCCGTCATCGTTCTCTACTGGAAGTGACGCTATTCGGCGCAGTTGAAAGCTGTGAGCAAAACAGAATCCGTGAACAAGTAGTAACTTATTGTTGTTACTCATAAGGGAACGTTTAATTGGATTCTCTTAAGACAAACAATTGTACATATGTCTTCCGTCAGTTTTGTCGTCTTTTGATCATCAAATATTTTGTTGATCATCATCATCATGTCGCGCATACAGCACGGGTATCCATGACAATCTTTCGACAACCTTCCCTATCATTCATTGCACCTGGGAGCTCCTCTAAAATTAATAGATTCCTTCATACAAAATGGCAGCAACACTGGAATAACTGTATCCACAATAAACTCTTCCTAATCAAACCGACTTTGGGAGGCTGCAGACCAACTTTAAGGAAGTCTAGAAAGGAACAAGTCATTATGTCCCGATTATGCATTGGTCATACAAAACTAACACACTCTTATATACTCAAACAAGAACAACAACCACAATGTGAAACATGTCAAACACCCCTAACAGCCAAAAACTTATTGATGGAATGAAAATTTTTTGCTCACATCAGAAAACATTATTTTAAAGCAAAAATATGAAGGATCTATTTGAAAATGTTAACATTGGGGATATTTTCTCCTTTTTAAGGGAAATAAAATTATACCATAGAATATAGACATGAAACAAATCAATGCCATACAATATAATTCCCAATAATGCTAACACATTGTTAAAACCAATTACTAAAAGTATATATATGAATACACTATATGTATTAACCCCAACCGCTAGGCATGATATAACCCTGGACGGGTTGATATGCCGTTAAAATTAATAAACCAACCATCTGCGTAGCAGCCAGCATCCTCACATAGCTGGTCAATGTAGGTCCTTGCTGAGGCGCCCCACACTTGCATGTCCATGTGTTGGCTTCCATAGGAGAACGTCGCTCACGAGTTCATCCTTGCTTCTCCAGCAGTGTCCTGTATGTCTTGTCCGTCTCGCTCGGATAGTTTGTGAAATGGGGGGCAGGTGACCGTAGAGCTGTTTCCTTGTGGGGTGCTGCTTCCATGACTTGTTCAAGACTGCGCGCAACATTTTTGTGCAGCTCCCATCTATCTTATTCTCAAGACGCTTTGTTAGGGTCCAGGTGGTGCAGCCATATAGCAGCACCGACACAACCACAGCCTGGAAGAACTGTCACTCACGTACATTTCGTTAGTTCTATTTTAGAACGACGTATTAACGAGAATCGCGGATCTGGGGTGAAATTCTGGACGAGGATGTTTACTTTTTTCCTCTGATTTTCAAACCACTTCGGTCCTACTGTAAGTTGCTGGCTGCGGCTCTCGCACGTGTCACTTGTTTAAACTGAAAAGGCTGTTTACGTTTTTCTTCACGCTAATATCTTTCGTGAAGGCATGAATCAGCCTCTTCCTCCACAAGCTACTGTGGGTATGTATTTAGTCACCGCTATCCCTGAGTTAGATCCGACGCATGGTTAATTTCTTAAGCGGAGTCTAACAGGTTTGAATTTAGTTTTCCTTATCCTTCACTGGATGCCTAACATCGATTACAGAGCCCAATCTACTCTAACCCAAAGCTGCGTAGTTCACTTTTTTTAAACACCGCCATTGTCTCTAGAGACGGAAGGATGACAAGGAATGCTTTTGGCGAAGGCATGAATCAGGCTCTCTGTCCACAACATATCAGTATGTATTTAGACAATCCTCCCTCTGAGCAAATAATCAAACCCCATTACTATATAGTAATAAAACTGAGACAGTGATTCAAACGTTTATTGGTTATAAATAAAATTTAATTGTATAAACTATTTAAAAACGCTCTCCGGGCGATGTAAAAATAGATCTTTGAAACATATTGCCTGAGGGTGGGAGTAAAAACTTCAATGTCAGCGAGTTTGTACCCTAAGTAAGTAAAATCATCAAATTCATTAAAGGATTTCTTAATCGGAGTCAACCGGGTTTGAATTCAGAGTTTTGCTTGTTCTAACACTAGTTGCCTAAGCAAGATTAAAGAGCCCAATCTACTGTGCTATTTACCCATAGATAAAGGGAGAAATAGTTCAATCCATACCTTTCCTAAACTTAATTAAGTGTTTTCCTTATCGTAGAACGGTTACCATAACAAGGTTAAAGGGTTCAATTTCATATTTACCCATAGCTGGAGGGGTAATAGTTAGATTCATAGATTTCTCCAAGCGAATTAGTGATATGGAAAAAAGCAAAACAGCCTCTCCGGTATTTATACACGTGTCGCCGAATCAATTTCCATCGACAATTGTTAATGTATTGTCGTTGCTCACAAGGGAACGTTTAATTGGATTAATTACAAGCAATTATATTTCTGTCTTCCGTCAGTTTTGTCGTCTTTTGATCGTAAAATATTTTGTTGATACGACAATGATAAACACGTAGATTTCGTTACTTCTTCTTTAGAACGACGTAGTAAAAGGAATCGTAGTAATTTTAATCAGTTCAGAAAGAAAGAAAGAAAGAAAGAAAGAAAGGAAAGAGAAAGAATAATAGATAACAAAAGAAGTAATAATAAACAGAAGAAATGACAGAAAGAATGAATGAATGAAAGAAAGAAAGGAAAGTAAGAAATAAAGATAAAGAACTACCGTATCTGACGGCATATAGGACGCACCTTTTTTTCCAAAATTTTTGGCTCCAAAAATTTGCTCTACGTCTTATACATCGTAGGTGAAGTTTGAGACCTCCTGTAGGGCTAACGAATCTTCTCTATGATGCTCACTAACCCAGCTTATGTTAGTACAATAGATCGGTAACAATAGAAAGATAGACGGAAGGAAAGAAAGAACTAATGATTCAAAAAAGAAAAATTATGAATAAAAGAAAGAAAAAGAAAAAAAAAAAGAAAGAAAATAATGATAAATAAGAAAACAATGGACGATATTTCGTTGCCAAACTGCATTTTTGTTTTTTAGGGTTTTTTGTTGTCTTCTCTTTGGACCATAACTATGCGAGGATGCTGGTTGCTGCGCAGAGGACCTCCCAGGGGCAATGAGTGATAGGAAGGGTTGGCGAGAGATTGTCATGGATATCCGTGCTACATGCGCGACATGATGATAATGCAACCGTGTTAACTTGTGGTAAAGGAGATTTCCATCGTTTGGGATTAAGATTTAAGTTATTAATATCACTAGCAAATATATGCACCCTCCGGTGCAAGTATTTAAGTTTAAATGTAATAAAATATTGATTAAATTCAGAAATGCTAATGAAACTAATAAGAATTCAGATAAAAATTTGAAACGGGAGGGGGTATAATCAAAAATAGAACAACTGAAACTTACTCTTTCATCACTTTCGTTTTTCAATGCTAAATTTTCCTAATTTAACTATTTAGTTAAAATAGGAAGTAAATAATAAAATTACAATATTTTTTTCTTGTTAATGAATTTTTTAAGATTTATTGAAGAGATTTTTTACTCATATTCATTAAGATAAAACCAAACAATTAGAAATCAATAATACCAAGCACATTTTATTAAAATCAGTTTTTTTAATATCAATATGCAAATTAGCTTTTCGTTTACACTGAAAAACTGGTATTTTTGTTGTATATATAAATACAATTGCATGTTATTAGTATTTAGGTAAGGCCAACAGTATTAATAATGTCGAACAGTTTTATTATTAATTGAGGTTTTTAATAGAAATAGAATCATGGAGAATGTGACGTAAATAACTAAGGAAATTGTGACTTGAGTAGTAATATAGTTTCGGTTACAGACAGAAAAACACACAATCTCCATTATAATAAGATTTGGTAAAAATCAATATTTAAAAAAAATGTTAAAAAAATGATAAATAATTCTAAAAAAACGCCCCCCTCAAAGGAACCTCTAAACCTTGGAAATTGTCTTTCTGTCAATCTAAGCTCTACATAATTGCCTTTATTAATGGCTACTTCCTACTTTACTGGTTTTTGTAGTTTTCCTTTTTAAACAAATATTTTTTTTGTGGCTGAAAATGTATTTTGTCCATTTCGTAAATACTTATTGGCATACAATAAATTGCATATTTAGTTTTTAAATTGCCCTAATTTTGAGGCGATTATCTTCTATAATTTTATTGCTTAATAATTTAAACAGCTGGAAAGAACGTCTTTGATTTTCATTTCCTGCTTGACACGTACGTTTAGCCTAAGTATGGGCAAAAGTGGAGTGTTGTATCAGCCACCAAGAATTCGTTGTTAACCATTATTGGGCACTTCAAACGACAAAGACTTGGACATGGCTAAGAAGAGGAAACCTCAAGAGAGAAACTGAATCACTAATAATTGCTGCACAAAATAATACCTTAAGAACAAATTATATCAAAGCAAAAATTGATAAGACCCAAAAGAACGGTAAATGTAGACAGTGCAGTGTCAGAGATGAAACTGTAAACCATTTATTAAGTGAATGTAGCAAACTAGCTCAACGGAAATACAAAGCTAGGTACGACTGGGTTGGAAAGGTGATCCACTGGGAATTATGCAAAAAATTAAATATTGACCATATAACAAAACGGTATGTGCATAAACCAGAATCTGTTCTTGAGAATGAAACGCATAAAATTCTGAGACTTTGAGATAAAGACGGATCACCCTATCCCAGGCAGGAGACAAGACCTAGTGTTGATTAACCATCATGGGGCACCACTCACGATCAATAGATTGTCTCATTTGGGGATGTTACCCCTCTGCAGAGATGCCGTCGGTGTATTCTAAAGACCCAGAGTTGGAGTCTAACGATCAAATGTTGTTTTTGTAACGTAATTGGATACATGACGCGGGTGGCCCTAAGTGGTACGAGTGAAATAATAAATTCCCATTACTATCTAGTAATAAAACAGTGAGACGATGATTCAAACGTTTATTGGTTATAAACAAAATTTAATTGTATAAACTAGTACAAAATAAAAAAAAATGTAAAAATAGATTTTGAAACATATTGCCTGAGGGGTGGGAGTAAAAAATTCAATGTCAGCGAGTTTGTACCATAAGTAAGTAAAATCATCAATTTCATTAAAGGATTAAAAAATGAAACAATTTGAAATGTAAACTTTAAATCTGTAT
>CM042167.1:34331122-34336122 GCA_023376005.1 Doryteuthis pealeii
ATCTGATGGTGAGGCTCCAGTTTTGGAGGTTTGGGGAATGTGGAGCACCCCTTCATCACCATTGCTCCCTGGTCCACTCTGTCCCGGAGTGGTAGTACCTGTTAGGGTCCCATCTATGGGTTAAATAGAAAAATGTATTTATAAAAAATGTATTATCCATTAAGAATTGATTTATTCCAAAACTTTATCGGCATTAAATAACCCACTGAGGTTGATATGCCGTAAAACAAAACAAAACAAAACAAACACTAGGTCAATCTTTTGCGGAAGTTTAACATGTTTGAATTCAGAGTTTTTCTTTCTCCGAGTTTTGGTTGCCTAACCAAAGTTAAAGAACCCAGTCTACCCCGCTATTTACCTATAGCTGGAGCGAGAGCATGTGGGGGCATAGCTCTCCCAAGGGTATTACCACTAAGGGAAATGTTCATAGTCTCGTCTAGGATATGAACCTGGGTCGACGAGTCCATCTCCTACGACTCTAGCAATTATACCACGTGCCTCTATACTGGTGTTCGAAAGACTTAGGCAACCGTTCCAATAGCACAGACTACAATTGCTATTACCATCACCTTCATTTTTTCAGCTCTCTGAAATCCTTCTGATTTCCAATCCCTCCAGTCTTTTTCTTAAACTTTTTTGGAATGTTCCAAGTGCAAAACTATAATTGGTATCACTTTCACCCATATATTCCACATTATTATTATTGTTCACTCCTTTTGAGTTTTTGGTCTTTCACTGGAGTCTGAGTGGCAACAAGTCTCCTCATGTCTCCAGCACTCTTCTGAGTATTCTGGCAGATTGTAGCAGTGCAGTGTTCTGAATGGTTTCAATTCTTCCACTGATTTCCAAACTTTCCAAACCCTTTTCCAATATTTTGGGACCGTTCCAAGTGCACCAACTACAATTGGCATAACTTTGACTTTCATATTCCATAACTTTTTATGTTCTCTGGCAAGGTCCAAGTATTTGTCCATTTTTTCATTTTCATTCAGCTTCACCCTGTGATCTGCTGAAACTGCAAAATCCACCAGTTGACAAGTTCTTTCTTTTTACTATTATTATTATTATTATTATTATTATTATTATTATTATTATTATTATTATTAAAACGATGTAAAAGATGCACATGGTGATGTTTTCTTCTTATACATATTTTTCTTAATTTTCTCGTTTTCTTCATCCTGATTTCTTCTTCTACTTCTTTCTTGTGCTAACAATGGAAACTCTTTCTCTTGTGGTCTGTCTTCTATGTCTGCTTCGTTATCAGCATCTATGGCAATAGTATTACGATATACAGATCGGGACAATAAAATGTAGGGGAAAGAGAGGAAGAATTTAAAACAAAAGAACGAATAAAGAAAGTGAAAAGAGAAAGAAAAGCACAAATATAATTAACAATGGATGGAGAATAAGTAATATGATCGGAAAAAGAAAGAGATGATGAAAGAATTTTAAAAAGTCAAAGAAACAAATTGGAGTAAAGGTAAGAAAAATGTTACAGAAATAAAAAATTACAAAATAAAGAAAATTTAAAAAAATATATAATTAAGAGTTAAAAAAAAAACAAAAACTAAAAAGACAATAAAAATGTAGATAATAATAATAATAATAATAATAATAATAATAATAATAATAATAATAATAATAATAATTACGACTTTGATATTAAACCTGCTTGTAAGAAGAAGAAGAAGAAGAAGAAGAAGAAGAAGAAGAAGAAGAAGAAGAAGAAGAAGAAGAAGAAGAAGAAGAACTGAACGACAAAGAATAGAAGAAAACGAAGGAATAAGAATAAATATAAGAATATGATGATGATGATGATGATGATGATGATGATGATGATGATGATGAATCGGCCCAGAAGAGACAAACAAGTAAAATATACAAATAGAATAAATAATTTGAGCGGAAAAAGAATAAGAAAAGAAAAAGAAGAAAATGATAAAGAAAACAAAGAAAAATGGAAAACAAAAGAAAATACCAAAAAAAACAAAAAGACTCCAAAAGTAATTACAACTTAAAACAAAAGAGAAATTCCCCCTCAAAGAAGAAAAAGATGAGAGAATAAAAAGGAAAAAGTATCGGCACAGGGAAGACAAAAAAAAATCAAAAATAGAAATAAAAGGAATGATATGAGAGGAAAAAGAATAAAGGAGAAGAATGAGAGAAAGAAACAAAAGTGAAACACAAAACAAAACAAAAAACACACAAGATTAATTACAACTTAAGAAAAAAAAAGATGAGAAGAAAAAGAAAAAGTGTCGGCCCAGAGAAGAAGAACAAGAAGAACAAGAAGAAGAACAACAACATCACGATGAGATAATAATAATAATAATAATAATAATAATAATAATAATAAGAAGAAGAAGAAGAAGAAGAAGAAGAAGAAGAACAACAACAACAACAACAACAACAACATCAAGAACAAGAACAAGAACAAGAACAAGAAGAAAAAAAAGAAGAAGAATGTGATGAAAGAAGTAGAAGAAGAAAGACCAACAACAACATGACGATAAGAGAATAATAATAATAATAATAAAATAATAATAATAATAATAATAATAATAATAATAATAAGAAGAAGAAGAAGAAGAAGAAGAGAGCAACAACAACAACAACAACAACAACAACAACAATAAAAACAAGACAATGAGAGAAGAAGAAGAAGAAGAAGAAGAAGAAGAGAAGAAGAAGAAGAACAATAACAACAACAACAACATGACGATGAGAGGATAATAATAATAATAATAATAATAATAATAATAATAAAATAATAAGAAGAAGAAGAAGAAGAAGAAGAAGAAAGTAATGAAGAATCGGTCCATAGAATTCAAAAAAGAAAAAGAATAAATAAAATGAGTGCAAAAAGAAAATGAAGAGAAAAGAGAAATAAATAAAATAAATACAAAAACAAAAGAAGTACAAAAAAGAATAATAATTACAACTTAAAACAAAAAAAAAGCCCAAAAAAGAATAAAAATAAGATGAGAGAATAAATAGAAAATGACAAAAAGAAAAAATATATATCGGCCCAGAGAAGACAAAAAAGTTTTAAAAAATAGATGAAAAAAAAAAAAAAAAAAAGATTCACAGTGTTGGGTAAAAAACCAGCGGGTGCATCCCAATATAGAAAAGCTAATTATCTTGACGAACATCACGTGATATGAACACAAGATGGCGTGGCGCGGTATTTCCATATTTTTGACCGGAGAAAAACACCGAAGATCGTTTACCTAAACGAAAATAGAAAATAAATAAACAGATAAAGACAAAAGTGAAAAAAAAGAAGAAGTAAAGAGACAAGACTTTGGACGCCTTTGCCTTCGTAGCCAATAGCAAATAGAACAGTTCAATACGAGACATCGTATCGTTTCCTTATAGACAGAAATAAGAAGGCAGAAATAAGAGGACAGACAATAACATTAACTTTGAAAAAAGAAATCACTATTTTCTATACTTTTCTGTACTTTTATACGCGCTTGCGTGTGTATGTGTGTGTGTGTGTGTGTGTGTGTGTGTGTGTGTGTTCAATATTTAGATGGGTGACTATTTAAGCAACTGCAGTTCTGTAAGCAACTTGATATAAAGATAACTTGATTCGGCATTAACTGACTTGGAGAGGGTTGATATGGCGTTAAAAATGTATATCTCCATTCCCACTACCGATTACGACAAGAAGGTTCCCGAGTCCGAGAAGGTTCCCGAGTCCGAGAAGAAATACCTGAAGAAGGCCGGAGGGCATAACGGCCGAAACGTTGTACAAATAACAATGAAGATGGGGACAATAGTCCGAATAACGCAAAAACTGCTTTAGCTCTCTCTTTCTCCTCTCTCTCTCTCTCTCTCTCTCTCTCTCTCTCTCTCTCTCTCTCTCTCTCTCTCAATGTGTTCAATACTTAGATGGGTGACCATTTAAACAACAGCAGGTATTGTAAGCAACCTGATATCTAAATGACTTGATTCAGCATTAAATAACACAGAGAATCGAGTCGTCCTTCAAAACTGCGAGTTATTTTTCTTTTACCCCTAAACTGGCACACCACACACAAAAAACACACCCACATACCTATATATAAGTAAAGTCGGAGTGGTGAACTAAAGTCAATATCTATCAGACAGCGAGGGAGTCTATCCCGTTTTCACTAGCGCTAGACCAAGGAGATTGTTTGGGGCGTCTGAGGTGGAGCGCAACACATACCATCAGCTCCTCACTTTACAGCACAGATCCCTGTGCTACTCATACGCTGAGTTGGCAAGGGCCGGTATCCCTGTGCTACTAATACGCTGAGCTGGCGAGGGCCGTTATCGAACCAGGAAACTTGTGGTTCTGGGTCCGACGCTCTACCGACTGAGTTAACTGGCCCTGTATGTGGTTATATATATATATATATATATATAATATAATATATGTGTGTGTGTGTGTGTGTGTGTGTGTGTGTGTGTGTGGTATTTGTAGAAAAGGTGACTTACCGGTGAAACAGGCCACAATGGTTAGTTGATGCAATATTCACAATGATAAGGCAGCGATATAACAAATATAAAGTGCTCAATACGTTGGTAGAGCAAATTTATTATGATAATGGTACACGGTATAAACCTACACGAGTTTCACCATGAGGATCTTCAGGGTTAAATCCACAATATATATATATATATAATATAATATTATATATATATATATATATATATATATAATATTTATTGCACTCATTGAGGAGGGACTTACAATACCAGACGATTACCAAGGATTCAATTCCACTGGACAAACGTTCTGGGTTTAAGGCCTACAGGATGGCAAAACACATTGTAACACTCTGAGCTAAAATATGAAGTAAGATCGAGCTTCAAATACGCTTATGTTAATAAGTTCATTAAAAACATTTAAGTTTCATTACATCAAAGACAAATATTATTTATAAGATAAACAATAAAACATATTACAGTACATAATTCGTTGCATTTTATTTTGTTTTTATACAATACAGTGATATTTTGCTTAT
>CM042167.1:34341122-34348622 GCA_023376005.1 Doryteuthis pealeii
AAGATTTGAAACAGAGGGAGTATAATAAAAAATGGAACAACTGAAACTTACTCTTCCATCACTCTCGTCTTTCATTGTTATTTTTTCTAATTTAAGTATTTAGTTATAAGAGGAAGTAAAGAATAAAATGACAGTTATTTTATCTTGTTAATGGATTTCATTTAAGATTCATTGAAGAGATTTTTGCTTATATTCATTAAAATAAAACCAAACAGTTAAAAATCAATAATACTAAGCACATATTTATTAAATTCGATTTTTTAATATTAATATGCAAATTAGCCATCCCGTTCACACTGTAAACCGCTATTTTGTTGTATATATAGATATAATTGCATGTTATCAGTACGTAGACATAGTTAACAGTATTAATAATGTAAGACAATTTTATTAATAATTGAGGTTTAGATAAAAAATAAAATCATGGAGAATTGTGACTTGTGTAGGAATATAGTTTCGGTTACAGACAGAAAAACACACAATCTCCATTATAATAAGATAATATCATATAAAATATATAATTCACCTGTTATTTTATTTTAAAACTTTTTTATCAGGTCATTTAACTTTGAATCATGTATATTTGAGGCGTAACACAGATTCTCAAAGATACGTGGTTCAAAGTTAACTGACCTGAAAAAAATGTAAACGTTTTTAAATAAAATAACTGGTGCATTATATATTTTATTTATTTATATATAAACACTGAAAAGTTCATTGAATTCGGTTAATTCCCTGATTTTTAGTATTTTTTTCTTTCGGCGGGGTTACATACAATGGTGGAATTTAGGTCTGTTAAGTTCGATTTAACCCCTCTTTAATTAGTTTAGTTACAAATAACTATTTTTGTAGCGGAAAAAACAAATTGTGTTATAAAAATATTTGAAAGACATCTTATTTTATTTATGGGTCACTGGAATCTTTCCATGCACGACAAAAAGACATGTTTTTAAATAAAATTAAACAGTGACTGGAAAATTAAATTAATGAATGAATAAGATAAATAAAAGAAGTGATAGACGAGAATAAATACATAGATATTATATAAAATAATAAAAAGGAAATTAAAAAACGAACGGAAGAAAGAAAGAGTAACAAGGTGAAGAATTATGGGAAAGATAGTGAGAATGTCTAAATAAAGAAACAAAAGATGAAAGAAACAAAGATCAAAATAATAAATAAGAAGTAAGATTTATCTATACATATATAAGGGGCAGTTGTGTGTATATATATGTCCTTCAGGAAACTTCGAAAATAATACAATTAATGACAAAGTAAATATATAAACACATTGAATATCACCAGTTCTTGGTTTTTGAGCAAAAATAATGAAGGTTTGAATCATATTAATGAAGATACTTTAAGAAAATAAAATTTAAATGATAATAGCATTTTTTTTCATTTAATATTCTAAATAAATAAAGTAAAGTCGTCGGGGCGGCCTAAAGTCGGTATCAGCCAGTCAGCAAGGGAGTCTATCCCCTTTTCAATAGTGCTAGACCAAGGAGATTGTTTTGATGTCTGGGGTAGATCACCACACATACCATCAGCTCCTTACTTTACCGCACATATCCCTGTGCTACTCATACGCTGAGTTGACGAGGACCGGTATCGAACTAGGAACCTTGTGGTTTCTAGCCGAACACTCTACCGACTGAGCTAACCCGGCCCCTTATTTTAAGTAGTAGACATTAATTTTTATTTCCAGAGTGGCTGGATCAAGGCAACGTCTTTTGTTTTTACATAGGGATTTTAATGGGGCATACGGTGAGGATCGAACTCGCGATTCAATGATAATGGATTTGTGAGACGATTTTTTTTACCTCCCCACTACCCAGGCAACGACGGGTAGCCGCTTCTCGTACATATATAAAGGACATTTGTGTGTATGTGTATGTCCGGAGGAAACTTCGAAAATAAAGCAATTAACGACAAAGTAAATATATATACACATTAAATATCACTAGGGTCTAGTTATCAGGGAAAATAATGAAGATTTGATTTATATTTTCGAATACAGTTATAAATTAAATAGCAATTATAAAATAACGTTAAAATTATACTCGGCCATTTTCAGCGTTTCTTGATAAAAAGTAAACAAATGTATTATCAATGTTTACTTTCCTTTTTTTCATATTAAATCTTAAAAGCTACATTTTTACTGATTGAAAGTTGTAGTAAATATTTCATTGTACAGGGTAAACAATCGTTTATTTAATCTATTGTTTTATTATACAATGTTTATGGGTCATCCTGCGAGGATCGAACTCGCTATTCAGTAGTAATAGATCTGCAAACGAGTATTAAACAATGTTTCTTTCTTCTCTACCCGTGCTTCGCCGGGTAGTCGCTTCTAGTATAAAATAAAGGAAAGAACAAAGTAACAAATCGAAGCGTGCAGGGAAGATATTAAATAAGAGGTAGATAGATGTAGAGAAATAGAGAGAGAGAGAGGGAGTGTGCGAGAGAGAGAGAGAGAGAGAGAGAGAGAGAGAGAGAGATTCTTAATAAAGAAGCAAAGGACAAAAAAAAACGAAAGAAAGAAAGAAAGAAAGAAAGAAAGAAAGAGAATGGATAGTGCAAAAGAGGGAAATTTATGAGAAAGTGCGTCCCGGTCTCCTGCCTCAAGAGTTGCTGCCCGGTGACTATTAAAATAACGACCCTGCTCAAGCTATTCAAAACTATCCATCTATCTCAATTTGGTCATATTTATCTATATTACTTTAAATACTGAGATTTTTTTATTCATGTTTGTTTAATGTCTTGTTTTTAGTTTAAATAAACAAGAATTACGACAAAAAAAGAAGCGACCCCCAATACATTTACTTGTCGAAAATATCTATCTATCTCCATTCGTTCGTATCTATCTATATTATTTTGTTTGTTTATCTATCTATCTATCTCAGTCTATTCAAAACTATATATCCATCTTCATATCTAAACAAGAATTACGACAAATTACAATAAATAAACAAGAATTACGACGAGCTGGGGCTGTTATTTTGATAGTCACCGGGTAGCGGTCTTTGAGGCGGGAGACCGGGACGCACTTCCTCATAAATTACCCAAAAGAGATACGATCCAGAAAATGAAAGAAATTCTGTGGAAGAATGAAAGGAGGAAATAAAGGTGGGATTGACAATAAGATAAAGTTTTTAAAAAAGTAAAGTTAATGTCGGTATCAGCCATACAACGAGGGAGTCTATCCCCATTTCACTAGTGCTAGACCAAGGAGATTATTTTAGCATCTGAGGTGGAGTGCCACACCTAGCATCAGCTCCTAACTTCACCCCACATATCCCTGTGCTACTCATACGCTGAGTTGGCGAGGGCCGGTATCGAACCAAGAACCTTGTGGTTTCTAGCCGAACTCTATTTTATTTCATTTAAAAGCTTTTACATTTTTCAGGTCAGTTAACTTTGAACCACGTTTCTTTGAGGCGTAACACAGATTCACAAACATACGTGGTTCAAAGTTAACGGACCTGAAAAAATGTAAACGTTTTTAAATAAAATAACTAGTGCATAATATGTTTTATTCATTAATATATTAACACTGAAAATTTTATTAAATTCGGTTAATTCCTTGATTTTTCGTATTTTTTCTTTCGGCGGGGTGACATACGATGGTGGAATTTAGGTCTGTTAAGTAGGATTTAACCAACCATTGAAAGAGAGAAAGAAGGAGAGAATGATAGATAATTATGAAAACGAACAAATATTCACAATACTTGTGAGAACGAGAAAAAAAAATCATAGAGGAAGATAAAACAAAAGATGAAAAAATTGAAGAAAAAAAGAAGAATAACGAAGGAAGAGTCGAGGTGAGATTATGTTTAAAAACAATTAAAAAAAACCATCAAAACTAAAACAATAACAAAACATAAACATAAAAAAATGAAATATAAAACTTATGTGAGGGAATAATTTGCTAAACATTTTAGCAGGGAAAGACCCAGAGGAATTCTGGGAAATTCTCTGATGAGCACCTTTCGATTCATTTCGTCAAATCAAAAATTCAAGATTAAAGAAAAAGAAAGAATATATATAATATATATATATATATATATATATATATAGTGTGTGTGTGTGTGTGTGTGTGTGTGTGTGTGTATGTGTGTGTGTATGTGTGTGCGTGTGTCTTTGTATGTACATATACATATATGCGTGTTTGTGTGTTTGCGTATATATATATATATATATATATTATATATATATTATATTGTGTGTGTTGTGTGTGTGTGTGTGTGTGTGTAGATGTATGTATATATATATTATTGTATATATATATATATATATATATATATATATTATATTTTGTGTGTACACACACACACACACACACACACACACACATATATATATGTGCGTATATGTGTGTATGTATATATATATATTGGGTATTATATATGCGTGTGTGTGTGCGTATATACACGTACACACAGAGACACACTCTCATACACACACACAAACACACACACACACACACACACACACATATATTATATATATATATTATATATATTATATATATTTATATATATATATATTGTGTGTGTGTGTTTGATTCCCTTGGTAGACCCATCATAGACTTCATTTTCAGAAAAATGATATTGGATTTTTACTTAAAACTTAACCAAAAGAAGAAAAAAAATATGAAAGCAATCAAATTTTAAATTTAAAAAATATTTTTTGGGGAAGTTAAGGTTTCTTGTTATTAGCGAGTTTAAAAGCCAAACGGGAATTTAGAAGTGAACCGAAGTTAATAAGTTATCATTTTAAAACGATATGAACGTATACGGATGAAAATGCGTGCATTTATAGCCGGCTTTCATTTCTTTCTTCAGAAAGATAGGTTAAAGTAGTCCAATAAAAAGGTAACACGGCAAATAAGAACGACTACTAACATATACACGGCTGGGTAGGAACAGTAACTGACTTGGAATTGTGCAAATAGGTTCAACTCGCAATTCACACTCATTAAAGGCATTATAAAGTAAGACGAATAAGACATGCTGAGTACTGCTATACGATGACTTACAAAGGAAGACAAACAAGATATGCTGGACACTTCAAGGTAAGTAAGAACGAACCCATAAGCTACGTTCTCCAATGGTCATCTACATATAAGCAGGACGCACTAGCAGGACGTGACATAGGGTCAATTTATTTAGTAGAGTTTTGAATTCAGTGTTTTAATTCTATACTAGTTGCGGTAGTAAAGTTAATGAGCCCAGTCTACCCTACTATTTACCCATAGCTGTAGGGAGAATAGTTTAATGCATGCCTTGCCCATGGCTATTAGTGCTAAGTGAAATGCAAACAGTCTCGTCTAGGATTTGAACTCGTGTCACCGTGAGCATTTTCAACGACGGTAGCCATTACACCACGAACACTCTCTACATGTAGACACGCCAGTGTTAGCCGACTATCAAATAAGTACCGTATTTGACGACATATAAGACGCACTTTAAAAAAAAAGTTAATTCCAGTTTCTCCAGAGTCTCCCTTTATATTATGTATGTTTCCCAGGCAAAAAACGGATTACATACCAATTCGGAATGTTCAACATATCCAAAAATAAATCTCCCCTTGAATATCAAGAATTTAAAAAAAGAAAGAAAATAAGGATTAAGATATATCCTGGCTCTTTAATTTTGGTTGGCGGTGAGAACTTGGGATCTTGGGAGCAATGATCCTCACACCTGCTCCATTCTACTAATGGCCAAAATTAAACTAAACTTATCTTCCGTTCTCTCGTTTTTCCTTATCCGGAAGCCAGGGGGTGTCAACTAATACCCACCAATAATATAACCCCCTCCGATTTTGAATTTCAACGAATTATTCTTCGAAGTCTAACTACACTTACAGAGATAATTCGTAGGATACCCACAAATTATGTAACACTATGACACCTTCATCAGTAATGTTTCCTGACGATGCAGGTATCAGGTTATATCCAAACTCGCCCGTCCTTTGAATGGCACTAGTTGTTTGGAGATGGGAAACTTGCTTAACGGGCAGCATCTTATTATCTATTCAAACCTGCCTCGATTTGTGCTCTGGGAACGAAACACATCTTTCCAGGCGAAGATCTTTGGAAAACAAAGGGATGCCACAAAAGAGAGGATTCGCCTGTCTACGGGAAAGTTTTCGGATAAATACTCGCCAATGTCTCGAAGACTAGAATTTGGAACGCTGTAGGCAAGCACCATTCTTCTGCTCTGTCTGCCAGTGTACCTGGTTCCTGAATTCAAAAGCTCTTTGAATTCACATGTAAATCATCGAACGAGATAAGCCTGGCCAAATGGCTTCAAAGAATTTTCAAAATTCGATTTAAATTTCCTGGACGTCAACATAATATCCTGACTGGGTTTTAGGCAATACTACCCTGTCCCCACCCCGTTGTAATCAATCCAACAACCCAATCGATCCCATAGCGGATGACGAAAGCTTTAACTATAAACTAGTGATTCCCAACGTGGGGCCTATGCCCCAGTGAGGGGCAATTCAATAAAAATAGGGGGGCAATATATAGTAATATAAAAAAAAAATTATTTTACCCTATATGGGTAAAAATTATAAATTTATCGGGTAAAATTGTAATTACAATCTAGCTGAGCACAACAGGTTGTTTGGTTTGGTTTGGTTTGGTTTGGTTTGTTTTACGGCATATCAACCTCAGTGGGTCATTTAATGCCGATAAAGTTTTGAAATAAATCAATTCTTAATGGATAATACAATTTTTTTATAAATACATTTTTCTATTTAACCCATAGAGGGGACCCTAACAGGTACTACCACCCTGACAACAGGTTGTGCAATCTAGTCAAGTGTTTACCCACTAATGTTATCGTGCATCTTGCACCAGCTATATGCGTGACTTCTGACTTGTTTAACTTTGCAGTTCTTCATTTGTTGACCTCCCCCGCAATTATACACCTTATAAAATGGATTTTATTTTATTAAATTTGAAGTTAAACCCTTTAGTTTTATTTGTAAGATACAATTTTTTATGTTATACATTTTCAAAACTGATATTGTTATATCATACTAAACAATTAACGGGTGGGGGACATGAAGAAATTTGTGATAAAAAATGTGGGGCATGGTACTAAAATGGTTCGGAACCACTTCCATAAACTAATCCAGTAAAGAATTTGTTTCGTTTGGTTTGTTTTATTTGATTAACGGCATATCAATTTGTTATGGGTTATTTAATGCCGAAATTTGATTGATGTGTTTATATTCGCTAATAATCATATTTTATGCTTTGGTTTATTTTGTTTACATTTATTTGTTTAAAGACACACCAATTTTTTATGGGTTATTTAATGCCAAAATTTGATTCATTTGTTATTGTTTGATTATCATTGTAATTTATTATTTTGTTCAGTTTGTTTTATTTGTTTAAAGGCATATCAATTTGTTATGGGCTATTTAATGCCGAAATTTGATTATTTTGTGAATGATGGATTGTAATGATAACTATTTAAAGGT
>CM042167.1:34353622-34363622 GCA_023376005.1 Doryteuthis pealeii
CGGAAGTGCCCACATCACTCTGTATTAAAATGGCGTTAAGTCAGGTTTATGCAGTTGGTCGTAGAAATGGCTTCCATGAAAATTTGAAAAGATGAGCTTTTGGGGTTGTTAATTTGAAACTAATTACCTTATAAGCTGATCAGCACTGTTAAATCCAAATTATTGATTGTAGGCGTGATTACCACAAACTTGTGGAATATGTCCCCAAGTCACGTCAAAACTTTGGAGAGAGGTTGATTATCTGCGAACATTCAATGGCTGACTTCTGATTTAGGTCGGAAAATTAAAACGGAAAGTATTTTGGTGGTCCCCAATGACAGTCTATGAATTAACATTTTGCGAATTGGGTTACGGTTTTAGGGGATTAAGGTTGTTTTTAATTATGTATTGCTTAAAAAAATAAACCAAAAAACCCAAATTACTATACATTTAATTAACCATTGAAATTAATTATTGAATCTATCATTGAGACAGTTGTTTGTGTTAGTATTGCAATGTATAATTTCAATTAAACTTAGTTTAAAAAAATATTTTTCAACATTAAATGTATAGTAATTTGTTTTGTTTTTGTGTTGTTGTTGTTGTTGTTTATCAAATGAGCAAACATTGACTACCCCCACTGTTTAAGTGAAAGTTTTCTTCGGCCTTAAAAGTTTATTTTAGTTAAAACTAAAACAAACTAGACTGACTTCTGATTTAGGTCGGTAAAATTAAAACGGAAAGTATTTTGGTGGTCCCCAATAACAGTTTAACTACAGTCTATGAATTAACATTTTGCGAATTGGGTTACGGTTTTAGGGGATTAAGGTTGTTTTTAATTATGTATTGCTTAAAAAAATAAACAAAAAAAACCCAAATTAACCCAAATTACTACACATTTAATGTTGAAAAATATATTTTTAAACTAAGTTTAATTGAAATTATACATTGCAATATTAACACAAACAACTGTCTCAATAATAGATTTAATAATCAATTTCAATGGTTAATCAAATGTATAGTAACGGTCATCCACAGGCACGTGCTCGGGATTACTTCTCATCAGTGCGGCTCGACCTTTTAACATCTACTTCTAGACGGGATCGAAACCAGACAGAATTTTCGTCTGCCAAGTTCCTTACCCTTACAGCCCTCAGCCATTTAATTGATACATCCCTACGGGGATTTTTTTTTCAATCACCAGAGAACTCAAGTCTTTAAAAAGCGACTGGCAAGTAACGGCTTACGCTAAACGGTGAAATTTCAATTAATGTCCTCCCTACAGTGCTCAACCATTGGAGTTGGGAGCATATATATATAGCGTGGGCTAGTGGTTAGAGTCGTGGAAAATGGACTCGTCGATTTGAGTTCAATTCCTAGACAAAGCTGTTGGCATTTCACATAGCGCTAATACCCTTGGGAAAGGTATGAATCCATATATTCTCCCTCCAGCTATGGGTTAAATAGTAGAGCAGACTGGGCCCTTCAGCCTTGGGTAGGTAACCACTTTAGGAGAGGGATAACTCTGAATTCAAAATTCCTGAGGTCGGTCGTTGATTGGGTTTGTGGCAACCCTTGATATGCACCAATTCTTTCCTATCGACTGTGCCAAAAAGTGTGGATGGTCCAACACAAGCCTTCAACACTATAAACGAATCATTGTGTGGGTGTTCATTGTGTGTATGAATCCTCATACGTCGAAAATCGACGGGAGAGTCCATTATTATATATATATTAAAAGACACCAATTGAAACCAAATAGATTCACCAGAAGACTTTAACTCCAGTAGTATACACAAATAAGATATAAACAAAATGAATAAAGCAGAAAAGAGTTCGGAGTTGAAGATAGATGACAGATAGGATTACAGATTAATTTTGCCTGAATAAAAAGACTTGTAAGTTCATAGAAAACAAATCTTTGATTTTAAAGGAAAACTGTCTAGAAACTAAAATTCATACAAACTAACCAAAAAAAAGAAAGGCTAATAAGAATAATTAAAAACAGTCAGGTAAAAAAAAAATATGTAGCTAAGTATAATTTCTTAGTTATCCTTAGTAGAGAGAAAAACTCTTTCTACAATTATAAATGCTCTGTATTTTACGAAATATATTGAGCACTTTCTAATATATATATATATATATATATAAAGTCGGTATCAGCCAGTCTATCCCCTTTTCAATAGCGCTAGACCAAGGAGATTGTTTTAGCATCTGAGGTGGAGCGCCACACCTACCATCAGCTCCTTACTTTACCGCACAGATCCCTGTGCTACTCATACGCTGAGTTGGCGAGGACCGGTATCGAACTAGGAACCTTGTGGTTTCTAGCCGAACGCTCTACCGACTGAGCTAACCCGACCAGTTTAAAAAGAAGGGGTATTAGTAATATTACAAAAATCCGTTCCTACTATCTCAATACTGAAACATCTTCACGCATAATTTCTTTTGGTAACGATGATGCCTTTTACTCGGGCACCATTTTCTTTGAAAGAGACAATTCAGTGCACCCTGACAATTTACCCTTTACGAAATATCAATTCCGGGCATTAGGATCTGTTTCTTAAAGGCAAAGATTTCTTCTTCAATTAAAATCAGATTGAAAAGACTTAATGATTTCATTCTTTCTTTGAATGAAGAAAAAAGAAGGAACGAAAAAATCTTTCTTTTCCATGTGAATGTGTGACTAGCTTGTAATGCTCATCAAATGGTGACTAAAGAAAAATATTTTGATTGAATTACTCCGTTTTATCAAAAGCCATTTTATTTATTTTTTTGGAGGGGTTCTTTTCTTAAAACTCCATTTTGTTAAAATGAATCGGTAGTTCCATGGAAAGCCTCTTGGAAAGAAATTTAGAGCAGACATTAATTTTTCTCAAAAAACCGAAGGTAATGTCTCAGTGAATTAATCGGACGTGAGAAGCGATTGCCTCCATTTAACATCGAGCTGAAAAACCACCGAAACGTTTAGTCCCGCCTACTTCTGTGTTGGAGTGGAAGAGAGCCCACATTTTGGTGAATTAATTGCACCCAACTTAATTATCTCTTGCACCTTTTCTCTTTCGATATAAAGTAGTGGACAGAAGTATTTGGAAACTTGTAAAACCTTCATTCCATCAACAGGGTGATTGTAAAATAACCCCCTTCCCAATTTTAAACATTCAATTTATTTCTGAATAATTTTTACAAAATATATATACAGGAGTATTGTTAAGTACATCCCTTCCCTATTTTAAAAATCTTATAATTTATTTCTTAATTAATATTCTTACAAAGATTCTACAGGGTGATTGTAAAGTAACTCCCTTCCCGATTTTAAAAATCTTACAATTTATTTCTCAATCAATATTCTTACAAAGATTCTACAGAGTGATTGCAAAGTAACTCCCTTCCCTATTTTAAAAATCTTACAATTTATTTCTGAATTAATATTCTTACAAAGATTCTACAGGGTGATTGTAAAGTAACTCCCTTCCCTATTTTAAAAATCTTACAATTTATTTCTTAATCAATATTCTTACAAAGATTCTACAGGGTGATTGTAAAGTAACTCCCTTCCCTATTTTAAAAATCTTACAATTTATTTCTTAATCAATATTCTTACAAAATTTCTACAGAGTGATTGTAAAGTAACTTCCTTCCCGATTTTAAAAATCTTACAATTTATTTCTGAATTAATATTCTTATAAAGATGGAGATTGTGGGTTTTTATGTCTGTAACCGAAACTACATTACTATTCAAGTCACAATTTCCTTAGTTATTTACATCACATTCTCTATGATTTTATTTTTATTTAAACTTCAATTATTAACAAAATTCTTTGACATCATTAAGATTGTTGACCATATCAACATACTATTAACATGCAATTTTATTTATATATACAAGAAAATAGCGGTTTACAGTGTGAATGGGAAGGCTAATTTGCATATTGATCTTAAAAATTTGATTTTAATAAATATATGCTTAGTATTATTGATTTCTAATTGTTTGGTTTTATATCAATGAATATGAGCAAAAATCTCGGGGATAAATCTTAAAAGAAATTCATTAAAAAGAAGAAATAACTGTAATTCCATTCTGTACTTCTTATTTTAACTAAATAGTTAATTTAGGAAAATTTACCAATGAAAGACGGGAGTAAGGGAAAATGATGGAAGAGTTAGTTTCAAAGTTATTCTATTTTTCAATCATACCCCCTTTGTTCAAATATTTTTATCTAAATTCTTATTCAGTTTCTTTGGCTTTTCTAATTTAACATGATATTCTATTATATCAAAACTTAAATACTTGCACCCGGAGGGTGCATATATTTGCTAGTTCTTATAAAGATTCTTCAGGGTGATTGTAAAGTAACTCCCTTCCCTATCTTAAACATCTTACAATTTGTTTCTGAATCAATATTCTTACAAAATTTCTACACGGTGATTGTAAAGTAACTCCCTCCCCGATTTTAAAAATCTTACAATTTGTTTCTGAACCATCTTATGTTATATACCAGTTATAAAAGGGGGATTTGTAATATTACCAACAGGAACATGTATCATACATCAAAATAAAGTTGGTCCACTGGGGATCATATTCCTACTTCTCCACATAGTCACCGTTTTTCTCAATAGCAATGTTACACCTTCGAATGAGAGCATGTATCCCTACCCTGTAAAATTCTGTTGACTGTTCTTACCAACACAGGAACATGTATCATACATAAAAATTAAGAGGTATTAGTAATTAGGTAAATCCTTTCCCTATTTTAAACATTTAATTTATTTCTGAATAATTTTTACAAAATATATATACAGGAGTATTGTTAAGTACCTCCCTTCCCTATCTTAAAAATCTTACAATTTATTTCTGAATCAATATTCTGTTCACAGTGTTGGATTGTTTTCCCTTTGGCTGGATGAGTTATCTTCCCTCTTGTTTTCTCGTTTTCGCCTCCAGATGTTTTGCTATTTAAGCAGGCAAGCGCCAGATTCGAATCCTCTTTCTTCACACACATGGGTTAGACATTTATGCTTATACCCTTATTGTGTGGGGGCTTCAGCCCCAACATAACACTAATAAGTTACTCTAACCTATGGACTCTCCATAACTATCCTATCTATTGTATGTGCATTTAGATAACTATCGTATATGTTTTTTATTGTATCTTATGCCTTTTCTATGTATGTGTATAACTACTATGTAACTTTTCTCATGTATCTTGTGTACGCATATTTCATGTCTTAAATGTTTCTCCATGTCCTTTGTGTATGTAACACTTCTGGTCGGAGTTGTTGTGTTTACAACAATTATAAGTGATATTATAACTTTGAACCCAACAACAGGAAAGCCTCTTAGTTCTCTCTCTCTATTTTTTTCTCTCTCTCTCTCTCTCTCTCTCTCTCTCTCTCTCCTCTCTCTCTCTCTCTCTCTCTCTATCTATCTATCTATCTATCTAAAACACCACTTTGATCTGTCAATGTATATTCTTTATTCTCTTCATGTGTCTCCCAGCTTCTTTCGGTCAATATTTCCCTCCTTTATTTTTCGCCCCTCTTAATTCGTCAGTCTATCTATTTCTTATATATTTTCCACCCAACTCCGGCAATATCTTTACAAAAATCCACAGGGTGATTGTAAAATAACTCCCTCCCCTATTTGTAAAATTTTATGATTTATTTCGGAATCATTATTTTCACAGAAAATCTACTGGATGATTGTGAAGTGACTCCCTTCCCGATTTAAAAAATCTTATAATTCATTTCTGAATCACTATTTTTTACAAATATAAGAAGAAGCATATAACATGGAATTTATAAGCGCACTAGTACACGTCTCCAGCCTCTTAAGCCGCTTGGGAATTGTATCTTCCTAGGAACTCTTGTGGAATGGCAGAAATAAATTCGTGTATTTGTCCTACAAGGCCGTTAATTTCGTTGAGGAGATTTTAAAGAGAGATATAGTGTGTGTGTGTGTGTGTTTTTGTGTGTTTGTGTGTGCATTCTAGCCACTCTCTCTCTCCTCTCTCTCTTCTCTCTCTCTCTCTTCTCTTCTCTCTCTCTCTCTCTCTCTCTCTCTCTTTCATCTTTTAATGTATATTCTTTATTCTCTTCATGTGTCTCCCAGCTTCTCTCAGTCAATAGTTTCCTCCTTTATTTTCTTGCCCCTCTTAATTCTGCTGTCTATCTATTTCTTATGTATCTTTCTCGGTTTATCTTTCTTTCTTTCTTTTTATTTTTTGTTTATCAATGTGCCTCTCTGTCTCAGTTAACATACCGTTGCTTCATATTTCCTTCGCTTTGTCACTCAGCCTCAATGACATAGCTCGAGGGCGAGACAGGAGGAACGACCCGAGGATATTCCTGAAGAGTGTCACCATTTTAGCAATTTCCTACCTCATTACAATATCTTGCAAAAGTTTACAAAACTCTGCTGATTTTATAGTAATGAGTGAGCCAAAAAACATTTTATTTAAAATCTGTTACTAATAGAGATTGGGACTTTATTTGTGTGTAACCAAAACTACGTCACTGCTTACGTCACAATTACGAAAATCGTCAATACATGGAACAAAGAACAATTAATATTTATAAAATAAATAAAAGTTGTTCCTTATAATTCAACGTTTGAATCCTTTTATTTTAATAGATAATATATAAACCATTTAAACGAATTAACTATATAAACTATGAAATTAATTAAACAAATCTATTACTTTAAAAGGAAAAAATATTTGTGAAATTTATCATTAGTTCTAAAAATTATTTTTTTCTTTCGCCATTTTTTCAGTAAATAGAAGTTAACTAAAACGTTTAAAATAAATAAGTACTTATGATTTGTGTTGAATTTATGTGTAAAATATCAAAAATTAGCATCTAATTAATAACACTGGGGAATATGATTTTTGTTGAATTAGATCTGACACTTGTTTTTGACTATTTTATGACCACTATTTTTCTATATTACTTCAACTTTTTGAGCTACCCACGATTTTTCTCAAAAACCGTAAAAATAGGGCATCTAATAAATTTTTGCATATTTTATAGAAGATTTTAAAAGTGTGTATATAATGAGAAACAAATAAAACATTACACTGGGCATCACAAATTTTGTTATGCTAGATCTGACACTTATTTTTTACAACCTTTTGGACTCTTAATTAAAAGCATTTCCCATTTTTCTCTCTAGTGCATCAACATTCTAAGTAACAGAATACAACTCGCTTAGTCTAAAAAACATTAAAATACTGCATGGTACAAATTTGAGCTTGTTTTATAGAATGTTTTAAACATTTACAAGTGATAAAAGCATTGCTTGACTTTAATGTTTGTACAAACTCATCATGGTCATACAAAGGATATTGTTACTGTAAGTCAAATTGTGTACAAGTAGTTAAGGTAAAAATTTACACATAGTTTTTTTTCTAGAGTGTTCACTATGTAGATAATTCCCCTTTAGGTTCCATCAGCCATCATATTTACATCCCATATACTTTGATACCATTCCTCCATGAATTCTTAATTTTCATCTTGCTCATACCTGACCACATCAAGGTTTTTCAAGAAGTTAGCAAGATGGCTATGTAGAAAATGGAATATGATGCTTATGTTGCAATCAATCTAATTTCGGTGTAATTCATTGCTCATGCATTTCCAATATATTTTTAACAAGGTAAAGAACTTATCAAGAACCAAGGATTCTTTTGGAATTCAGACATTATCCCGATGAAATGTCCATCTTTGATAACTTCCAGAATCTGTAAACCATCAAACACACTGGCTTTGATTTTTTTTCAATTGAAAGCCCAGGAAATGCCAAAATGTGGTACTTCAAACATTTGCCTTTAATTGGGAATGCTTTAATGAATTGCTTCAAGGGACCTAGTTGCAAACATAATTTTCTTTATGTCAACAAATGGCTCATGTACAATGTTGGTATCGACAGGTTTGAGGTCAGATTTTGGAGGCCAATTCCTCTGCACCCAATACTTCTCTCAAGCTCTACTGCCCCACACTGGTATTTCAGCTGAATGTGACACTGCATGTATAGCTGATTGTAAACTAGGATACTCAATTTTACATTTATTTTTCTTGTTATATGGCAAAGTTTTCATTGAAGAAAAGTAACAGTCTGTGAAATGATATTTTGGCTCACACCAAATCATAGGTATACCAAATGCCAACTTATTACACGATCCTTTGATCCACATCCATAAATCTTTAACAATTGCTTTCACATTTTGTAAGGGACCGAAGACCTGTCTTAATCGACAGGTTTTAATTGAAAATATGCAAAATAGACTAGCTTCACAAATGCATTGATGTTTTTTCTTTGACTGGGAATCTACGTTGGTACTACAACTGATGAATATTCCTTAATTCTCAATAAAACAATCAATGCAATCAGTTGACCTATACAATAACTTACCGATAAATGATGCAATTTTGCTTATTTTGGGAGTACGCTGTAGAGAGAAACCTTGACGCCATAGAAGAAAACTGAGTGCAGTTTTGAAATCAGCCAATATTAGTTGAAATCAAATGAGAAATCAAACTCAACAGAAATGATGTACAAAAATGTTCCCCAGTGTAATTAATAGTTGCGCGCAAACATTTTATTTGCGGGGTACAGAACTAAGTTCCATTTCAAATTGTTTTATTTTTTTAAAAACTTTGTATACATTTGATGACTTTTAGTTACTTATTATAAAACCCTTCTGAAATTTTTTATTTCAACCAACTCTGGCAATATCTTTAAAAAATTAACTTTTATACCGCCCGTAGGGTGCTTTTTACTTTTTCTTTTGCTAGTACCAATAATTACAAATGCGGTTTTATTTTTATAAAGATGTTTTTATCATATGAATAAGTAGAATGTATCTCCCTTTAACATGCTTTTATAATAAAAAAGACGTGAGTATCAAAAATACCTTTGTAATCATTGTTTTTTTTAGTAATTTTTTTTCAATATTATCAGCGTTATTCGGACTATTGTCCTCATCTTTATTGTTATTTGTACAACGTTTCGGTCGATATACCCTCCGGCCTTCTTCGGGTATTTCCTGTCGGAACAATAACAATAAAGATGAGGACAATAGTCCGAATAACGCAGATAATACTAATCATCTAGCCTCATCTCCTTGGTCTATCGCTAGTGAACAGGGAATAGACTCCCTCACTGTCTGGCTGATAGCGACATTAGGCCACCCTGACGACTTTTACTATACTTCTACTTTTCTCTTTTATCCTGGTTTCTCTACTCCATCTTTTCTCTCTCTCTCTCTCTCTCTCTCTCTCTCTCTCTCTCTCTCTCTCTCTCTCTCTCTCTCTCTCTCTTTCTCTCTATTCTATAACCGTCTCGCGCCTTTTTTTCTTATCATATAGCTAAGTAGAATGTATTTCCCTTTAACATGCTTTTATAATAAAATAGACGTGATTATCAAAAATACCTTAGTAATCATTGTTTTTTTTTAAGTTATTTTTTTTCAGTATTATCTGCGTTATTCGGACTATTGTCCTCATCTTTATTGGGGACAATAGTCCGAATAACGCAGATAATACCAATCATCAAGCCTCATCTCAAACATTCAGAGAAATATTATTTCTTTCATTCACAAGGTTGTAGTGTTTACACGCTAATCTAGGAAATTATATTCATTCTGTTGGCTTTTAGCTAAGGGTATAACATTTATCATTGTATTTTTTAATTTTAATTTGGAAATATATTCAATTTGTGCAATTACTGATAACATCATACGTGTATGTACCAGAAGAGATTTGGACTTATTTGTCTGTAACCAAAACTACATCACTGCTTACGTCACAATTACGAAAATCGTCAATACATGGAACAAAGAACAATTAATATCTTATTATAATGGAGATTGTGTGTTTTTCTGTCTGTAACCGAAACTATATTCCTACTCAAGTCACAATTCTCTTAGTTATTGACATCACATTCTCCATGATTTTATTTTTATCTAAACCTCAATTATTAATAAAATTGTCTTACATTATTAATACTGTTAACTATGTT
>CM042167.1:34367468-34372468 GCA_023376005.1 Doryteuthis pealeii
AGAAGAAGGAGAGGAAGAAGTAAGAAAAAAAGAAGGAGAAAAACTAACCATAAGAAGAATGAAGAAGAATTGGAAGAAGAAGAAGGAGAGGAAGAACAACAACAACAACAACAACCACAACAAACAACAACAACAACAACAACATAAAAACAAGACAATGAGAGAAGAAAGAAGAAAGAAGAAGAAGAAAATAACAAACAACAACAACATGACGATGAGAGGGAATAATAATAATAATAATAATAATAATAATAATAATAATAATAAGAAAAAAAAAGAAAAGAAGGGAAGAAGAAGAAGAAGAAGAAAAGTAATGAGAATCGGTCCATAGAATTCAAAAAAAGAAAAGATAAATAAAATGAGTGCAAAAAAAATGAAGAGAAAAGAGAAATAAAAATAAAATAAATACAAAAAAAAAAGAAAGTACACAAAAGAATAATAATTACAACTTAAAACAAAAATAAAAAGCCCCAAAAGAATAAAAAAGATGAGAGAATAAATAGAAAATGGAAAAAAAAAAGAAAAATATATATCGGCCCAGAGAAGACAAAAAAGTTTTAAAAAAATAGATGAACAAAAAAAAAAAAAAAAAAAAAAAGATTCACAGTGTTGGTAAAAAACAGCGGGTGCATTCCCAATATAGAAAGCTAATTATCTTGACGAACATCACGTGATATGAACACAAGATGGCGTGGCGCGGTATTTCCATATTTTGACCGGAGAAAACACGAAAGATCGTTTACCTAAACGAAAAATAGAAAATAATAAACAGATAAAGACAAAAGTGAAAAAAAAGAAGAAGTAAAGAGACAAGACTTTGGACGCCTTTGCCTTCGTAGCCAAATAGAAATAGAACAGTTCAATACGAGACATCGTATCGTTTCCTTATAGACAGAAATAAGAAGGCAGAAATAAGAGGACAGACAATAACATTAACTTTGAAAAAAGAAATCACTATTTTCTATACTTTTCTGTACTTTTATACGCGCGTGCGTGTGTGTATGTGTGCGTGTGTGTGTGTTCAATACTTAGATGGGTGACCATTTAAGCAACTGCAGTTCTGTAAGCAACTTGATATAAAGATAACTTGATTCGGCATTAAATGACTCGAAGAGGCTTGATATGACATTAAAATATATATATCTCCATTCCTCCTCCCGATTACGACAAGAAAGTTCCCGAGTTCGAAAAGAAGGTTCCCGAGTCCGAGAAGGTTCCCGAGTCTGACAAGAAATATCTGAAGAAGGCCGGAGGGCATATCGGCCGAAACGTTGTACAAATAACAATGAAGAGAGACAATAGTCCGAATAACGCAATTAATTCCATTACCCCCCCTCTCTCTCGTTCTCCCCCTTCTCCTCTCTCTCTCTCTCTCTCTCTCTCTCTCTCTCTCTCTCAATGTGTTCAATACTTAGATGGGTGACCATTTAAACAACAGCAGGTATTGTAAGCAACCTGGTATCTAAATGACTTGATTCAGCATTAAATAACACAGAGAATCAAATCGTCCTTCAAAACTGCGAGTTATTTTTCTTTTACCCCTAAACTGGCACACCACACACAAAAAACACACCCACATACCTATATATATAAGTAAAATCGGAGCGGTGACTTAAAGTCAGTATCTATCAGACAGTGAGGGAGTCCATCCCGTTTTCACTAGCGCTAGACCAAGGAGATTGGTTTTGGCGTCTGAAGAGGAGCGCAACTCCTACCATCAGCTCCTCACTTTACAGCACAGATCCCTGTGCTACTCATACACTGAGTTGGCAAGGGCCGTTATCGAACCAGGAAGCTTGTGGTTGACGCTCTACTAACCCTAACCCTAAACTCTAACCCTAACCCTAACCCCGTTTTCTTTTTTTATAGTAAATTAATAAATAAATAATTCATCAGTCAAGAGTAGTTCCCCTTTGTTTATGTTGGACTTATAGGAAATAACCAAAAATATTTATAAAATAAACCACAAAACTTCTTTAGCTCGGTCAATAGAGTTTTGAAGCACTGTAAGATAATGAGATGTGGGAAGACCCAAAATTTTAGTTATACGATATGTAATAGTGGAAATATTTTGGTATAACGTGTGAAAGGTGACCTGTTGGAATTCGCCAATTCAGTGGTATATCGGCTTATAAGAACCCAAACCAACGAATAACGAACTGTCACTTGGTCTATGTTTTGCGCTTGTGTTATAAGTATAATCGAACTTCAGATACGCTTATGTTAAGGCTGTTGGTTGTAAACTCATGTGCGAGTAAGACCATTTCCTGATTTTTTTTATCATAGTTGGGTACCCGTAACATTTGAGACTCTATTCTTGTGTTATCTCAGATGACTCACGAGGCCAGTCCTGGAGAGACATACCCTTCCACATAAACTGCATGCTGGAAATTCTCCACTTTGAATGTTGCTGGGCTGAAAAATGTACTGCTGTATTTGCAGACTGTTCTAGAAGATTGTCTATCGTCGCACGCCGGCGTGACAGCATTCACCTTATTTTATGGAAGTGCTGATTGAATGGCTGACTGGAAAAGATGCTAGGATTTCAACGATAGTCACATACAGCACGCTGATTAGAATTCACCCGTACAGTGGTACAAGGACCCCAACTTAAGATTTTTTCGAGTTATGAGCTGTCACTCGGGCGATGTTTTGCGTTGTACTGTGAGCTAAAATATAAAGTAAGATCGAGCTTCAGATACGCTTATGTTAATAAGTTCACTAAAAAACATTTAAGTTTTATTACATCAAAGACAAATATTATTTATAAGATAAAAGATTAAATATATTACAGAACCTAATTCGCTGCATTTTATTTAGTTTTTATACAATACAGTGATATTTTGCTTATTTAAAAAAAAAACGTAACAAAAAATTATTTTGGTGGGGGGTGGGGGGTGGAACGGATTAATGACATTTCATTTTATTCCACTGAGAAAACTTGATTTGATATACGAGGAAATTAAGTTACGAGCGGATCGAATTAAACTTATATGTCAAGGTAGCATACTATTTTTAGATGGTACTAGAAATGTGTCTATACCCCCAGAAAATTGATTGATATTTTGCTTTCTGTTGTGAGCTAAAATTTGAGTTACGTACGAGCTTCAGATGCGCTTATGTTAAAATATCGCTATATTTGCAGACAGTTCTAGAAATGTGTCTATCGTCGCGGGCTACCATTAAAACATAAGCAGCATGCATTCACCTTATTTCAAGGAAGTACAGAATGCATGATCGGTTGAAAACCGGGTTAGGATCTCGACTATAGTCGCATACGGCACGCTGATTAGAATTACCGTGGTAGAAGGACCGCTATGTACGATTTTTCAAAATTACAAGCTGCACTCAAGCAATGTTTTCCGGTTATTTCCTATAAGTCTAATATAAACAAAGGGGAACACTCTTGGCTGATGAATCATTTATTTATTTTCCCATTAAACTAACCCAACTCTAACCTAAACCTTAAACCCTAACCCTAATCCTAACCAGTCTGTTTTTTTTCCAGTAGATCAATTAAATAAATAAATAACTTATTAGTCAAAACAGTGGTTCCCTTTGTTTATGTTAGAGACTTATAGGAATAACCTGTTTTCCTTTGTCTTATGAACTAAAATTTGAAGGTACGAATCGAGCTCAGGGTACTCTTTATGTTAAAATAATTTTATCAGTTCAAGAGGGTTCCCCTTTATGTTAGATTATAGGAAATACCTGTTTTCTTTGTCTAGTAAACTAAAATTGAGGTACATCGAGCTTCAGGTACTCATGTAAATATTTATCAGTCAAGAGTGTTCCTTTATGTTAGATTCATAGGAATAACCTGTCTCCTTTGTCTGCTGAACTAAAATTTGAGGTAGCGATCGAGCTTCAGGTACTCTTATGTTAAAATACCACTGTATTTGCAGACAATTCTAGAAAATTGTCTATCGTCGCACGCGGACGTGGAAAGGGTTAGCAGCATGAATCACCTTATTTTCAAGCAAGTGCTGATTGAATCACCTACCAAACGAAACGGAATGTTCCGTAAGAGATCAAGACACTCGTCTATTTAAAACGCGCGCAATTTGCTGCTGCCGCCGCCGCCCGCCGTCACGCCCCCTCAGTTTTTACACGGCTCAGTGGTAAGTTGCTAACTTGATCCGAGATCAAGAGGTTGTTCGGCCTTGCTTGAACGATCATATGACATTTTTTTTTAAGTCAATGATGTTCGCTTATGGATTGAACTCATTAGTTGGACCAGTATTTTCTCGTTACTTGATTTGATACGCTCTAAGGCAATTAAAACGCGATGAAAGTTACTTTAGTGGCCGCTTCAATGTAAAAAAAAGAAAGAAAGAAGAAAAAGAAAAAGAAAAAGAAGAAAATAGAGAGAAAAGAAGAAGTAAAGGAAGATTAGTGAAGATTTGAAGACGTGAAGAAAGAAGAAGAGAAATGTGTTGAGAGAATTCTGGGAGTAGAGGAAGAAGACAATATAAATATGAGGGGGGGATAGACATTAAGTGATCGGAAAATGATGATGACCGAAAAAAAAAATGAAGTAGTGAAAAAAAGTGAGAAAGGATCATGTGCCAAAATTTTAAAAAAAGCAAAGAAGAAAAGAGTAACAAAAATAAACTGATGGGGAATATATATTATTATATATATATATATATATATATAGTTCCCGGTTTCGATTTTTGTCGGAGGGGAATCGTAAGTATACATCGCTGATGAGACTTAATAAAGTTGAAACAGCTGTACATTGTTCTACGTAGGTTGTGATATTTTGCCAAGTTCGCTTTGTCATGGAAATTTATTTTCATTAATTATCGAATTTTATACGATATACGCATTGTAACTGCCTTCAAGCAAAATATGAATAATAATATATATACATATTATATATTTATATATATATATGTATATATATATATTATATATATATATATATATATATATATATATATATATATGTGTGTGTGTGTGTGTGTGTGTGTGTGTGTGTGTTTATATATATATAT
>CM042167.1:34374968-34384968 GCA_023376005.1 Doryteuthis pealeii
CGTAACACAGATTTAAAGATACGTGGTTCAAATTTAACTGACCTGAAAAAATGTAAACGTTTTTAAATAAAATAACTGGTGCATTATATATTTTATTCACTTATATATAAACACTGAAAAGTTCATTGAATTCGGTTAATTTCCTGATTTTTTTTTCTTTCGGCGGGGTTACATACAATGGTGGAATTTAGGTCCGTTAAGTTCGATTTAACCCCTCTTTAATTAGTTTAGTTACAAATAACTATTTTTGTAGCGGAAAAAACAAATTGTGTTATAAAAAGATTTGAAAGACATCTTATTTTATTTATGGGTCACTAGAATCTTTCCATGCACGACAAAAAGACATCTTATTATAATGGAGATTGTGTGCTTATCTGTCTGTAGTCGAAACTATATTACTACTCAAGTCACAATTTCTTCAGTTATTTACGTCACATTCTCCAAGATTTTATTCTATTCAAATCTCAATCATTAATAAAATTGTTTTACATTATAAATACCGTTGACCATATATCCATACTAACAGCATGCAATTGTATTTAAATATACAACAAAAATAGCAGTTTACAGTGTGGGCTGGTAGGTTAATTTGCATATTGATATAAAAAGATTGATTCTAATAAATATGTACTTGGTATTATTGATTTTTAATTATTTGGTTTTATCTTAATGAATATTAGCAAATACCTCGAGGATAAATCTTAAAAGAAATTCATTAACAAGAAGAAATAACTGTAATTTTATTCTTTACTGCCTATTTTAATGAAATAGATCAATTAGGAAAATTTTGCAATGAAAGACGGGAGTGAATGAAGAGTAATTTCAGTTGTTCTATTTTTCGATTATACCCACCTCTGTTTTAAATCTTTTTATCTGCATTCTTATTTAGTATATTTAGCCTTTCTAATTTGATAAATTTTATTACATTAAAACTTAATTACTTGCACCCAGAGGGTGCATATATTTGCTAGTGTTATTAAATAAAATTAAACAGTGACTGGAAAATTAAATTAATGAATGAATAAGATGAATAAAAGAAGTGATAGACGAGAATAAATACATAGATATTATATAAAAAAATAAGAAGGAAATTAAAATAACGAACGGAAGAAAGAAAGAGTAACAAGGTGAAGAATTATGGGAAAGATAGAGAGAATGTCTTAATAAAGAAACAAAAGATGAAAAAAACAAAGAGCAAAATAATAAATAAGAAGTAAGATTTATCTATACATATATAAGGGACAGTTGTGTGTATATATATGTCCTTCAGGAAACTTCGAAAATAATACAATTAATGACAAAGTAAATATATAAACACATTGAATATCACCAGTTCTTGGTTTTTGAGCAAAAATAATGAAGGTTTGAATCATATTAATGAAGATACTTTAAGAAAATAAAATTTAAATGATAATAGCATTTTTTTTCATTTAATATTCTAAATAAATAAAGTAAAGTCGTCGGGGCGGCCTAAAGTCGGTATCAGCCAGTCAGCGAGAGAGTCTATCCCCTTTTCAATAGTGCTAGACCAAGGAGATTGTTTTGATATCTGGGGTAGATCAACACACATACCATCAGCTCCTTACTTTACCGCACAAATCCCTGTGCTACTCATACGCTGAGTTGACGAGGACCGGTATCGAACTAGGAACCTTGTGGTTTCTAGCCGAACACTCTACCGACTGAGCTAACCCGGCCCCTTATTTTAAGTAGTAGACATTAATTTTTATTTCCAGAGTGGCTGGATCAAGGCAACGTCATTTGTTTTTACATAGGGATTTTAATGGGGCATACGGTGAGGATCGAACTCGCGATTCAATGATAATGGATTTGTGAGACGATTTTTTTTACCTCCTACTACCCAGGCAACGACGGGTAGCCGCTTCTCGTACATATATAAAGGACATTTGTGTGTATGTGTATGTCCGGAGGAAACTTCGAAAATAAAGCAATTAACGACAAAGTAAATATATATACACATTAAATATCACTAGGGTTTAGTTATCAGGGAAAATAATGAAGATTTGATTTATATTTTCGAATACAGTTATAAATTAAATAGCAATTATAAAATAACGTTAAAATTATACTCGGCCATTTTCAGCGTTTCTTGATAAAAAGTAAACAAATGTATTATCAATTTTTACTTTTCCTTTTTTTCATATTAAATCTTAAAAGCTACATTTTTACTGATTGAAAGTTGTAGTAAATATTTCATTGTACAGGGTAAACAATCGTTTATTTAATCTATTGTTTTATTATACAATTTTTATGGGTCATCCTGCGAGGATCGAACTCGCTATTCAGTAGTAATAGATCTGCAAACGAGTATTAAACAATGTTTCTTACTTCTCTACCTGGGCTTCGTCGGGTAGTCGCTTCTAGTATAAAATAAATGAAAGAACAAAGTAACAAATCGAAGATTAAGGGGAAGATAGTAAGTGAGAGGTAGAGAGTGAGGTAGAGGGAGGTAGAGGTAGAGGTAGAAAGAGAGAGAGAGAGAAAGAAAGTGGGAAAATAGATTCTTAATAAAGAAGCAAAGAGCAAAAGAAAGAAAGAAAGAAAGAAAGAAAGAAAGAAAGAAAAAGGATAGTGAAAAAGAAGAAACGATAGAGAAAATGTAGGAAAATCTGTGGAAGAATGAAAGGAAGAAAGAAAGGTAGGATTAACAATAAAATAAAGTTTAAAAAAAGTAAAGTCGCCGGGGCGGCTTAATGTCGGTATCAGCCACACAGCGAGAGAGTCTATCCCCTTTTCACTAGTGCTAGACCAAGGAGATTATTTTAGCATCTGAGGTGGAGCGCCACGCCTAGCATCAGCTCCTAACTTTACCCCACAGATCCCTGTGCTACTCATACGCTGAGTTGGCGAGGGCCGGTATCGAACCAAGAACCTTGTGGTTTCTAGCCGAACTCTATTTTATTCAATTCAAAAGCTTTTACATTTTTCAGGTCAGTTAACTTTGAACCACGTTTCTTTGAGGCGTAACACAGATTCACAAACATACGTGGTTCAAAGTTAACGGACCTGAAAAAATGTAAACGTTTTAAAATAAAATAACTAGTGCATAATATGTTTTATTCATTAATATATTAACACTGAAAATTTCATTAATTCCGGTTAATTCCTTGATTTTTCGTATTTTTTCTTTCGGTGGGGTGACATACGATGGTGGAATTTAGGTCCGTTAAGTAGGATTTAACCTACAATTGAAAGAGAGAAAGAATGAAAGAATGATAGATAATTATGAAAGCGAACAAATATTCACAATACTTGTGAGAACGAGAAAAAAAAATCATAGAGGAAGATAAAACAAAAGATGAAAAAATTGAAGAAAAAAAGAAGAATAACGAAGGAAGAGTCGAGGTGAGATTATGTTTAAAAACAATTAAAAAAAAACATCAAAACTAAAACAATAACAAAAACATAAACATAAAAAAATGAAATATAAAACTTATGTGAGGGAATAATTTGCTAAAAACATTTTAGCAGGGAAAACCCAGAGGAATTCTGGGAAATTCTCTGATGAGCACCTTTCGATTCATTTCGTCAAATCAAAAATTCAAGATTAAAGAAAAAGAAAGATATATATATATATATATATATATATATATATATATATATATGTGTGTGTGTGTGTGTGTGTGTGTGTGTATGTGTGTGTGTGTTTTGTGCGTGTGTCTTTGTATGTACATATACATATATGCGTGTTTGTGTGTTTGCGTATATATATATATATATATATATATATATATATATATATATGTGTGTGTGTGTGTATGTGTGTGTATGTATATAATATATATATGTATTATATATATATTATATTTTGTGTGTACACACACACACACACACATATATATATGTGCGTATGTGTGTGTGTATGTATATATATATATATTGGGTATTATATATGCGTGTGTGTGTGCGTATTTACACGTACACACAGAGACACACTCTCTCACACACACACACACACACCACACACACACACACACACATATATATATATATATAATATATATATATATATATATATATATATATATTGTGTGTGTGTGTGTTTGATTCCCTTGGTAGACCCATCATAGACTTCATTTTCAGAAAAAATGATATTGGATTTTTACCTAAAACTTAACCAAAAGAAAAAAAAATATGAAAGCAATCAAATTTTAAATTTAAAAAATATTTTTTGGGGAAGTTAAGGTTTCTTGTTATTAGCGAGTTTAAAAGCCAAACGGGAATTTAGAAGTGAACTGAAGTTAATAAGTTATCATTTTAAAACGATATGAAGGTATACGGATGAAGATGCGTGCATTTATAGCCGGCTTTCATTTCTTTCTCAGAAGGATAGGTTAAAGTAGTCCAATAAAAAGGTAACACGGCAAATAAGAACGACTACTAACATATACACGGCTGGGTAGGAACAGTAACTGACTTGGAATTGTGCAAACAGGTTCAACTTGCAATTCACACTCATTAAAAGCATGATGAAGTAAGACGAATAAGACATGTTGAGTACTGCTATACGATGACTTACAAAGGAAGACAAACAAGATATGCTGGACACTTCAAGGTAAGTAAGAACGAACCCATAAGCTACGTTCTCCAATGGGCATCTACATATAAGCAGGATGCACTAGCAAGACGTGACATAGGGTCAATTTATTTAGTAGAGTTTTGAATTCAGAGTTTTAATTCTATACTAGTTGCGGTAGCAAAGTTAATGAGCCCAGTCTACCTTACTATTTACCCATAGCTGAAGGGAGAATAGTTTAATGCATACCTTTCCCATTGCTATTAGTGCTAAGTGAAATTCAAACAGCCTCATCCAGGATTTGAACTCGTGTCACCGTGAGCATTCCCAACGACGGTAGCCATTACACCACGAACACTCTCTACATGAAGACACGCCAGTGTTAGCCGACTATCAAATAAGTACCGTATTTGACGACAGATAGGACGCACCTTTTTCCAATATTTTGGCACAAAAATTGCCCTGCGTCTTATACATCGTTGTTGAAGTTTGAAACCTCCTGGAGGCCTAGGCTAGTCTTCTCTATGATGCTCACTAACCCAGCTTACGCTCAGTACTTTTACCTACGCTAAACTCCATGCATTCTTATTTTAAATTGCCAAATTGCTTTTATACAGCTATGTTTCTGTTCGTGTAATGCACAGCTAGACCGTTTTCAACAATATATGCTTAAATACACTATACACTTTTTTTTCCTGAATCTGACCTGCTGAAATGGGGGTTCGTCATATATGCCCGCCCGTGCGTCTTATATGCCGTCAAATACGGTATATTCGTCAGCTTTGTACAAACACTGGATTCTGTCTATCGGAGTTACCAGGAGAAATGTTCCAAGGAACTCTGTCAGGATGTATTGATAATGAGGAAGAGGAGGATTTCTGGCCATGATATCAACTCGCATCCGATGGTGAGGCTCCACTTTTAAAGCTCTGGGCAATGTGGGAAATTGTAGACCATAAAGAGAGTATTAGATCATCTTTTGTTATATCCACCCGGGGTTCTGTAAGAAAAACAGCATTATTGATCTATCTATACATATATAAAGGGCAGTTGTGTGTATATGTATTTCCGGAGGAAACTTCAAAAATACAATTAACGACTAAGTAAATATACATACACATTAAATATCACCAGGGCTTGGTTTTTGAGCAAAAATAATGAAGATTTGAGTTATATTTGGGAAGATATTTAAAAATCAAAATTGTGTATAGTAACAGAAGGTAATTGAAATATAATGTTGATTGATTAAATTAATCGCCTCATTTATATTGTATTTTTATAAAATTTGTAAATCGTTGAATTAAAACTTCTTACTATAGTGTTATATATTTACATGGGGATTTCATGGGGCATCCAGTGAAGATTTAACTTGTGATAAGTAATAATGGATCTGCGAGACTAACATTTTAAAATTCTCCCCTCTACTCTGGCGATGCAGGGTGGTCACTTCTAGTCTTATTATAATGGAGATTATGTGCCCGTCCGTGGTTAATTTTGAATTTGATGTTTTAAAAGGGACATCCATTCACGACGAACTATTATTTTTATTTGAAGAAGGGATATGGCAAGTTGATATTTATTTACAGTTATAATAGTGTTAATGTCAATGCGGAAGGTGTGAATCTAATTATTCTCTCCCCATCTATGGGAAATTAATAGGAAAGTCTGATCTATTTAACGTTCTTATGGCAACTGATTTAGAAGGAATTTTTTAATTCAAACTAGTTGTACCCACGTTAAACTGCATCTGATACTGAAGTTCCAATTCTGGAGCTCTGGGGAGTGTGGAGTGTCATTACCAAAGCTAGATAATGGATCATTCCGGTTTTATTATAAGGATGAAACGGAAGAAAAAGACATGCTAGACAGAAAAATATAATAAGAAAGAAAGCAAAAAAAAAAAACTAGGGGAAAGATATAGAGAGGGCGTGAATGCGCGGAAGTGATAACGCTGGTTGGTTTCAATCGAACATAAGGAAAAGCTGAAAAGAAGGAAATAAAGAAAAAAGAGTGAGTGAGTGAGAGAGAGAGAGGGAAGGGAGAGAGAGAGAGAGTGAGTGAGAGAGAGAGAGAGAGAGAGAGGGAGTTAAATCAAAGTTATCATATTTTTTACATATTGAACTATTTTTCATTGGCTCTTAAGTAAGCATATCAAACGTTGTAAGGGCCGATTTAGCACTGTCGGTAGAATGTTCGGCTGGGAACCTCAAGTTTCCTGGTTCAATTCCGGCCCTCGCCAACTCAGCGTATGAGGAGCACATGGATCTGTGCGGTAAAGTGAGAAGCTGATAGTAGGTGTGGCGCTCCACCTCTGATGCAAAAACCAATCTCCTTGGTCTATCGCAAGTGAAAAGGAGATAGACTCCTCGCTGTCTGGCTGATATCGACTTTAAGCCTCCCCGATGACTAGTGTGGTATATCCACGTCGATACAATATTAATATATCACCTGTATACAGATGAAATTATGTTAAGTAATTCATACGATAATTCCCCGAAACATATTCTCAAATTATTTTTCTTACTATTATATCTAAAATCATCCAATTCCGTCCTTTAGATGGTTTACACACATTTGTTTTTGATTTTGTTTTTGATCTGATAAGGCAATTTATTCTCAAAATATATTCCTCTATTAGCAGAGAAATCAAATGTTACATAATTGTTAGTACTCTAACACTTATGTACAATTAGTGTAGAAACCAAAATGGCTGTAATGAGTTACAGTCGGTGGCCTTTGAGTACGATGTCATAGAGGATTGAGTGACACAGATTGACCTTATCTTGATCTCCTTTCCGGCGGATAGCGTGAGAATCAGTGGAGAAGGTTTCTTCCGGTTTAGATTAGAAATAAGTAGTTAGTTAGTTAGTATTGGCCGAACCACGAAGGTAGTAAGTCGCGTTAAACGCTGCCGTACTCAATCTACGCAGAAGTCTGGTGGGGATTTCGGAATAAAATAGGATCTAAAGAAAATCGAAGTCTTGGGTTATTTATCCAAAAACTACCAATGACCCAGGGCTTATGATAGACGAGAAATCCCCAATGGAGGACCAGACACGAAATTCCCAAGACAAGTTCCAGACACTAGAAGAAGAAGATAAGATACCAAAGATGATCAGAAGAAGAATAAAGAGAGTATACAACACAAATTGGTTAATAGACTTAGTTTTTTGGAAACTTCCTTGACAGTAAATTTTTAGTTCAAGGATAAATATTATTTTTAAATGGCTACCGTAATTCGAAATTCGATTAATTATTTTAAAATGTCCAATTAGATCAACACACAATTATCTTTCAAGTAAAAAAGTTAATCCCAGTTTCTCCAGAGTCTCCCTTTATATTATGTATGTTTCCCAGCCAGAAAACGGATTACATACCAATTCGGAATGTTCAATATATCCAAAAATAAATCTCCCCTTGAATTAAAAAAAAAGAAAATAAGGATTAAAATATATCCTGGCTCTTTAATTTTGGATGGCGGTGAGAACTTGGGATCTTGGGAGCAATGATCCTCACATCTGCTCCATTCTACTAATGGCCAAAATTAAACTAAATTTATCTTCCGTTCTCCCGTTTTCCCATTAGCCGGAACCCAGGGGGTGTCAACTATTATCCACCAATAATATAACCCCCTCCGATTTTGAATTTCAACGAATTATACTTCGAAGTCTAACTACACTTACAGAGATAATTCGTAGGATACCCACAAATTATGTAACACTATGACACCTTCATCAGTAATGTTTCCTGACGATGCAGGTATCAGGTTATATCCAAACTCACCCGTCCTTTGAATGGCACCAGTTGTTTGGAGATGGGAAACTTGCTTAACGGGCAGCATCTTATTATCTATTCAAACCTGCCTCGATTTGTGCTCTGGGAACGAAACACATCTTTCCAGGCGAAGATCTTTGGAAACAAAGGGATGCCACAAAAGAGAGGATTCGCCTGTCTACGGGAAAGTTTTCGGATAAATACTCGCCAATGTCTCGAAGACTAGAATTTGGAACGCTGTAGGCAAGCACCATTCTTCTGCTCTGTCTGCCAGTGTACCTGGTTCCTGAATTCAAAGCTCTTTGAATTCACATGTAAATCATCGAACGAGATAAGCCTGGCCAAATGGAAAGAATTTCAAAATTCGATTTAAATTTCCTGGACGTCAACATAAATCCTAAACTGGGAATTTGATTTCATTTTGTAACTATTTGATTATAATGAGGCAAGATAGGGGGCGAGATAGAAGATAGATACAGAGAGAGGGGGGGAGAAATAGAAAATAAGAATGAGAGAGAGAAGAGAAAGAGAAAGTGAAGAGAAAAAAAGAATGTTTATTTGTTTTATATCAATTCCTCATGAGTCGAATTTTGATTCATTGCAACTATTTGATTATAATTGAGAAGATAGAGGAGCGAGATAGATAGATAGATAGATAGATAGATAGATAAAGAGAGAGAGAGAGAGAGAGAGAGAGAGAGAGAGAGAGAGAGAGAAATACAAATAAGGCAAGCGAGGGGGAAGATAGAGCGTGGCGGGAGGGTTAAAGACCAGAAAATGGAAAATAAGAGTGAGATGTGTGGAATGAGAAGAAAGAGAGGAGAGAGAGAGAGAGAAAGAGAGAGAGAGAGAGAGAGAGAGAGAGAGAGAGAGAGAGAGAGGAGTGGAGGAGAGGGAGATAGATGTTTAGTTTGATGAGATTTATATTTATAACGACATCTCAACTCCCCAGGTGTTATTTAATGCTGAAATTTGATAAACTTGTAAATGTGTACTAATATTTATAAAGTATAAAAGAGAAGAGAGAAATACAGAATACTTTCTATCTATTTAACTTTTCTATTTATCTTCATCGTTGTCTTTTTTCTCTCCCTTTCTTTTTTTCTTTCATACCCAACTCTCTCTCTCTCACTCTCTCTCTCTCTCTCTCACACACATTTCTCTTCCATATATTTCCATCCCCCCTCTCTCTCTCTCTTCTATTCCCCCTCCCGCTCTTCATTTGTTCTTATATCTCTCTCCTTTTTTTCTTTTTCTTACTCCGACACTCATTGTTTGTCTTATATACCCCTTTCTCCCAACTTCCCCACTCTCTCACTTTTCTATAGTTTTTCTCTGTCCTCCATCATTTTTCTCTGTCCCCCTTTGTATTTTCTACTCCTCCCTCCCCTCTGTCCTTTTGACTTTTATCCCCCCTCTCTCTCTCTTTCCCTGCCCCATCCGGGGGGTCCAGTGTGCTTTGGCCACTGGACCGGGTTAAAGTACAATTAATAGCGTCGATCCCAGGGGGCTTTCCCCTCAGGCATTACCTGCCCCCTTGGGGCCAGGGCTGGGTTTATAGCCCAGCACCTGAGGCTCCCCCTTGAGGGGGAATGCCGACAGAATCGATGCAATTTTTGTTCTTTCCCACCCATGAGCTTCGGCTTGTAGGTAGACCCACGTTAAAACGAGGCCTTGTGCCCAGTCCGT
>CM042167.1:34389968-34399968 GCA_023376005.1 Doryteuthis pealeii
CCCGCGTCTCAAAAGTACTAGGGTGAGTCAAAAAGTAATGCCATTTTGTTTAGGACAGGTAAAATTACAAACAGGAACATGTATCATGCATCAAAATAAAGTTGAACCACTGTGGATCACATTTCTACTTCTACACATAGTCACTGTCATCCACAGGCACGTGCTCGAGGATTAATTCTCATCAGTGCGGCTCGACTTTTTAAGAGCTACTTCTAGCCAGGATCGAAACCAGACAGAATTTTCGTCTGCCAAGTTCATTACCCTTACAGCCATCAGAGGCTGTCAGTATGGGGTGAACAATTAATTGATACATCCCTACGGGGATTTTTTTTCAATCACCAGAGAACTCAAGGCTTTAAAAAGCGACAAGCAAGTAACGGCTTACGCTAAACGGTGAAATTTCAATTAATGTCCTCCCTACAGTGCTCAATCATTGGAGTTGGGAGCATATATATATAGCGTGGGCTAGTGGTTAGAGTCGTGGAAAATGGACTCGTCGATTCGAGTTCAATTCCTAGACGAAGCTCTTGGCATTTCACATAGCGCTAATACCCTTGGGAAAGGTATGAATCCATATATTCTCCTTTCAGCTATGGGTTAAATAGTAGGACAAACTGGGCCCTTCAACCTTGGGTAGGTAAGCAGTCTAGGAGAGGGATAACTCTGAATTCAAAATTCCTGAGGTCGGTCGTTGATTGGGTTTGTGGCAACCCTTGATGCACCAATTCTTTCCTATCGACTGTGCCAAAAAGTGTGGATGGTCCAACACAAGCCTTCACCACTATAAACAAATCACTATGTGGGTGTTCATTGTGTGTATGAATCCTCATACGTCGAAAATCGACGGGAGAGTCCATAATATATATATATTAAAAAACACCAACTGAAACCAAATAGATTCACTAGAAGACTTTAACTCCAGTAGTATACACAAATAAGATATAAACAAAATGAATAAAGGAGAAAAGAGTTCGGAGTTGAAGATAGATGACAGAATTACAGATTAATTTTGCATGAATAAAAAGACATGTAAGTTCATAGCAAACAAATATTTGATTTCAAAGGAAAACTGTCTAGAAACCAAAATTCATACAAACGAACCAAAGGCTAATCTTATTATAATGGAGATTGTGTGTTTTTCTGTCTGTAACCGAAGCTATATTACTACTCAAGTCACAATTCCCTTAGTTATTTACGTCACATTCTCCATGATTCTATTTCTATTTAAACCGCAATTAATAATAAAACTGTTTGACATTATTAATACTGTTGGCCTTACCTAAATACTAATAACATGCAATTGTATTTATATATACAACAAAAATACCAGTTTTCAGTGTAAACGTAAAGCTAATTTGCATATTGATATTAAAAAAACTGATTTTAATAAAAAATGTGCTTGGTATTATTGATTTCTAATTGTTTTGGTTTTATCTTAATGAATATGAGTAAAAATCTCTTCAATAAATCCTAAAAGAAATTCATTAACAAGAAGAATAACTGTACTTTTATTCTTTACTTCCTATTTTAACTAAATAGTTAAATTAGGAAAATTTAGCATTGAAAAACGGAAGTGATGAAAGAGTAAGTTTCAGTTGTTCTATTTTCCGATTATACCCCCTCCGTTTCAAATCTTTTTATTTGAATTCTTAATTTGTTTCATTAGACTTTCTGATTTAATCTAATATTTTATTACATTTAAACTTAAATACTTGCACCCGGAGGGTGCATATATTTGCTAGTAATAATAATTAAAAAACAGTCAGGTAAAAAAAATGTAACTAAGTATAATTTCTTAGTCATTCTTAGCAGAGAGAAAAACTCTTTCTACAATTATAAAAGCTCTGTATTTTACGAAATATATTGAGCACTTTCCAATGAAAACTTTGTTGCAACTTTTGATGACTATATATATATATATATATATATATATATATATATATATATATATATATATATATATATATATATGAGATAGTTTTGTATATATGCTTGATGTTGATTGGCTAGTTGGTGATTAATGAGTTTGTACTGTGTGTCTCTAGTAATCTCATAGGGTCATGGAGTTGGTGGTAAGGGGTGTATCTTGGGAATATGTGTAGGCTTTTAGTGTGCCAGTGTCTGTGTTTAACCCTCTTCTGTGCGTGCATAATATATATATATATATATATATTAATATATATATTTATATATATATATATATATATTATAACCTCCCCCTACCAATTGTTACTACCTCCCACTTCCAATTCCCACGCTACTACTCGTTCTCCTTAAAAAAGAGACACGGAACATACCATCAGTTTCCTACCTGATGATGGCAAATTGTACTGCCGAAAGCGCTCGTAATGAAACCTTTGGTGGACTGCTACACCAGTTCCACCCTGACGCCAAAAAGATGGCCAGAAAATTAGAAAGGGTCGAACAAAAACTCGTCCGACAAGAATTGTCTGTACAGTTTAACACAACATGCTTAAAAGAAAAAAATGCTGCCAAAATACACTTATATATATATATATATATATATATATATATATATATATATATAATTCATTTTATTTTATTTTATTTTATAACTGTAAAATTGACCCACATTCTTTTAGTTGACCGTTTTTATTTTAAATTCAAAAATGATACACCTGTCGAAATATTCCACTGGATGTAAATCAGACAAGATTAGATATATAACAAATCAAAATTCAAATCCTTTCTCAATAGAACACCACAAAGGTAAGAGACCGATTTTATCTTTTCAATAATATATAATAATTAAATTAATTTGATGCTCCAAAAGAGTCCAATAATAGATGAGGAAACTTTCCATTAGAGACTTCTCTCCTTCAAATTTTGTTTTCGTATTTCTTTTGTTATTTTTTTTTTTTTTTGTTATTTTTTTTTTTTAATTTTGAGAGAGGTCCTTTGGAAAGGATTTTTCATTTATTCCACTCGTCTCATTCATTTTTATTTCATTCATTCATTTATTGCCATTAATTCTTAACTATTATATATATATATATATATATATATATATATATATATATATATATACATATATAAGTAAGTAAGTAAAGTCAACGGGGCGGCCTAAAGTCGGTATCAGCCAGTCAGCGAGGGAGTCTATCCCCTTTTCAATAGCGCTAGACCAATGAGATTGTTTTAGCATCTGAGGTGGAGCGCCACACCTACCATCAACTCCTTACTTTACCGCACAGATCCCTGTCCTACTCAGTTGGCGGGGACCGGTATCGAACTAGGAACCTTGTGGTTTCTAGCCGAACGCTCTACCGACTGAGCTAACCCGACCAGTTTATTAGTAATATTACAAAAATCCGTTCCTACTATCTCAATACTGAAACATCTTCACGCATAATTTCTTTTGGTAACGATGATGCCTTTTACTCGGGCACCATTTTCTTTGAAAGAGACAATTCAGTGCACCCTGACAATTTACCCTTTACGAAATATCAATTCCGGGCATTAGGATCTGTTTCTTAGAGGCAAAGATTTCTTCTTCAATTAAAATCAGATTGAAAAGACTTAATGATTTCATTCTTTCTTTGAATGAAGAAAAAAGAAGGAATGAAAAAATCTTTCTTTTCCATGTGAATGTGTGACTAGCTTGTAATGCTCATCAAATGGTGACTAAAGAAAAATATTTGATTGAATTACTCCGTTTTTATCAAAAGCCATTTTATTTATTTTTTTGGAGGGGTTCTTTCTTAAAACTCCATTTTGTTAGAATGAATCGGTAGTTCCATGGAAAGCCTCTTGGAAGAAATTTAGAGCAGACATTAATTTTTCTCAAAAAACCGAAGGTAATGTCTCAGTGAATTAATCGGACGTGAGAAGCGATTGCCTCCATTTAACATCGAGCTGAAAAAACCACCTAAAACGTTTAGTCCCGCCTACTTCTGTGTTGGAGTGGAAGAGAGCCCACATTTAGGTGAATTAATTGCACCCAACTTAATTATCTCTTGCACCTTTTCTCTTTCGATATAAAGTAGTGGACAGAAGTATTTGGAAACTTGTAAAACCTTCATTCCATCAACAGGGTGATTGTAAAATAACCCCCTTCCCAATATTAAACATTCAATTTATTTCTGAATAATTTTTACAAAATATATATACAGGAGTATTGTTAAGTACATCCCTTCCCTATTTTAAAAATCTTACAATTTATTTCTTAATCAATATTCTTACAAAGATTCTACAGGGTGATTGTAAAGTAACTCCCTTCCCGATTTTAAAAATCTTACAATTTATTTCTAAATCAATATTCTTACAGAAATTCTACAGAGTGATTGTAAATTACCTCCCTTCCCTATTTTAAAAATCTTACAATTTATTTCTGAATCAATATTCTTACAAAATTTCTACAGAGTGATTGTAAAGTAACTTCCTTCCCGATTTTAAAAATCTTACAATTTATTTCTGAATTAATATTCTTATAAAGATGGAGATTGTGGGTTTTTATGTCTGTAACCGAAACTACATTACTATTCAAGTCACAATTTCCTTAGTTATTTACATCACATTCTCTATGATTTTATTTTTATTTAAACTTCAATTATTAACAAAATTCTTTGACATCATTAAGAGTGTTGACCATATCTACATACTATTAACATGCAATTTTATTTATATATACAAGAAATAGCGGTTTACAGTGTGAATGGGAAGGCTAATTTGCATTATTGATCTTAAAAATTTGATTTTAATAAATATATGCTTAGTATTATTGATTTCTAATTGTTTGGTTTTATATCAATGAATATGAGCAAAAATCTCGGGGATAATCTTAAAAAGAAATTCATTAAAAAGAAGAAATAACTGTAATTTCATTCTTTACTTCTTATTTTAACTAAATAGTTAATTCAGGAAAAATTACCAATGAAAGACGGGAGTAAGGGAAAATGATGGAAGAGTTAGTTTCAAAGTTGTTCTATTTTTCAATCATACCCCCTCTGTTCAAATATTTTTATCTAAATTCTTATTCAGTTTCTTTGGCTTTTCTAATTTAACATGATATTTTATTATATCAAAACTTAAATACTTGCACCCGGAGGGTGGATATATTTGCTAGTTCTTATAAAGATTCTTCAGGGTGATTGTTAAGTAACTCCCTTCCCTATCTTAAACATCTTACAATTTGTTTCTGAATCAATATTCTTACAAAATTTCTACACGGTGATTGTAAAGTAACTCCCTCCCCGATTTTAAAAATCTTACAATTTGTTTCTGAACCATCTTATGTTATATACCAGTTATAAAAGGGGGATTTGTAATATTACCAACAGGAACATGTATCATACATCAAAACAAAGTTGGTCCACTGGGGATCATATTCCTACTTCTCCACATAGTCACCGTTTTTCTCAATAGCAATGTTACACCTTCGAATGAGAGCATGTATCCCTACCCTGTAAAATTCTGTTGACTGTTCTTACCAACACAGGAACATGTATCATACATAAAAATTAAGAGGTATTAGTAATTAGGTAAATCCTTTCCCTATTTTAAACATTTAATTTATTTCTGAATAATTTTTACAAAATATATATATACAGGGAGTATTGTTAAGTACCTCCCTTTCCTATTTTAAAAATCTTACAATTTATTTCTGAATCAATATTCTGTTCACAGTGTTGGATTGTTTTCCCTTTGGCTGGATGAGTTATCTTCCCTCTTTGTTTTCTCGTTTCACCTCCAGATGTTTTGCTATTTAAGCAGGCAAGCGCCAGATTCGAATCCTCTTTCTTCACACACATGGGTTAGACATTTATGCTTATACCCTTAATGTGTGGGGGCTTCAGCCCCAACATAACACTAATAAGTTACTCTAACCTATGGACTCTCCATAACTATCTCTATCAATTGTATGTACATTTAGATAACTATCGTATACGTTTTTATTGTATCTTATGCCTTTTCTATGTATGTGTATAACTACTATGTAACTTTTCTCATGTATCTTGTATACGCATATTTCATGTCTTAAATGTTTCTCCATGTCCTTTGTGTATGTAACACTTCTGGTCGGAGTTGTGTTTACAACAATTATAAGTGATATTTATAACTTTGAACCCAACAACAGGAAAAGCCTCTTAGTTCTCTCTCTCTATCTTCTCTCTCTCTCTCTCTCTCTCTCTCTCTCCTCTCTCTCTCTCTCTCTCTCTCTCTCTCTCTCTCTTTAACACACACTTTGATCTGTCAATGTATATTCTTTATTCTCTTCATGTGTCTCCCAGCTTCTTTCGGTCAATATTTCCCTCCTTTATTTTTCGCCCCTCTTAATTCGTCAGTCTATCTATTTATTATGTATTTTCCACCCAACTCCGGCAATATCTTTACAAAAATCCACAGGGTGATGGTAAAATAACTCCCTCCCCTATTTGTAAAATTTTATTATTTATTTCGGAATCATTATTTTTACAGAAAATCTACTGGGTGATTGTGAAGTGACTCCCTTCCCGATTTTAAAAATCTTATAATTCATTTCTGAATCACTATTTTTTACAAATATAAGAAGAAGCCTATAACATGGAATTTATAAGTGCACTAGCATACGCCTCCAGCCTCTTAAGCCGCTTGGGAATTGTATCTTCCCAGGAACTCTTGTGAAATGGCAGAAATAAATTCTTGTATTTGTCCTACAAGGCCGTTAATTTCGTTGAGGAGATTTTAAAGAGAGAAATAGTGTGTGTGTGTGTTTTTGTGTGTGCATTCTAGCCACATTTCTCTCTGTGTGTGTGTCTCTCTCTCTCTCTGTCTCTCTCTGTCTCTGTCTCTGTCCTTGTCTCTGTCTGTCTGTCTGTCTGTCTCTCTCTCTCTCTCTCTTTCCCTCTTTCATCTTTCAATGTATATTCTTTATTCTCTTCATGTGTCTCCCATCTTCTCTTGGTCAATAGTTTCCTCCTTTATTTTCTTGCCCCTCTTAATGCTGCTGTCTATCTATTTCTTATGTATCTTTCTCGGTTTATCTTTCTTTCTTTCTTTTTCTTTTTTGTTTATCAACAGGCCCTTCTGTCTCAGTTAACATACCGTTGCTTCATATTTCCTTCGCTTTGTCACTCAGCCTCAATGACATAGCTCGAGGGCGAGACAGGAGGAACGACCCGAGGACATTCCTGAAGAGTGTCACCATTTTAACAATTTCCTACCTCATTACAATATCTTGCAAAAGTTTACAAAACTCTGCTGATTTTATAGTAATGAGTGAGTCAAAAAAACATTTTATTTAAAATCTGTTACTAATAGAGATTGGGACTTTATTTGTGTGTAACCAAAACTACGTCACTGCTTACGTCACAGTTACGAAAATCGTCAATACATGGAACAAAGAACAATTAATATTTATAAAATAAATAAAAGTCGTTCCTTATAATTCAACGTTTGAATCCTTTTTATTTTAATAGATAATATATAAACCATTTAAACGAATTAACTATATAAACTATGAAATTAATTAAACAAATCTATTACTCTAAATGGAAAAAAATATTTGAAATTTATTATCAGTTCTAAGAATTATTTTTTTCTTTCGCCATTTTTTCAGTAAATAGAAGTTAACTAAAACGTTTACAAATAAATAAGTACTTATGATTTTTAGTTGAATTTATGTGTAAAATATCAAAAATTAGCATCTAATTAATAAGACTGGGGAACATGATTTTTGTTGAATTAGATCTGACACTTGTTTTTGATTATTTTATGACCTCTATTTTTCTATATCACTTCAACTTTTTGAGCTACCCACGATTTTCTCAAAAACCGTAAAAATAGGGCATCTAATAAATTTTTGCATATTTTATAGAAGATTTTAAAAGTGTTTATATAATGGGAAATAATAAAACATTACACTGGGCATCACAAATTTTGTTATGCTGGATCAGACACTTATATTTTACAACCTTTTGGACTCTTAATTAAAAGCATTTCCCATTTTTCTCTCTATTGCATCAACATTCTAAGTAACAGAATACAACTCGCTTAGTCTAAAAAAACATTAAAATACTGCCAGTTACAAATTTGAGCTTGTTTTATAGAATGTTTTAAACATTTACAAGTGATAAAAGCATTGCTTGACTGTAATGTTTGTACAAACTCATCTTGGTCATAAGAAGGATATTGTTACTGTAAGTCAAATTATGTACAAGTAATTAAGGTAAAAATTTACACATAGTTTTTTTTCTAGAGTGTTCACTATGTGGATAATTCCCCTTTAGGTTCCATCAGCCATCATATTTACATCCCATATACTTTGATACCATTCCTCCATGAATTCCAAATTTTCATCTTGCTCATACCTGACCACATCGAGGTTTTTCAAGAAGTTAGCAAGATGGCTATGTAGAAAATGGAATATGATGCTTATGTTGCAATCAATCTAATTTCGGTGTAATTCATTGCTCATGCATTTCCAAGATATTTTTAACAAGGTAAAGAACTTATCAAGAACCAAGGATTCTTTTGGAATTCTGACATTATCCCGATGAAATGTCCATCTTTGATAACTTCCAAAATCTATAGACCATCAAACACACTGGCTTTGATTTTTTTCAATTGAAAGCCCAGGAAATGCCAAAATGTGGTACTTCAAACACTTGCCTTCAATTGGAAATGCTTTAATGAATTGCTTCAAGGGACATAGTTGCGAGCATTATTTTCTTTATGTCAACAAATGGCTGATGTAGAATGTTGGGATCAACAGGTTTGAGGTCAGATTTTGGAGGCCAATTCCTCTCCACCCAATGCTTCTCGCAACAGCTACTGCCCCACACTGGGATTTCAGCTGAATGAGACACTGCATGTCTAGCTGATTGTAGACTAGGATACTCAATTTTACATTTATTTTTCTTGTTATATGGCAAAGTTTTCATTGAAGAAAAGTAACAGTCTGTGAAATTATATGTTTGGTCTCGCCAAATCATAGGTATAACAAATGCCAACTTATCAGACTATCCCTTGATACACATCCATACATTTTCAAAAACAGCTTTCACATTTTGTAAGGGACCGAAGACGTGTCTTAATCGACAGGTTTTGATTGAAAATATGCAAAATAGACTAGCTTCGCAAATGCATTGATGTTTTTTCTTTGACTGGGAATCTACGTTGGTACTACAACTGATGAATATTCCTTAATTCTCAATAAAACAATCAATGCAATCAGTTGACCTATACTATAACTTACCGATAAATGATGCAATTTTACTTATTTTGGGAGTACGCTGTAGAGAGAAACCTTGACGCCATAGAAGAAAACTGAGTGCAGTTTTGAAATCAGCCAATATTAGTTGAAATCAAATGAGAAATCAAACTCAACAGAAATAATGTACAAAAATGTTCCCCAGTGTAATTAATAGTTGCGCGCAAACATTTTATTTGCGGGGTACAGAACTAAGTTCCATTTCAAATTGTTTTATTTTTTTTTAAACTTTGGATACATTTGATGACTTTTAGTTACTTATTATAAAACCCTTCTGAAATTTTTTTATTTCAACCAACTCTGGCAATATCTTTCAAAAATTAACTTTTATACCGCCCGTAGGGTGCTTTTTACTTTTTCTTTTGCTAGTACCAATAATTACAAATGCGGTTTTATTTTTATAAAGATGTTTTCATCATATGAATAAGTAGAATGTATCTCCCTTTAACATGCTTTTATAATAAAATAGACGTGATTATCAAAAGTACCTTTGTAATCATTGTTTTTTTAGTAATTTTTTTTCAATATTATCAGCGTTATTCGGACTATTGTCCTCATCTTTATTGTTATTTGTACAACGTTTCGGCCGATATACCCTCCGGCCTTCTTCGGGTATTTCCTGTCGGAACAATAACAATAAAGATGAGGACAATAGTCCGAATAACGCAGATAATACTAATCATCAAGCCTCATCTCCTTGGTCTATCACTAGTGAACAGGGAATAGACTCCCTCACTGTCTGGCTGATAGCGACATTAGGCCACCCTGACGACTTTTACTATACTTCTACTT
>CM042167.1:34404968-34419968 GCA_023376005.1 Doryteuthis pealeii
TTCTTTCTTTTGACTCTTTCTCTTCTTTCTTTATTGACTCTTCTCTTCTTTTATCTATTATCAGTTTTCTTTCTTCTTTTTGGCACTTTGCTTCTATTCCATTAAAGTTTCTTTCTTTCTTTCTTCCTTTCTTCGTACTTAAATCTTTCTTTCTTCTCTTCTTTCTTTCTTTATTTGACTCTTCTCTTCTTTCTATATTAATCGTTTTTTCTTTCTTCTTTTGACTTTCTTTCTATTCTCATTAACGTTCTTTATTTTCTTTCTTTTGACTCTTTTCTTTCTTTCTTTCTTCTTCTTTCCTTTGACTCTTTCTTTATCTATCTTTTATCATTTTTCTTTCTTTCTTTTGTCTTTTCCTTTTGTCTTTCATTAAAGTTTTTCGTCCTTTTTTTCTTTCTTTCCTTGACTCTTTCTTTCTTTCTTTACCAAAGTCTGTCTATTCTTTCATTAACTCATTCATTGTTCATTAATTTAGTTCATTCATTCAATTTTTGTAATCATTTTCTTTTTTCCATAAAATCTTTCTTTTTCTCTTTTTCGAATTATTTACCATTTTTCTTTCTTCTTTCTTTCTTCTTTTAAGTCTTCTTTCTTTCTTGTTCTGTTACTCTTTCTTTCTTTCTTTCTTTCGTTTTTTCTTTTCTTCAATACATTGCACTTATTTGTCTGTTCTTTCTTTTTCTACCAATTTTTCTCGTTCATTCATGTTTCATTCATCATTTCTTTTTAATTTCTTTTCTTTCCTGTTATTCATTTGACGTTTCTTCTTCTTTCTTTCTGTCTTTCCTTCTTCCTTCCTTCTTTTTCCTCTTTCTTTCTTTCTTTCTACACATTCATTTCTTTTTCCTGCTTCATCATCTTTTTTCTTTTGTTTCATTCTTTCTTTTTCATTTATTCTATATTTTTTATTTCTTCACCTCTCTTTCTTCTTTTTCCATTCATTTTTTCTTTTTCTATTTTCTTATTTATCTATTTCTTCATCTCTCTTATATTATTTCTTTGTACATTCATTCTTTCTTTTCTTTCTTTCTTCCTTTCTTCATTCTTTCTTCTTTATTTATTTTTTACATTCATTCTTTATTTATTTGTTATTATTTCATACTTCTTTCTTTATTCCTTTCTACATTCATTCTCTCTTTCTTCTTCATTCTTTCTTTCTTCTTTCTTTTTTCTTTCGATTTGTTTTTGTTGTCTTTTTACGTAGAATCCTTGAAAAATGAATAGAATAAAATAACGCCAATCTTCAAAAAATCTTTCTCTCTTTTATTCATTCACCTTTCTTTCATTTCATTTTTTGGGCTGAATACGTAAAGAACCAAATTGAAAAGACTCGCAATGAACTAGAAATTCGAAAAAAAAATTCCATATTTTTTTCTTTCTTTTCTTCTTTTCTTTCTTCTTTCTTTCACTTTTCTTTCTCTGATTTCTTTCTTTATCTCTTTTCTTTTGTCTTCTTTCCCTTATTGACTTTTTTGTTCGTCTTCTTTCTTTTGTCTTTTTCGACTTCTTTCTTTTTTTTTCTTATTGCCACCGTTAATTATGATATAGTCTTTATTTTTTGTACCGTTTCTGTCTTTGTCAATCTGACCCGACCAATGGGTCGGCCTGTTCCCGCTCAAAAAACAACAAACAGTGTCGAGGGTGATGGCGAGGTGGGCGGGGCGTTGGAAAGACAGCAGCAGCAGTGGCGGTTGTGGTAGTAGTTGTTGCAATAGTAGTTGTCATGGAGAAAGGATGAAATAAAAAAGCGAAGTTGCACAATGAAGAGAGGGGGGAGATGGAGAGAAGAGGAGGAGGGCGAAGAAGAGAGGAGTTGGCTTATCTCTCTTTTTTTTGTCTTTCTTTTCTTTTTTCTTTTTCTTTGTTTTCTTTCTTGCTCTTAGATTTGTGAATGTCGAATGAGAGGGTTTGGAAAACCTGGTGCAAAGGTGGTGCTGGCATTCATATACAGTGCCAGTAGTAAGAAAAAATGGTAAGACGAATAAGCTAGAATTGGGTTGGCATAAAAGACTTGAACTAGAATAGTTTTGAACGAGCGGCAGTCTTTGGATTTAAGAATAGAAAATAAACACGTGGCAAAAATAAGAAAAAAGGGTTCACAAATTATCATAATAACGAACTGAAAAATAATAATAATAATAATAATAATAAATAATAATAATTAATAATAATAAGCGAAGCAGTAAACTCCACAAAGAGAGTACAAGACTAGACACGACTGGTGGGAAAGGTTGATTCACTGGGAACTGTGCAATAACATTCAATTTTCACCATTCAAACTAAATGGTATTATGCACAAACCTGAATCTGTCCTGGAGAATGAGACACACAAAATTCTCTGGGACTTTGAGTACAGGCGGATCCCCTAATCCCGGCAGGAGACCAATCTAGTTTTGATAGACAAGAAGAGGAAGACTTGTCATCTCGTGGACCTTTGCCGTTCCCGGCCGATCACAGATAAAAAATGAAAGAGAGCAACAAATATACGACAAAATACTTGAACCTGGCCAGAGAAACTGAGAAAACTGTTTGGAACAATGAGAGTGAAGGTCGTACCCAATGTACTGGGGCCCTTGAACAATCTCCAAGGTTGGAAAAGAGCTGGATGAATTGGAAAATCAGAGGAAGAAATTGAGATCATCACAAGACTACAGCATTATTGAAGATCGGCTGGATACTCAAAGAGTCCTGGAGACCTGAGGAGATGCTGTCACTCAGCTCTAGTGAACTACCGGCTTCTGCAGGTGTGAAAAGCTCGAGTTAAATATAATGAAATAATAATAAATAATAATAAATAATAATAATAATAATAATATATAATAATACAAGTTGGCACGACTGTGACGGAAAGGTGATCCACTGGAAATTATGCTTAAAACTTAAATTTAAAACATACAACAAATTTGTATAATACATAAGACAGAACTTTCCTTTAGAATAACCGCCATAAAATTAGTCTGGAACTTTGAGATCAACAGGGTGAAGATGAAGGAAATGTGGAATATTGAGGTTGAAAGGATCCCACTTGTAGTTGGTGCAATGTGAAACAGTCCCAAAAGGCTTGAGGAACTGGATATCAGAGAAGAATTTAGACCACCAGACACTGCATTGCTGCACTTGGCTAGAATATTTTAGATGAGTCCTGGAGACCTGAAAAGACTTTCTTTTAAGTCAGAATCCTGGAGAGACGATCAGCTTAATACTGGTGTGAAAAAAACTCAACAAGGAGTGAAATAATAATAATAATATAATAATAATAATAATAATAATAATAATAATAATAATAATAATAATAAGAATCTCGCGTCGATTTCTACGTATGAGTGTTCATACAAACATCCACACAGTGATCTGTTTATAGTGGTGAAGGCTTGTGTCGGACATCCACCACTTTTTGGCACAGTCGATAGAAAGAATTGGTGCATCAGGGTTGCACAAACCCAATCAACGACCGACCTCCAAGAATTTTGAATTCAGAGTTATCCCTCTCCTAGACTTGTTACCTACCCAAGCTGAAGGGCCTAGCCTTTCCTACTATTTAACCATAGCTGGAGGAGAATATATGGATTCATACCTTCCCAAGGGTATTAGCGCTATGTAGAATGCCAACACGCTTCGTCTAGGAATTGAACTTAAAGGGAAATTGATAATACAAACAAAAATAGCAAGTGTATGTTGTGTAAGAGACAGCGATGAATGGTTAATGACATACTAAGCAAAACAGAAAACTGCTCAAAAGAGTACAGACAAGGTGCGACTGGGTAGGGAAGTGGTCTACTGGGGAGATTGTGACGGAAACTAAATTTGATTATGGATTTAAGTAATTTATAATGTTTAGAGAACATTTTCTGATGTCAGAATTTTCACTCTATTCAAGAAAAAAATTTGCGTCTTATTTGTCTTTAGTTTATTACTGATAAATTAAGAAATAACTATGCCAATATTTCTAAGCGTAATAATTCGAAATTTTGAAAAAAAGTATATCTCTTCCTGTCCAAGCCCAAATATAGATATTAAATGTGTCACAATACTTACATTAAAAATACTTCATCTAACAAACGAAATAAAATGATGAAAGTAAAACCTGGTGGGGGGGCACAGTTAAGTCCGACGTATATGTTCTCCCAACTGACAAAGTCTAGTTCTGCAACAATCTCTCTCACAAAGTACGACTCTCTTCTTAAAGCAAAACTCCTACTATCTTCTCCCTCGGTCTTGGAGAACAGGCCTCTTAAATACACAGTTATATGTACTCCGTGCGTTCTTATCTGTGTCTGGCATTGCCCGTTTAGAACTTCAATATCAACAATTAATAAGTGTCGATCCCAGGGGCTGACCCACCAGGCATTTTATTTTTTGATTTAAAGGGGCAGGGTTGGGTTTATTGGCCAGCCCAGAGGTGCCCCCTTGAGGGCAACGCGACGGGATCGACACAATTTTTTGACACCAGACACCATGAGCTCGGCTACCAACCCCTCTCACCGAAGGCAGATGTGACACAAGTCAAAATCTTAAGCGGAATTAATAGTTTGAATTCAGAGTTTTCCTTCTTTCCTAGACTGATTAACTACCATGGCTAAAAGCCCAGTCTGCCCTGCTATTTGCCCATAACTGGAGGGAGTATTGGATTCATACCTTTCCCAAGGGTATAGCGCAATGTGAAATTCAAACGCTTCCATCCAGGAAGAACTCGGAGTCGACGAGTCCATTTCCCCACGACTCTACCATTTAGACCCGCGCCTCAAATTATTTCTGTATTATAAGGCTTGCTCTTAATTCCCCGCCGGATTTATAGGACTAGGCGAGATTTATGTGGTCTATTCCTTAGCCAATCACTGGCCATACTGTGTGGTGATACATTACTTAAGCACTGATCTTTCACAGTATACTTGCTACTATTGACGAAGGAAGGAGGTTCTCGTTTACAGAGGAAACTGCAAGGAATTCATATTAGGACTCTTAGCTAAACCATTACCAGGGAAATCAAAGGATTCATTACGGGACAGGCTTAAAGGAACGTGAACTCTTTACCAGAGGAACAAAATGATTCATTATAGAAGGACTCTTTACCAAGATCCAATTCCCACTGGACCAACGCTCATGCTGAAGGCCAAAGGAGGCCCATAAAAATTAACAGATATAGTTCGGTTTACAGACAGAAACCCAACAATCTCATCTATAATAATAAGAGTGAATAAAAATAAATAGTCCTGATCGGTGCTTGGCGTGGGGTTGTCAGATGGGTATATGCGTGTTGGTTTCTTGGTTCCACTCATTCTCTCTCCTCTACTCTCTTTCCTCTCTCTCTCTCTCTCTTCTCTCTCTCTCTCTCTTGATCCCGGACAAGAAATCTTTTTGACCTTTTCGCTGTTTTCTTTTGATTTCGACAGACCAAAAGGTTGAATTCCGATTCCGTTCCGTCATTCACTTCAACCGAGCTATTTAGAACCGCCAGCATTGAAGATTTGCGATTCATTAATCTCACAAGTGAAAAGTAAGTAATAATCTTTTTATTTTTTAGAATATGCAAAAAAGAAAAAAAAAAACACAACAAATAAAAAACAACAATAAAAAAGAGCCAATCGTTTTTTAATACTTTTATTGTCATTTTTATTATTTATTTTAGAAATCTCGTAAATTTCGAGGATAGCGAAGCGTAATCTAGAGAGCAATGCTGTTGGTGTTTTTTGTTTTGTTTATATTTAATGCATATCAACTTGTGGTATTAATGCCACTGATCATTGTAGTAAGAACAGTATTGGTTCTGTTTTAGCCCATAGCTGAAGGAATCGATTGGGGTGGGTATTTCCTAGTTGAGTAACATGATATTACAGGCATGACCAGCAAGAAAAAAAAAACCCAAATTATTCATGTTCCCATCAAAACTAACACTAAACCCCAAACCCACCTAACCCTAACCCTAAACCCTAACCCTAACCTACTCTCCCTGGTTGAGTAACATTAATATTGCTGGGTGACAGAAAAAAACAAAACCCAACAAATTTTGAATAAAACTGTTAATTTTAATTTTATTTTTTAAGTTCAAGTCCACAAGTTGAGGGAGGTTAGGGTTGTTGCGTTTATGGTTGTTTAATCGGGAAAATAAAATAAATATTAATAATAAAATTTGCGTTCTGTTTTTCTTGGTCACCTCATGTTACTCAACTAGGAAAATAAACCCATTGGGTGTTATACCTTACTCAAGAGAAAAAGCCAATCTAAGGAAGCCAATGCGATGTTTGTTTCATTTCTCTCTAAAATTATTTTCCTGACTTTTCACAGGCCAGGATTTAACGTAGAGTCCTTTAACGTAGGAATGTATTTTTATGGGCATCCAGCGAAGGTCGAACTTGTGCACTGTCTAGTAATGGATCTGCGTGACTATTTTTAAAATATTATTCCACGATTGGAAATAGTGTGTCACCCATTTAAATATTGAACCAGGATTAATGCTGCTTAACGTTCCCGGTGCATCCCGGCGAACCGGAGCTTTCAGCCTGACTTTGACTGTAATACGAAGGGTGTCCGGACCGCCGTAATCTACAAACCATGTTTAACCAACCCGCACCAAGACTGTATACATATCGTGTATTTATATTTATACTTTTGAGTAATTGGTTTTAAATGTGTTAGCATTATTGGGATTATGTTGTATGGTATTGATGGTTTCATGTCTATATTCTATGGTATAATTTTATTTCCTCAAAAAAGAGAGAATATCCTCATGTTGACTTTTTTCAACTGTTGACGTTCAACAATCTTTCAATTGTTTGCTTTAAAATAACGGTTTTTGATGTGAAAAAAACTGATTCAATGAATAAGTGTTTAACTGTGTCAAAGGTGTTTGACATTGTTCCACAGTGTGGTTGTTTGTCTTGTTTGAGTATAATAGGAGTTTAGTCTTGTATAACAAATGCGTAATCGGGACACAATGCTGTTTTTTAAACTTTCTTAAAGTTGTTTCCAGCCTCCCAAATGGTTTGATTAGGAAAGATTTATTGATTCTAAATTTACAATGAACAATTTGATTTTGGATTTTGTTTGCATTGTTAAAAACACACACACGAAAAAAGCAAACAAAAAACAATACAAGTCTGATTTATTAAAATCTGCTCCCAATAGGTTTGATTAGGAAAAGTTTAATATGGATGTTGTTATTCCAGTGTTGTATTTTGTATGAAGGAATCTATTAATTTTAGGTTTAACAAATCAGTAGGATACTGCTTATTTAATAAAGCATTACCGTGACATAATATTCACACATCGAACACGCATAACCTTCATACATGCTAACATAATCAAACGACACAAGTCTCACACACAAGATCAAACACATAACATGCCTCTCAGGTTTCTTTTCAACTTGAAGGAATTTTTCGTTCACAAATTTGGCTTAATATTGTGAAGTGATACTAAAGCCAGGAAGCAGGTACCGGTGGGTGCATCACCTTGAACGTAAAAGGGGATATTATGGCAATCCCTGATGCTGCGGCAAATGCCGGGGAACTATAACCTATTTTTGAAAGTGTCAACGCTTGAATGATCTTGTGCGACATTTCAATACATGGATGAAGAAGAAATAGACAGACACTTACAGATATCTATTATCTGATACTTATATATATATATTATATATATATATATATATATAGATTATATAATGTATGCATGGTGCATAACAGATTAATCTTAAGAGTATTCACTGGATAGTATTAATATATATATATATATAATTAGTTTATGGGTCGGGTGAGTGGCTTGGTGTGTGTGTAGTTTGGGCAGAATTCTTCATTTAACATGTAGAATTAAACAAAAAGTTACGTCGCCTGTTACAATATTTATAATGAATCCTTTCGAGCTTTCCGGCCATTGGAAGGAAATCCGAGATTAGTCCACCAAGTTCATATCCCAAGTACTTTCGGACTTTCCAAGTTGCCATCATCAGGCGGGGTATTCGTGTTTATCGTCCTGTTTTTCTTACACAGTATAGGTTAAGCGAGTACAAAGAAAATACTCCACACAAACTAACAAAACCACTAAAGGCTATACTACTTTTGAAAATGGACTGCTATTAAGGTTGAATACGCTTTGAGACAAAAAGTATGCGGATAAATTTCTTACCATTTGAACCCTGTATACGAAAACAACAAGAAACACTTGAATATCTATACTATCAAGAAGAAAATATTCCATGTCTTTAAACAAAACTTGCTTTTAGTTATTCACTAGGCGATTATAATTAAAAAAAAACATTGAAATTAACCTGCCAAACGAAAGAAAATTCACACCACAAACTAACACCCACTACACTAATACTACCTCTGAAGATTCACCTTGCTATGAGGTTGAAAGCGCTGCAAAAAAAGTATGCAAGAATTTCTTTACCATCTGGACCCTTGATATAGGAAAACAGCAAGAAAACTGGAACGTTGACAATAAAGATCTACAAGAAGAAATATTGCATGGTTTAACATTAATAAACTTTATTAATAATAATTAGTAAAATAATGTATTTTTTTTAAGTAAAATATATATTTAATTAAACTAAGTGTATTATTGATCAACTACTAGGGTATTTTATAATCTTTGAGTATAATTCTAGAGAGGTAATGACAGGATTATAAAATCCGTCTTTGTAATCGTGGTTAAATAATTGAGATGGTTGCTAGCGGTTCTCCGATTTGTCTTGTTTGAGTATCCTTATATAATTTGTCCCAAACTAGGATAGTTACCAAGCCACAGTCATGACCTAAACGAAAAACATCGAAAAAGTAACTGAATCACCAGGAAACAAAGAAGCTATACCACCAAGACATCATTCATACAATTTAAAAAATAATGTAATAATAAAAGATAAATAATATAATAATAAATAATAATATTAATAAAAATAATATTAATAATAAAATATAATATTAATAAAATAATAATATTAATAATAAATAATAATAATTATAATATAATATTATAATAAATAATTTAATGATATAATATAGTGAATAATAAATAATGTAAATAATAACAATAACAAATAATGAATAATAATATCAATGATAAATAAATTGATATATTAATAATAAATAATGAAATAAATAATAATGATAAGGATAATATCAAATAATGATAATAAATTAAATAATATGATAATAATTTTAATGATAAAAGATATAATAAAAAATAATAATGATAATTGATAATATTTAAAATTAACAAAATAATAATATAATAATATAATATATAATATATATATATATATTATATATATATATATATATATATATATATTATATATATAATAACTAGCAAATATAGCACCTCCGGTGCAAGTATTTAAGTTTTAATGTAATAAAATATTTATAAATTAGAAAGGCTAATGAAACTAAATAAGAATACAGATAAAAAGATTTGAAACAGAGGGAGTATAATAGAAAATGAGAACAACTGAAACTTTACTCTTCCATCATCTCGTCTTTCATTGTTATTTTTTCAATTTAAGTATTTAGTTAATAAGAGGAAAGTAAAGAATAAATGACAGTTATTTTCTTGTTATGGATTTCATTTAAGATTCATTGAAGAGAATGTTTGCTTATATCATTAAAATAAAACCAAACAGTTAGAAATCAATAATACTAAGCACATATTTATTAAATTCGATTTTTAATTATAAATGCAAATTAGCCTTCCGTTCACACTGTAAACCGCTATTTTGTTGTATATATAAATATAATTGCATGTGTCAGTATGTAGACATAGTTAACAGTATTAATAATGTAATGACAATTTATTAATAATTGAGGTTTAAATAAAAATAAAATCATGGAAAATGTGATGTCATACTAAGAGAATTGTGACTTGAGTTAGGAATATAGTTTCGTTACAGACAGAAAAACACACAATCCCATTATAATAAGATATAAGATACTCTGGGCCATTCTTTAAGAACGGATACAGCATACACTCTCAAAATATATTCTGAAAACGCCAAAACCCAAAAACAACACAGCGGATATGCGGGGAAATAAGAACAGAGCAGCAGTCTACAACTAAACTAGCCCGATAATTCAAAACTTACCAGAGAGAAAAAATTAGCAATTAAAACCTTCCATGAGAAAGAAATGACATACTATCAACAAACGATCGGAGAACTTATATCAAAATGTAGATAAATAATACTTAGTAAACATACTAAAAACTGTAATGAATCCTTTGATTAAAATAAAAAATACCAAATGCAGTTAAAAAAAATTGATAAAAGAAAAATAGCAAATAACACAACCTTAATATAACAGCAAAAAGGCCCACAAATAAAAAAAGACATGTTCTCTTTCTTTTCTTTCTTTCTTTTCTTTCTGTCTTTCTTCTTTTTAAAAATATTCCCCATCTATCGTTTAATCTTCTTTCTTTTTTTGCTGAATCATTACCATATTATCTTTCTTTTCCTTTCTTTCTTTTATTCTAAATAATTCTCAATTGTCTGTCTTTTCTTTATCTTTCTTTTTTCTAAATCATGACCATAGTCTCTTTCTTATTCTTTTCATACTCTATTCCTTGGATTTTCTTTATCGTGTTATTCTATCAAATATCAAATAGTCTAGTTCTATCCTTATTTCTTTATTTCTTTCTTTCTTTCTTGCTCAGCTTTGGTATTTGTTTTCTCTTCATTCTTTTCTTTCTTTTCTTTCTCTCTTTCTTTTCTTTCAACTTTGTATGTTTCTCTCTACTTCTTTTCTTTCTTTCTTTCTTTCTTTTCTTTCTTTCTTTTAACTTGTATGTTTCTCTCTTCTCTTTTCTAAATCTTCACCATAGTCTCTCTTTTTCTTTCTCCGACTCCTATTTCTTGGATTTCTTTATCGTTTATCTCACTCTGTCACGGTTCTTTCTATTCTTTCTTTCTTTCTTTCTCTCTTTCTTCTCTTTGCTTCAACTTTGTCTGTTTCTCTCTTCTTCTTTCTTTCTTTCTTTTCTCTTCTTCTCACTTCACTCTCTTTATATTTTAAAACGAACCAATCAGAAAACAGTTATTCACAATGCGTAGTTTAACGCGAATCTGAGATGGAAAGTTGGCTCTGCATTTTAATCTAATAGAATTATTTATACTATGGTACCGCGCACACGCACACCACACACATTATACATACCCACACTCAAACTTCACATACACTTACAACATACATATACATAACACAATAATCATTCTTTCTTTTTCATAACACTATTTCCTTTCGTTTATTTATTTATTTTTATTTATTTTGTTTTGTTTTTGTTTCGAAACCTATCACCGTAATTTTCTGAGACTGTAAATTTTGTTTTCGGGAGAGTTAATGTAAAAAAAAAAAAACTGGCGAAGGACATTCTGAGTAATATCCAATTCGCGTATGTAATGTATGAGTTATGCGTTGAGTGGGTTTGTATCTTGAGGTCGTTGGAAATGGGTCACAGTACATGAGCCAAATCTAAAGCAGGGTTTCATCTCATATAGCTCTAAGACTCTTGAAAGGTAGAATCAACTATTCTCCACAAATATGGGTAAAATGTTAGCGCAGACTGGGCTCTATATCCTTGATACAGCAACTATTTGGAGAAGGAAATCTCTGAATTTCAAATTAAACTCGCTCTACAAATTGACACTTTGTGTCACATTCTGCTCATGTGGAGCGTTTGCGTAAAATACATAGTCTTGGAAAAGATATGAATCTAAACTATCTCCCCGTAGCTATAGTAAATAAATAGGGCTCTGTAACCTGTACAAGAAACTGTTAGGGAGAAAGTAAACTCTTAATTTAAACCTGTTAAAATCTCCTTGAAATTGACCATGTTATCACGAGTTTCTCTTAGGTGCGGTTGGTAAATAATACCCTTGGGAAAGAGAATTGAAACTATTCTCCCCAACATGGTTATTAGATAGTGCTAGACTGGCTCTCCACGCGAGTACAGGAATTGGTCTAAGAGTAGCAAATTCAAACCTGGTAAACCCGGCAAATCTGACCTTGTCTCAACATACTTGCTCGTGTGTTAGGAGTTCCTATAAAATACATACCCATGAAAATGTGATACAATTATTCTCCCTCCATCTATAGGTTAATAATTAGCAGATAGCGCTCTATAACCTGTACGAGCAAAACTGTCCTATAGTAGCAGGGCTTGGAAATATATATCTGTGGTAAGTTAGAAATTTAAACTGTTCTTCTTCGAAATATAGGAAATATAGGGAAGAATTGGCTCTTGTCACCCGATGTATCGGCAATTGGTTATAGTGGAAAAAAAACAACTGAAATTTCAAAACCTGGGAAAATCCGTTTTAAAATTAAATTTAAATTAAATTAGTAAAATTATCCACTTAGACTCCTGTAGATCTGAGGGTCTTACGTTTAAACTTGTTTAAGAAAGGCTTCCCTTCTCAAGATGAGCGTTCCGAAAGTAAAACGACTTTTACGCACTGTGATGTTTGGAACCGAAAAAAATTATTTTATTAAATAAATATATCAACAATTAGTAATTTTTCTATGTTCATAGCTGTATTAATGTTTTTTGTTATTGATTCTAAAGAACTAAACTTTTAACTTTTTTAAAAACTTGTTATAAAACGATTCTCTTTGAGTGCCAATCGTCACTTGCTTTTTTTCTTTCTGATTTAAAACTCGGAAATACTTTAAATGAGCAAGTGAACATTTATGGTGTGTGTGTGTGTGTTCTTGCTACAACTAGGTATATATTATATATATATATATATATTATATATATATATAATAGTATATTATAATAAGGAGCAAAACATGAACTTTCGCTATGTTTTTTTTTTGTGTTCAGAAGTCCGTTGATACATACTCTGAAAAAGTATTGAATCTAAATATTCTCTATCCAGACAACCGATGGCGAGGTCTTAGTGTCCTGGTATGTTAAACTGCATCTAGCGCTGAGTTCCAAATTCTGGAACTCTTGGAATGTTTGTGGGTATCCCTTTATCACCATTACTCCAGTCCACCAAGCCAACAAACTTATTAATAGAAGAAAAGAAGAGAAGAAGAAGAAGAAGAAGAAGAAGAAGAAGAAGAAGAAGAAGAAAGAAGAAGAAGAAGAAGAAAGAAGAAGAAGAAATATATTTAAACCCATAGATGCGGACCCGAACAGCTCACTACCACTCCGGTGGTCAAAGTGCGACATGGGAAGTAATAAGCAATGAGAGGTACTATCCATTCTTCAGAGCACCAGAATTGAGACCTCACCACTGAATAATAATTCAATAGCCGCTAGGATTGTCTGAAGCTAAATCGTAAAAGGATGCTCGAGACCTTAAGTAGATCTATCTATCTATCTATCATAATCATCAGATCAATCATCTATACCTCTATTATCATCTATTATCTATACTATCTATCTATTATCTTCTATCTGTCTGTGCTGTCGTCTGTTCATATCTTCTACTATCTATCTATCCATACTATCTCAACTGTTTAATACTACGATCTATTACTATCTTAACCTGGTACCACAACTACTTTCATCATCATCAGGTCGCGCAATTATGCAGGGATATCCATGACAATCTCTCACCCAACCTTCCCTATCAGTTCATTTTTCCAGGAGGCCTCTCGCGCAGCATCCAGCATCCTCGCATAGTTGTNCCAATGTAGGTCCTCTGGTAGGCGGCCACATTAGCATGGCCATGTGCTGGCTTTCACAGGAGAACGTCGCTTAAGGGATCGTCCTTGCTTCTCCAGCAGGGACCAGCATACCTTGTCCGACTCATTCGGATGGTTTGTGAGATGGGTGGTTGCTTCTTTGTGGGGTGTTGTTTCCTTGATTTGTTCAAGACCACGCAACATTCTTGTGCAGCTCCCATCTAGCTTATTCTCAATGCGCCTTGTTAGGGTCCAAGTGGTGCAGCCATACAGCAACACTGATATAACCACAGCCTGGAAGAATTGTCGCTTTAACTTGTCAGTGAGATCTGATTTCCATATGACTGATATTTTTTGTGTGTCGACCATGCCTTTCAAAACTCTGAATCCAAACCTGGTGAACTCCGCTTGCGTCACATCCTGCTGGTGCGGAGGAGTTCGTAAGTACATATTTTGTATTATATTTACCTAAGAAAAAAAGAAAAAAAAGAAGGAAATAAAGAAAGAAAGAAAGAAAGGCAGATTGCATTTTTCTATATAGAATTTCTCCTATTGGATGTTCTTTCATAAGAGCCATTTTTACTTGTGACGTAATCAGTAATATTTTGTTTCTTTCTTTACTGTCTATTTGTAGCCTCACTTATGACCCCACCCCCCAACCACTGGATTGTAGCGTTGTCGAGAATATTGACAAACGAGAGGAATGTGCTCGAAGCTAGCATCTTTCCACTTAACGTGCATATGCTGGACTTAGTGACAACATCAATATATATATACATATATTATATATATATATATATATATATATATATATATATATATATATACAGAGGGACATACAGATATATAGGGATATTTATATATATATATATATATATATATAGAGAGAGAGAGAGAGAAAGAGAGAGACAGACAGACAGACAGACAGAGAGGGAGATATATATATATATATATATATATATATATATATATATATATTTATAAAGTGGGACACATGACCAGATCTCATATTTTGGATACCTTCCCAATATATACAATGGTGTCTCTCAGTCCGACCCTTACTCTGGGTACAAAAATTATAGCCATGGGTCATACGGAGTTGTGGCCTGTCACTTGGATTTCCTAACCACACGGAAGCGTTAACAGTAAACTAAGGAAGAATGTTATTTTTATAATATCTACAACATTATTCATTTCTCAACATATACATATCAAGAAATACGAAATGTAAATCCAGACACATTACCATTCACAGGGATACACGTCGGGACGAAAGAATGTGAAGCGCGGTGGTGTACTCATCGACCCGAGTGCCTTCCCGGAACAAAGGCACAGTTCACATAGCAGTAATACCCTTGGGAAAGGTGTGAATCCAACTATT
>CM042167.1:34424968-34445829 GCA_023376005.1 Doryteuthis pealeii
ACATATGAACGTTGTAATAACTAAATTATCATACTGTGGTATGTCCACAGATCCAGATAGTAAAAAGATATTAAAACCATAAAAAGAAACTTAATTTATTAAATAACTAAAAGCGGCCACCCGGCATCGCCAGGTTAGATGGATGATTTTTTTAAGTTAGTCCCGTGGATCCATTTTTACTCAATCGTGAGTTGGATCCTCGTGGGATGCCTTATTAAAATCCCCATGTAAAAAAAGACCTTGCATAGATCCACTAACTCAGAAAATATACGTTAATGTCTACTGTTCAAAATATTAAATGCATAAAAATATTCCATTCTGTTATCATTTAAATTTTGATTTTTAATGCTTTTCACAAATATAAATAAAATCCTTATTATTTTTGCTCAAAAACCAAGTCCTGGATATATTTAATGTGTATATATATTTACTTTGTCGTCAATTGTTATATTTTCGAAGTTTCCTCCGGACATACACATACACATAACTGCCATTTATATATGTATACAAAACAACAACAAAAAACATAAAGTAAATGAATAAGGCCTGCCTTGGAAGTGCGATAAAATATTCTTAACCGATATCAGAATTACTCCACTTCTGAAGAGCTGGGTGTCCCATTGTGCCATAATGTTTAACAAGTTATTCTCATACATAAAAATAACAAAACAAGAATGGAACCATAATACCCATAGCAAGCTTCGAATATAAAACCAATATTAGGGAGATGCACGAGTGACCCTCATAGAAACCGAAAAGGGAAGGTCATCCTGACCAGATTCTGCAGCGAACATACTCAACCAACAAACATCTACTTACTGTCCCATCTATGGGTTAAATAGAAGAACCAGTCTAAAAATTAGTATTATCTGCATTATTCCGACTATTGTCCTCATCTTAATTGTTATCTGTGCAACGTTTCGGCCGATGTGCCTTCCGGTCTTCTTCAGGTATTTCTTGAAGGTTCCCGATTATGACAAGATTCCCGAGTTCGAAAAGAAGGTTCCCGAGTCCGAAAAGAATGTTCCCGAGTCCGACAAGAAATACCTAAAGAAGGCAGGGGGACACATCGGCCGAAACGTTGTACAATGAAAATGAGGACAATAGTCCGAATTAGATAATACTAATCATCAAGCCTAATCTAAAAAACATTCAGAGAAATAGTCTAAATATTGTTTAAAAATAAAATAAATCATGTTTTTAAATTAAAAAAAATGAATACCCATTAAGAATGAATAAACCTCGACATTTTCTGCACACATAACCCGTCAAGGGTTGAAAAATATTGTGAAATAGATCGCTAATGAGGACTGAACATATTCTAGTAGTGACCATCTCAAGTGTGGTTTAACAGGTTTGAATTCAGAGTTTTCCTTCTCCTAAACTGCTTGCCTAACCAAGATTAAAAAGCCTAGTCTACCCTACTATTTACCCATAGCTGGAGGGTGGGTAGTTGAATTTATACCTTTCCCAAAGTTATTAGTGCTATGTGAACTGTAGCTTCGTCCTGGATTTGAACTCGGGTCGACGAGTCAATTTCCTACGACTCTAAACATTACACCATGCATCTCCAACTAAATGGGTTGATATACTGTAAAACCAACCAACCAACCAACCAGCCAACCAACAATCATTTGGCCTAAAAGACATTTCATTTTTATTCTTTATTATGTCATTCGGTCGAATAATGTACCGTATTTGACGGCATATAAGACACACGGGCATATAAGACGCACCCCCGTTTCAGCAGGTCAGATTCAGGAAAAAAAGGTTTTAGTCTATTTAAGCATATATTGTTGAAAACAGTCTAGTTGTACATTACACAAGCAGAAACATAGCTGTATAAAAGCAATTTGGCAGTACAGGCAAGCAATAAGCATTTCAGCAGATCAGATTAAAGAAAAGTTTTTAGCGTATTCAATCATATATTGTTGAAAACAGTCTAGTTGTACATTACACAAGCAGAAACATAGCTGTATAAAAGCAATTTGGCAGTACAGGCAAGCAATAAGCATTTCAGCAGATCAGATTAAAGAAAAGTTTTTAGTGTATTCAATCATATATTGTTGAAAACAGTCTAGTTGTACATTACACAAGCAGAAACATAGCTGTATAAAAGCAATTTGGCAGTACAAGCCAGCAATAAGCATTTCAGCAGATCAGATTAAAGAAAAGTTTTTAGCGTATTCAATCATATATTGTTGAAAACAGTCTAGTTGTACATTACACAAGCAGAAACATAGCTGTATAAAAGCAATTTGGCAGTACAAGCCAGCAATAAGCATTTCAGCAGATCAGATTAAAGAAAAGTTTTTAGTGTATTCAATCATATATTGTTGAAAACAGTCTAGTTGTACATTACACAAGCAGAAACATAGCTGTATAAAAGCAATTTGGCAGTACAAGCCAGCAATAAGCATTTCAGCAGATCAGATTAAAGAAAAGTTTTTAGTGTATTCAATCATATATTGTTGAAAACAGTCTAGTTGTACATTACACAAGCAGAAACATAGCTGTATAAAAGCAATTTGGCAGTACAGGCAAGCAATAAGCATTTCAGCAGATCAGATTAAAGAAAAGTTTTTAGTGTATTCAATCATATATTGTTGAAAACAGTCTAGTTGTACATTACACAAGCAGAAACATAGCTGTATAAAAGCAATTTGGCAGTACAAGCCAGCAATAAGCATTTCAGCAGATCAGATTAAAGAAAAGTTTTTAGTGTATTCAATCATATATTGTTGAAAACAGTCTAGTTGTACATTACACAAGCAGAAACATAGCTGTATAAAAGCAATTTGGCAGTACAGGCAAGCAATAAGCATTTCAGCAGATCAGATTAAAGAAAAGTTTTTAGTGTATTCAATCATATATTGTTGAAAACAGTCTAGTTGTACATTACACAAGCAGAAACATAGCTGTATAAAAGCAATTTGGCAGTACAGGCCAGCAATAAGCATTTCAGCAGATCAGATTAAAGAAAAGTTTTTAGTGTATTCAATCATATATTGTTGAAAACAGTCTAGTTGTACATTACACAAGCAGAAACATAGCTGTATAAAAGCAATTTGGCAGTACAAGCCAGCAATAAGCATTTCAGCAGATCAGATTAAAGAAAAGTTTTTAGCGTATTCAATCATATATTGTTGAAAACAGTCTAGTTGTACATTACACAAGCAGAAACATAGCTGTATAAAAGCAATTTGGCAGTACAGGCAAGCAATAAGCATTTCAGCAGATCAGATTAAAGAAAAATTTTTAGTGTATTCAATCATATATTGTTGAAAACAGTCTAGTTGTACATTACACAAGCAGAAACATAGCTGTATAAAAGCAATTTGGCAGTACAGGCAAGCAATAAGCATTTCAGCAGATCAGATTAAAGAAAAGTTTTTAGTGTATTCAATCATATATTGTTGAAAACAGTCTAGTTGTACATTACACAAGCAGAAACATAGCTGTATAAAAGCAATTTGGCAGTACAAGCCAGCAATAAGCATTTCAGCAGATCAGATTAAAGAAAAGTTTTTAGCGTATTCAATCATATATTGTTGAAAACAGTCTAGTTGTACATTACACAAGCAGAAACATAGCTGTATAAAAGCAATTTGGCAGTACAAGCCAGCAATAAGCATTTCAGCAGATCAGATTAAAGAAAAGTTTTTAGTGTATTCAATCATATATTGTTGAAAACAGTCTAGTTGTACATTACACAAGCTGAAACATAGCTGTATAAAAGCAATTTGGCAGTACAAGCCAGCAATAAGCATTTCAGCAGATCAGATTAAAGAAAAGTTTTTAGTGTATTCAATCATATATTGTTGAAAACAGTCTAGTTGTACATTACACAAGCAGAAACATAGCTGTATAAAAGCAATTTGACAGTACAGGCAAGCAATAAGCATTTCAGCAGATCAGATTAAAGAAAAGTTTTTAGTGTATTCAATCATATATTTGTTGAAAACAGTCTAGTTGTACATTACACAAGCAGAAACATAGCTGTATAAAAGCAATTTGGCAGTACAGGCAAGCAATAAGCATTTCAGCAGATCAGATTAAAGAAAAGTTTTTAGTGTATTCAATCATATATTGTTGAAAACAGTCTAGTTGTACATTACACAAGCAGAAACATAGCTGTATAAAAGCAATTTGGCAGTACAAGCCAGCAATAAGCATTTCAGCAGATCAGATTAAAGAAAAGTTTTTAGCGTATTCAATCATATATTGTTGAAAACAGTCTAGTTGTACATTACACAAGCAGAAACATAGCTGTATAAAAGCAATTTGGCAGTACAGGCAAGCAATAAGCATTTCAGCAGATCAGATTAAAGAAAAGTTTTTAGTGTATTCAATCATATATTGTTGAAAACAGTCTAGTTGTACATTACACAAGCAGAAACATAGCTGTATAAAAGCAATTTGGCAGTACAGGCAAGCAATAAGCATTTCAGCAGATCAGATTAAAGAAAAGTTTTTAGTGTATTCAATCATATATTGTTGAAAACAGTCTAGTTGTACATTACACAAGCAGAAACATAGCTGTATAAAAGCAATTTGGCAGTACAAGCCAGCAATAAGCATTTCAGCAGATCAGATTAAAGAAAAGTTTTTAGTGTATTCAATCATATATTGTTGAAAACAGTCTAGTTGTACATTACACAAGCAGAAACATAGCTGTATAAAAAGCAATTTGGCAGTACAGGCAAGCAATAAGCATTTCAGCAGATCAGATTAAAGAAAAGTTTTTAGTGTATTCAATCATATATTGTTGAAAACAGTCTAGTTGTACATTACACAAGCAGAAACATAGCTGTATAAAAGCAATTTGGCAGTACAAGCCAGCAATAAGCATTTCAGCAGATCAGATTAAAGAAAAAGTTTTTAGTGTATTCAATCATATATTGTTGAAAACAGTCTAGTTGTACATTACACAAGCAGAAACATAGCTGTATAAAAGCAATTTGGCAGTACAGGCAAGCAATAAGCATTTCAGCAGATCAGATTAAAGAAAAGTTTTTAGTGTATTCAATCATATATTGTTGAAAACAGTCTAGTTGTACATTACACAAGCAGAAACATAGCTGTATAAAAGCAATTTGGCAGTACAGGCAAGCAATAAGCATTTCAGCAGATCAGATTAAAGAAAAGTTTTTAGTGTATTCAATCATATATTGTTGAAAACAGTCTAGTTGTACATTACACAAGCAGAAACATAGCTGTATAAAAGCAATTTGGCAGTACAAGCCAGCAATAAGCATTTCAGCAGATCAGATTAAAGAAAAGTTTTTAGTGTATTCAATCATATATTGTTGAAAACAGTCTAGTTGTACATTACACAAGCAGAAACATAGCTGTATAAAAGCAATTTGGCAGTACAGGCAAGCAATAAGCATTTCAGCAGATCAGATTAAAGAAAAGTTTTTAGTGTATTTAAGCATATATTGTTGAAAACAGTCTAGTTGTACATTACACAAGCAGAACATAGCTGTATAAAAGCAATTTGGCAGTACAATCCAGCAATAAGCATTTCAGCAGATCAGATTAAAGAAAAGTTTTTAGTGTATTTAAGCATATATTGTTGAAAACAGTCTAATTGTACATTACACAAGCAGAAACATAGCTGTATAAAAGCAATTTGGCAGTACAGGCAAGCAATAAGCATTTCAGCAGATCAGATTAAAGAAAAGTTTTTAGTGTATTCAATCATATATTGTTGAAAACAGTCTAGTTGTACATTACCCAAGCAGAAACATAGCTGTATAAAAGCAATTTGGCAGTACAAGCCAGCAATAAGCATTTCAGCAGATCAGATTAAAGAAAAGTTTTTGGGTATTCAATCATATATTGTTGAAAACAGTCTAGTTGTACATTACACAAGCAGAAATATAACAAAACCAGCAAGGAAGCATGGAGTTTAGGGTAACTAAAAGTATTGAGCATAAGCTGGTTAGTGAGCATAATAGAGAATATTAGCCTAGGCCTACGGGAGATCTCAAACTTCAGCTACGATGTATAAGACGCAGGGCAATTTTTTTAGCCCAAAATTTGGAAAAAAGTGCATTCTATATGTCGTCAAATACGATAACTTATTATTTTTTTATTTCTTTTTTATTTGCTAATTTGGGTTTTCTTCTTTATTTCCTTCTGATCTTAATTTCCTTCAGTCGTTCCTTTTTTTCGTTTTTCTTTTTGGTTTCTTTCATTCTTCCTTCCTATTAATACGATCTCCATTTACTGTGACATCAAGAGTTTTCGTTTGAATGAATACAAAAAAGAATTGTTTGCGCAAGCGCACAGATGTGCATTACATCCCATAAAACAGCTCTCGTAATGCGAGCGGGAACTTCGATATGGAATTTCTATTCCATCGTCCTGGATGTATTTGCAATGAAAAAATTTTGAGCAAGTTTAATTTTAGAAAAAATAAATAAATAAATAAAAAGAACAAAAAAAGAGAAAAAAAGAAAATGAGCCCCTCCCATCTTTAGTCGGTTCTCCCTTACCCACAGTGTTCTTTACGTGGCCAACGCCCAAAATGTTTTTCAAAGTCTTAATAAGTCCCCGTGAAGATAATACTCTGTAAAATCGATTAGCTGGTATTGATCCCTTTGAGAGGAGTATTGGGAGTTGGGAAAAACAAAAAATACCGATTAGGATATAAAAAAAGAGACTCCCCCTCCAAAAAAAAAAAACCAGAAACTAAGACGTAAACGAAAGTTTGACAAATCTTCATCGATAATTGTTGTAGAGTTTGATTTTCTGTATACCAAATGTAATATCGACGAATTTCTGGACGCGTATGGATGAGTCAGTATCTCGAGGGTTCAATTTCCTTTTCGGTCTTCCTGTTTGGAAGACGTCCTTTATGTCTTGTTGAAGGTCGGCCAAATTTGTGGTAGGTCGGCCAAATGGTGGTAGGTCGTCTATTTCTATTATAGTTTCTATTATATCTACCAACTGAGCTATGATAATTATTATAATGGCTGTCAACTCGTGTTCGAGTAAGACCATTTCCTGTTGTTTTTTTTTTAAATTTATCATCATAGTTAGGTTCCAGTAGCATTTGACACTCTATCCTTGTGTTTTCTCAGATGACTCACCAGGCCAGCCCTGGAGAGACATACTCTTCCACATAAACTACATGTTGGAACTTCTCCACTTTGAATGTTGCTGGGCTGAAAATTACCCTTACTAATAGCCCGCTTCAATGTTTAGTGTCTAATTCGGTTGGACGCAAATTCTTCCACAGACAGCTCAATGGTGGCTCTCCAGCTAGGTCTATTACATAGTATGATAATAGAATTATTACAACATTTTGATATATTTACTTAAGAGCTATTACTAAATAGTTCTAAGGGCCGGTTTAGCTCAGTCGGTAGAGCGTTCGACTAGGAATTCCAATTCGATACCGGCACTCGCTAACTCTGCGTATGAATAGCACAGGAATCTGCGCGGTAATGTGAGGAGCTAATGGTAGGTGTGGCGTTCAACCTCAGGCGCTAAAACAATATCCTTGCTCTAACGCTATTGAAATGGGGATAGACTCCCTCGATATCTGGCTGATGCCGACATTAGGCCGCCCCGACACCTTACTTTACAAAATAGTTCAATATGAAAAAAGTATAAAGATATCTCTCTATCACTCTTTTGGGGGGTTTTACGGCATTTCAACCCTTGATGGGTTATTCTATGTTGAAGATGTTTTGTTTTATTCATTCTTGACAAGAGGGGCCTATAGATATAACACAGTATGATAATTCAATTATTACAACGTTTGCTATTTTTACTGAAGAGCTATTGCGATATATTTCAATATGTAAAAAGTATCAAAATCTTGATTTAACTCTCTCTCACACTCTTTTTTTATTTATTTACTTCTTTTCATCTTTTCATTATGTTCAATTGAAACAGATTAACATTATCGCTTCCATGTTCTTATCGTCTCTCTTTATCTTTTCGCTACTTACTTTCTTTTTTTCTTATTATAATTTTTGCGTAGCATATCCTTTTTCTTCTCTTTCTTTCTTTATAATAAAACTGAAATTCCCCAGCATTTAGCTGAGGTGACGACCCTCGTGAGAAAATGACTTCGGCGGATAAGTGACATAAGAAAATCAGGATACTCATTCTTGCATGCCATCTAGGATGATTTGGACGGTCTCATTTTTAACCAGAGTGTGTTGCAAGTTGATAACGGTCGGAAGATTAAGTACCAAGGGGATTCATATATAGATTGCCTTAGATTTTCTAAATGCTAAAAGTTATATTGACGAATATCTGGACGCGTATGATTGAGTCAATATCTCGGGGGTTCAATTTCCCCTTTCGGTCTTCCTTTTCGCCTTGTTGAAGATTGGCCAAATCGTTGTTGGCCGTCTAGTGATATTTCATCCAGTGTAAAACGGGAACACCAACCGTATACTTTTGTTTTACTCTAAATATCCTTTCTGATAGGCCACCCTGTTGGCTGGGGCTTAGAATGCACCGACTGCAGCTCAGCAGTTGGCCGTGTGTAGCGACCCATGGTGCTTAAGGACGGAATCTTGGCGAATGAGCAGTCCATGTCCTGCAACAGTCAACTTAGACCCTTACTTAGGCTAGACAGGCGGGCAGAGAGGCCCCCTACGATCAATCGGCTGGTCACGTCAAGCCCTATCACCTATATGATTCTTCCAACCCTATTGCCCTTATGGCAAGCCCCAACCCTTTTTATCATATGGGTGCTGAAATGCGCTGGCTGAGGGTATACATGTCCTGGGAATGACGTTAAACTCTATCTGATGGTGAGGTTCCAGTTTTGGAGTTTTGGGGAATGTGGAGCACCCCTTCATCACCATTGCTCCCTGGTCCACTCTGAACCGGAGTGGTAGTAGGGTTAGGGTTCCATCTATGGGTTAAATAGAAAAATGTATTTATAAAAAAATTGAGTATGCATTAAGTATGACTTTATTTCAAATCTTTACCGGCATTAAATCACCCATTGAGGTTGATATGCCGGAAAACAAACCAAACCAAACCAAACTTTCTGATAGGCTTTTTAGACTCATTGCATTATTTCCCACTGTAGTAGTTTAATTCAAAATGAAATAAAATTACATGTATGCTATCGTTTGCAGCGAATTAGTTGTTTGCTTTGCTGGGCTTAACGGCATGCAAAAGCATTGGGTTATTTTATGCCGAAGACTTTTTGTTTTAATCATTCTTGGTGGGTACTCAATTTTTTACCAACTGTTACGTACCCCTTACTCGTCGAGTACATATTAAGAGTTCTTATATGTTAAAATGCCATATACCCTCGTTGGGTATATACACAATTCTTATTATATATATATAGAGAGAGTGTAGAGTATCAGAGAGATATAGACAGATACATATAACTTACTTGCTGTTCTCGTCTAGTCGCCATGTTGAATTCTACCACATCTAGTCTTCTCTCCGGCCATGATGTCTACGTCTGGTCTGGTTGGTTCTTTATTTTTTAACTAAGTCATGCTTGGTTAATTAATAACGCTTATTGCCTAGTAAATTTTTATTTGTCGTTTTCCTAACTCAACGGCGGAGCTGAAAGCCAAGGCGAGACACCTCTGTCTCACCCGGGTCTCGCTGTCTACTGACTTAACTTTACCAACATCTGGTGTTTTTCTACGGAAACTGCCGTCTATGTGCTGATTTGAAAGTCCTATTCTACAGGTGCTTGTCAAGAATCTATGCCTCCACATTATGCCACACAACTCCTTTCTTTTAAAACACATTTGTAAAGCGAGTTTCATTCTATTTAACCTATACATGGGACACTAACATGTACTACCAGTTCGGCGTATAGTCGATCTGGGAGTAATTGTGATCAAGGGGTACTTGATGATCCTGTTCTCTGTTTACATGGTGACCACTTAGTAACAGCAAGTAGCGCAAGGTACTCTCAGCCTGTGAGTAGAATTACTTAAGCCTTAGTAAATAAAAAGAATCAAAAAATGAAAAATGTTAAGCAACGATAATCCTGTTCAGTACTAAAATAGACGACCACTTATTGAAACTCTACACCCGTTTTTTTTGTGGGGGTATTATACCTATGCAGAGGATACAATTAGCGTATTCTAAGTCCCGCCAACAGGGGATACTTGCTAAAAACATTTATCCTATGTAAAAATAGTTGCAGTACTTTGTTTTCCGAGCAAAATTTCCATTCCGGTGCAGCAGTAATAACGGTCTAAGAACTAAGCACTATATTACAAACCCCTCTGCACGTGCAGGATGTGACACTAGGTCAATTAACCGGATGTTAACCAGGTTTGAATTCAGATTTTTCCTTCTCCTAGACTAGTTAGTCTAGTTTAAAGAGTCCAATCTTTCCAACCATTCACCCATAGCTGGAGGGAGAGTAGTTGGATACAAATCTTTCCCAAGTTTATTAGTGCTATGGAAAACACAAACCGCTTCGTCCAGGATTCGAACTCGGGTCGACGAGCCCATTTTCTACGACTCTAACATTATACCATAGGCCTTAATGGTTATATAAACGCTTAAGATTGAGCTTGATCTGACAGGGAGACATGGAACCGAGGCACCCAGTGAGAATCAAACTCATTACAGTTATAATGGTCTGTGAGACAAGGTTGCTGACAATTGCTGTATGACAAACCCTATTCCACTTATAGATTGTATAAAAGGCTTGAGATATGGAGTCGGTGAAACCGAGTTCAAATCCTGAATGAGGAACGCTGATTGCATTTCACTTCATGCAAATATCTTTGGAAAATCTATATGTTCTCCTGTCCTTGTAAATAGCTGGACAGCTTCGGCTCTTTAGCTCTTGATATGGAAATCGTTTATGAAGAAAAATATCGAAATTTAAACATACTCCGTATAAAAATTACCACGTGTCGCGATGATTCTTTTAACACATTCTTCATGGGTCCAATTTTGAGTCCATGACGTGCAACACTCCACTTTGGCACATACTTTCTAGACGTGCGAACGGATAGGCATCCCTTCCGACCAATCAGCTGGTCACATCAAGCCTTAGCACCTATATGATTATCCCGACCCTATTTCCTTCATGGCAAGCCCCAACACTTTTTATCATATATCTGGTAGAAGGTGGGATGGATATATATATATATATATATATATATATATATATATATATAGAGTAAACTACAGACACGTGTTTCGAGGTATCACCTCTTATCAGTGCAGTTATACCATTTTAGCAGCTACCTGGCCGGGTTCGAGACCCGAAAGAACTTACGCTCGCCAAACCTCTTACCCATACGGCCACAATCAGCTGCTAAGTATAGCAGGCTATTTAATCAAAGTGAGATTTAGCTTAACGCTGAATACGGTGAATATGCAATTAAATCCCTCCTAAATAAAGTGCTTAACTGAAATTAGGAGCGTATAATAGAGTAAACTACAGATACGTGTTTCCAGATATCACCTCTCATCAGTGCAGTTATATATATATATATATATATATATATATATATATATATATATATCGGAAAATATATTCTGAGCGTTTTAGAAGCATGAAAGAAATAATCAAAATCAATGAAGAACTGAGTTGAATAAAGTCGTTGTCGAGGTCCTAAGGTATCAACCAATCAGCGAGGGAGTCTATCCCCTTTCACTAGCGCTAGACCAAGGAGATTGTTTTTGCGTCTGAGGTGGAGCGCCACACCTACCATCAGATCCTTACTTTACCGCACAGATGCCTGTGCTACTCATACGCTGAGTTGGCGAGGGCCGGTATCGAACTAAAAGCATTGTGGTTTTTGCCCGAACGCTCTAACGCCTGAGCTAACCCGGCCCATGAGTTGAATAGTATGTTCTAAATTCCGTTTATTTACCGATATTTCGAGAAACCACCTTCCTCTTCTTCAAGGGTTTCTTTTAGAGAGAGAGATAGAGATATATAGACAGACAGACGGGCAAATAGACAGACAAGCAGTGAAAATACAATATACATTAACTGATATTTTTATTGGAATTTCACTAACAGCCTCCCCCCCCACACACACACACACCTTTACCCGTTTCTTTCTTTCTCCTGAAAAACAACTCGTAAGAAAAGCAAGAAAACTAATCGTCAAATAGGTTTATTCTAATGACGTAAACCGTGCGGCCAAAACCTGCCCCCTCCACACAGTGAGAAACACCGGCGTTGCTCGACCCTGATTAATGTCCGAGTAAACCTCTTTTCGAATTGCCTGAGCAACCACAGCTCTTAACGCTGACATCTTTCTCTATCGGTCATTAGACGATATTTTCCCCGTTTATATTCCTCTCGCTTCTAGAAACTTGGATCTTATTCCATCGTCTTCGCTTTCGGTCGTTTCAAAATATAAAAATAAATGGAAAGATGCAATTAAAACAATAAGAAACCCCTAAAAAAAACAAAAAACAAGATATATATTTAAAAAAATATAAAAAAGAAACATGGCTACCATTAAAATGTTAGCTGTGAACACGCATGCGCAGATCGTATGCGCAGATCGTATGCGCTCAGTAACGGCGACAGTATACTTAATATAGATAGATGAAATGTATGTGGGTGGCTGTTGTTTTAAATGATTGAGAAGCTGAGGAAAATCGGTGAAAAATTTGAAGGTGCAGGAACGGAATTTGAAAAAGGAGGACGAAAGAAAGTAAGCAGACGTTTCTCTCTCTCTCTCTCTCTCTCTCTCTCTCTCTCTCTCTCTCTCTCTCTCTCTGATGGCAGAAGCGGGTGAAGTTGAATGGAAAATCGTTGTGATGTTTAAAAAGGGAAAAAGACTGTAGATAAATCAAGGGGAAATGACAACCCGGCTCATTTGTGGGCTTGGATCCGAATGGCTGCCTCCACAGTTAACGATGATAGGAAAAGAAATATAGTCAGCCTAGGAAGGAAAGACAAGAAAGGCGTGGAAAGCGTAAGGAATAAAATGAAGTCATAATAAAAGACATTTTTTGGAAAAATAGATATAGAATATTAAAAAAGAAGAACAGGAGAAAAAGGAAAAAAAATCATAAATAAGAAAGAAAAATAAGAATAAGAGAAAAGCCATTATATCAAAATAACTAAGTCTCTTATTATTATTATTATTATTATTATTATTATTATTATTATTATTATTTACTCCTTTTGTGTTTTCACATCAGCATTAGCTGATAGTCTTTCACTGGAGTCTGTGACAGCAAGTCTCCTCAGGTCTCCAGGACTCTTCTGAGTATTCTGGCAGATTGCAACAGTGCAGTGTTCTGAATGGTTTCAATCCTTCCTCTGATATCCAAACTTTCCAAACCCTTTTTTATTATTATTATTATTATTATTATTATTATTATTATTATTATTTACTCCTTTTGTTTTCTGATCTACGTCGGTTGATGCTCTTTTACTGGAGTCTGAGTGACAACAAGTCTCCTCAGGTCTTCAGGATTCTTCTGAGTATTCTGGCAGATTGCAGCAGTGCAGTTTTCTGGATGGTATCAATCCTTCCTCTGATTTCCATATTTTCAAAACTCTTTTCCAATCATTTTGGGACTGTTCCAAATGCACCAACTACAATTGGTATCACCTTCACTTTCATATTCCATAACTTTTTTTAGTTCTCTGGCAAGGTCTTATTATTATTATTATTATTATTATTATTATTATTATTTTACTCCATTTGAGTTTTCAGATCAGCGTTAGCTGATGGTCTTTCACTGGAGTCTGAGTGACAGCAAGTCTTCTCAGATCTCCAGGGCTCTTCTGAATATTTCTTTAGATTGCAACAGTGCAGTGTTCTAGATGGTATCAATCCTTCCTCTGATTTGCACAAACTACAATTGGTATCACTTTCACTTTCATATTCCATAACTTTTTTAGTTCTCTGGCAAGGTCCAGATATTTGTCCATTTTTTATCATTTTCCTTTAACTTCACCCTGTGATCTGTGGAACTGCAAAATTCACCAGTTGACAAGTTCTTTCTTTTTTGTTAATCAACACTAGGTCTGGTCTTCTTGCTGGGATAATGTGATCCGTTTTTATTTCAAAGTCCCAGAGAATTTTATGCGTTTCATTCTCAAGAACAGATTCTGGTTCATGCATATAACCTTTTTGTTATATGGTCAAAATTAAATGTTTGCATAATTCCCAGTGGATCACCTTCCCAACCCAGTCGTGTCTAGTTTTGTACTTCCGTTGTGCTAGTTTGCTACATTATCATTATTTCACCCCTTGTGATTTTTTTATACCAGCATTAGCTGAGGGTATTTCACTGGAGTTTGAATGATAACAAGTCTCTACATGTTTCCAGGACTCTCCTGAGTATTCCAGCTTATTTTACAATGCTTTTCGTCTGGATGGTCTTAATTCTTTCTCTGTTTTCCAGTTATTCTAGTCTTTATTACAAGCTTTTGAGAACCGTTCTAAGTACAAAAATTACAATTTGTATCACTTTCACCTTATATTCCATTTTTTTTCCAGTTCTCTAGCAAGGTCAAGGTCGATTGTCTATCTTTTTGTCTTCTTTCATGTTCACCCTATGATCAGCTACAATTGCAAAACCTAACAGTTATTATTATGAGGTTTTCAAACCTGCCGTAACCGGTGGTTCACTGGAAGCTGAGTGACATCAAGTCCCTCAGATCTCCAGGACTCTTCTAAGTATGCTAGCCGATCATAACAGTCATGTAGTTTGGATGGTCTCGATACTTTCTCTTATTCTCAGTTCACCCAAATTCTTTTCCAGAGCTTTGGGGAATGATCCAAGGGCACCAATTACAATTGGTACGACCTTCACCTTCATGTCCCACAGTTTGCTCAGTTATCTAGCAAGGTCCAAGGTATTTGTTATTATCATTATTTTCATTCCTTTTGATGGTCTTTCACTGGAGTTTGAATGACAATAAATATCGTCGTATTTCCAGGACTCTCCTAAGTATTCTAGCCAATTGCAGCAATGCAGTAGTCTTGATGGTCTCTTTTATTTTTATTTGAAATCATTTACCTGCTAGCAACCGCCCTGTCGGCCGGGGCGTTAGAATGCACCAACTGCACCTCTGCAGAGGGGTAGACTCCCCCAATGGGGCCACCTGTTTGCCGTGGGTGGCGACACGTGAGGCTTAAGGATAGAACCCAGGTGGATGAGCAGTCCATGACTTGCAATATTCAACTTTGGTTTTTCTTGGGCTAGACAGGTGGTCGGAGCGGCCCCCTCCGATCAATCGGCTGGTCACGTCGAGCCCTAACACCTATATGATTTTCCCAACCCTATTGCCCTTATGGCAAGCCCCAATCCCTTCTTATCATATGGGTGTTAGAAGGTGGTGGCTGCGGGTCTACATGTCCTGGGAATGACGTTAAACTCTATCTGATGGTGAGGTTCCAGTTTTGAGGTTTAGGGAATGTGGAGCACCCCTTCATCACCATTGCTCCCTGGTCCACTCTGACCCGGATTGGTAGTACCTGTTAGGGTCCCATCTATGGGTTAAATAGAAAAGTGTATTTATAAAAAAATTGTATTATCCATTAAGAATTGATTTATTTCAAAACTTTATCGGCATTAAATGACCCACTGAGGTTGATATGCCGTAAAAAAACCAAACCAAACCTGCTAGCAAGAATATGAAAGCAATAAAGCAAAGAAATTTCCTGATGGTAAGCCCAGGCGCTTCCTTCTCATCAACAAAATACAATATATACTAAGCTTTTTAATTTAGTCTGACACAAGGCTATAAATACTGAGCACTTTGTAAAGCTCAAAGTCACCGTAGTAGGAATTGTCTACTAGTAGTTTAGCATACTAATTAACGACTATACATACAACACTGCGGCTCAACTGGGTAAAATGTGGATGTTTTCATCTTTTCCTTATGTTCGATTTAAACCAATTAGCGTTATCGCTTCCGCGCACTCACGCCCTTCCCTCTATCTTTCCCCTACTCTTTTTCTTTCTTTCTTATATTTTTTTCTGTGTAGACGTGTCGGTTATTTGTTGTCACTTTATCTCAAAGAAATAAAAAGACAGTTTTTCTTCTTGTCTAAATAATCATGAGCCTCACCTTCTATACGACACAGTATTTAAGAATTTTTAGAAATCGCTGCTTTTTAGTATTCAAAGCAGCACTAAATTTGGTTTTATTGTCTGGAATTTCAATCTCAATGCTAAAACGATATTTTAACCGCCTTAAATTCTTGGTGAGCTTTTAGTGAAATTTGAGAGGTTTTTCCTGTCACAAGTTCTTCTCGTAAGGCTTTTCTATTAGAAAGATCTTTAATATCAAGAGTGACTGAGAGTGAACAGGAAAGTTAAATGTCTAACGTTGTGATTTAGCTATAGATAGATAGATAGATAGATGGATAGATAGATAGATAGGAACACATTTACATTGATTGATAGACGGAAAGATAGATAGAAACAGACTGAGATAGATAGATAGATAGATAGATAGATAGATAGATAGGAACAGACTGTGATCGATGGATAGGTAGATGAGTTAGGGAATATGCTCAGACAAATGTAAAAACAGATAGATAGAGCGATAGATAGATAGATAGATAGATAGATAGATAAATATTTAAAGACTGTGATAGATAGGACGTTAAATAGATAGATAGATAGATAGATAGATAGATAGGAATAAACTTAGTTACACACACACACACACACACACACACACACATATATTATATATATATATATATATATATATATATATATATGTAAACAAGAGATATAATTAGAATAAGTGCTTAATTGGAGTTAATTTTGAAAATTAATTAATTAATAATGAATTAGGCGGAATACCTATAATGTATGGCTAAACAAATCGAGAAAGATCAAATCATTATAGATTAGATCGGAAGATTTGAAACTGCCAATGACAGTTACACTAAACGAACTAGATTGATAGATAGGTAATAGACTTGACGATATGATAAGTTGTAAACACTTAACAACCAGAATTAATTAATTAATTAATTTAAAATTAATTAATTAATTAATTAATAATTAATTTTCAAAATATCAATAAGCATTATAAAAATTATAAAAAGATAAAACAAACAATAAAAGTTAGAAGAGAATTTAATACTCAAACAAATCATAAAATCTACATTAATAGGCAAAATGTACATACAGAGATTGATCTTATTTGTTTATACATAATATATACACTCCAATTAACACTTATATATATATATATATATATATATATATATATATATATATATATATATATATATACCCAGTTAGATAGATAGGAAGAGACTGAGATAGATATAAACACACTGGGATCGATGTATATATATATATATATAGGATAATGAACATACTCAGACAGACATACAAACAGATGCATAGCATTATTCAAAATACTATAGGAAAAAACTTCAAAAACCTTATTTAAAGGCCATTATAAATCTATTTCGGCTTACTTTTTTTCTTTAACTATATATATATATATATATATATATATATATATATATATTGTATGTGTATGTGTATGTCTGTGTGTGTGGGTGCGGAGAAAATGTAAAAACAAACAAGGGATATTATAATGGATGGAAATGGATGGTCGATGTTCGAACATTTCGGTTTACAATGGAAACCTTCTTCGGGACTGTGAAATTATTTAAGAAGAAAAAAGGATTTATGCGAATAAAAGATTATGGATATTTTGTATGAGTTGAATTTGGAAAATGTGTTGGAAAAAGGTCCGTTACCGTTCGTTGATTGGCGTGTATAGTTAAATGTTGATGACGTGGTTGCTGCATACGAAAGCGAACACTCGTAGTCGAAAAGCCACAACGTGATTGGCCCACGAGGATATGTTGAAAAGGTGTGACGTATTCCATATAATAGCAATGTTTAAAAACGAGAGAAGTATTAATTGTTTAACTATTTGACACACACTCACACACACACACACGCATATATATATATATATATATATATATATATATATATATATATATATATACGTACAGTGTAATTACATTGCTAATGGTTTTGTTATAGAAATGATTGAAAATCAGGAAATGAGAGATTACTATTGGTCAGGAAATGATGCAAGCCACACTCTAAGAATACAGGTATTATATGTATAATGTAATGACTTTTCCGATGGGTTTACTATAGAAATTAATTGGAAATCAGGAAAGAAGACATTGTCATTGGTATGGCATTCATGTAACGGATACTCTAAGAATAGAGACATTATAGGTTCAACGTAAATGCTTGGCTAATGAGTTTACTATAGAAATGATTTGGAAATCGAGAAGATGAAGATTGTGAATTGTTAGCAATGGAACCAAACGTCAATTACCGGATATACCTATTGCATGAATAATGTAAAGGCATTTGCACGGAGGTTTACTCTCGAGCTGTGGTACTCATCCGGGGGTCATATGGACCCCCGAGTACTTATATATGTATATATTTACCAACCCCTCTGCACGAGGAGGATGTGACACAAGGTCAATTTCTTCAGCTGAGTTTAACAGGTTTGAATTCGGAGTTTTCCTTCTCTTAGACCGGTTGCCTAACCAAGGTTAAAGAGCCCAGTCTGCCCTACTATTTACCCATAGCTGGAGGGAGAGTAGGATTCATACCTTTTCCAATGGATTTAGCGCTGAAATGCAATTACCACGTCCAGGATTTGAACACGGGGCGACGAGTCCATTTCCCACGACTTTAACCATTACACCACGCGCTTCCTATGCACTTCCACGAGTACTATATATGTCGTCGTTAATATAGTCGTGATAATGTCGGTATCAGCCAGACAGTGAGAGAGTATATCCCCTTTTCATTAGCGCTAGACCAAGGAAATTATTTTAGCGTCTGATGTGGAGCGCCACACCTACCCTCAGCTCCTCAATTTACCGCACAGATCCCTGTGCTACTCATACTCTGAGTTGGCGAGGGTCGGTATCGAACCAGGAACCTTGTGATTCCTAAGCGAACGCTCTACCGACTGAGCTAATATATGAATGTAAATTCATCGGGATGGCCTGAACTTGGTATCAGCCAGACAGCAAGGGAGTTTATCCCCTTTTCACTAGGGCTAGAACAAGGAATTTTTTAGCATCTGAGGTAGAGCATCACACCTACCATCAGCTCCTCACTTTACCGCACAGATCCCTCTGTTAATCATACGCTGAGTTGGTGAGGCCGGTATCGAACCAGGAACATTATGGTTCTTAGGCGATCGCTCTATCGACTGATATATATATATATATATATATATATATATATATATATAGAGAGAGAGAGAGAGAGAGAGATTTACCAACCCCTCCAGACGGTTAGGGTATGACACAAGGTAAGTTTTTAATCGGAGTTTAACTGATTTTAATTCAATTAACAAGAAATGTCTCTGGTTTCAAGAAAAAAAAAGAGAATTTAAAAATGATTGTCTTCATTTTTTACTATTCAGATAGCATAGATTTGTATGATTTTTCACGTTTTGGAAAAATTTTAAAGATTGAAAAAATGAATTTATTAAATTTAACAATGAAGTTTTGAAAAAAAGAAAAAAAGAATGACGAATGAATAATAACTTTTGGGATTATCTGCCCTTAGTTGGTTGGAAGAGTTGTCTTCCCTCGTATTCATGTTTTTTCACCACCAGGCCTCTGGCCTGTTTAGACAGGCAAGAGGGGTAAGTTTCCCCCAAATGGGGCTACCTGTTGACCGTGGTTGGCGACCTGTGATGCTTAAGGATGGTGTCTTGGTAGATGAGCATCCATGGCCTGCAACACTCCACTTAGAAACTTACTTAGGCTAGACAGGAGGTCGGAGAGGCCCCCTCCGATCAATCGGCTGGTCACGTCAAGCCCTAGCACCTATATGATTGCCCCAACCTATTGCTCTTATAGCAAGCCCCAACACTTTTTATCATACGGGTTCTAGAAGGCGGTAGCTGAGGGTCTATATGCCCTGGAAATGACGTTAAACTCTATCTGATGGTGAGGTTCCAGTTTTGGATGTTTGGGGAATGTGGAGCACCCCTTCATCCACTCTGACCCGGAGTGGCAGTACATGTTAGCGTCCCATCTATGGGTTGAATAGAAAAATGTATTTCTAAAAAATTGTATTATCCATTAAGAATGATTTATTTTCAAAAACATATATATCGGCAATAAAATGAAACCAACTAAAAACGTTAATATAGCCAGAAAATAAAAAAACACAAACCAAACCAATACACATACAATTAAGAACTAACAAATTAATAAGTAAAGGACCCAGAAGATAAATATTAATGTGTAGTAATATAGAAAATACGCAATTAAATTAGAATATAGAAATATATAATAAAAACAAATTAATCTAAAATAATGACTAGAAAAACAAAATAAAAAAAACAATACACACCAGAGACGTATAGTATATAATATTAATGAAAACATAAATAGCAAAAACTGAGAAGATAAGGAAGTAAAAAAATTCCATATCAGCGAAGATATATAAACCCTAGAAAGATAAATCATACATAATCAATAATAGAGTCCAGTCGCTTCAGATTTAACCATCTGAGAGAAGAGAGAAATAAGTATCGATGACAATAACACTTTCACCAGATATAGCAAGAGAATATAGAAATAATGCAAAAAACAATCCTGTAATAATCTACTGGAATTTAAGAAGAAGATATCCAAGATCTGAACTAAAAATGAAAAATAACAAATATAAACACGAGACGAAAAAGAAGAAAAAGCAAAATCACCAGATAAATACAGAGGTAATAAGAAACTACGAGAAATAGAACAAAGTCAAATATATAAAACCAATATGAATAAGAATACCATATACAAACAACAGACAACACTCAAATAAAGGAACAGAACAATATTATATTAGACAAAGCACAAACTTCTGTAGATATCTAA
>CM042167.1:34448429-34475929 GCA_023376005.1 Doryteuthis pealeii
AGTTTTGAAATAAATCATTTCTTAATGGATAATACAATTTTTTTATAAATACATTTTTCTATTTAACCCATAGATGGGACCCTAACAGGTACTACCACTCCAGGTCAGAGTGGACCAGGGAGCAATGGTGATGAAGGGGTGCTCCACATTCCCCAAACCTCCAAACTGGAACCTCACCATCAGATAGAGTTTAACGTCATTCCAGGACATGTAGACCCGCAGCCACGCATTTCTACCACCCATATGATAAAAAGGGTTGGGGCTTGCCATGAGGGCAATAGGGTTGGGAAAATCATATAGGTGCTAGGGCTTGATGTGACCAGCCGATGATTGGAGGGGCCTCTCCGACCGCCCGTCTAGCCCAAGATAGGGCCAAAGTGGAGTATTGCATGTCATGAACTGCTCAGCCACCTGAGCTCTATCCTCAAGCATAACGGGTCGCCACCCACGGTCAACAGGTGGCCCCATTGGAGGAGTCTTACCCCTCTGCAGAGGTGCAGTCGGTGCATTCTAACGCCCCAGGCGACAGGGCGGTCCCTCTTTGTGTCTCTGTCGATGTGAGTTCTCTTTCTAAATAAAATACACACACCAAATATATATCGAGAGAGAAACGCACATATACTTTCAACACTTTGATCTTTCGGATTTTTATCCAGAAATATTAAGAATAATTACAGGTTAACAAACAACAACATAGTTACCTTCTTTTTTTCTTTACACTTGCATTTTGATAACCAACCAACAAACCAATATATATATATATATATATATATATATATATATATATATATATATATATATAGTCTGGGATAGTCACCGCTTCAGCTTTCACTGGAATGGTGCGCCAAATTGCAGTAGTATTAGGAAAGTGCTCGATATAAAGAATAGAGCAATTATATAATATAATAAAATAAATATATAAAGGTATTACATATCTATTTCTTTGATGGCAATAGAACAGTCACAACCTTAGGTTTCATGCATGCAAAATTGCATGCATTCATCTGGTGACGTTGATCCGAATACAAGGAAAATCGAAAAAATCGAAAAATTCAAAAGGTTTTTATGGCAACAAGATGTTTATGATTGGATGAAATAAGATGCGTATGTATTTAGTGTATTAGGGGATGCGTATGTGTGTTTATGGACAGTGCAAATGATGTGTATACAAATCGGTGGGTTCCACACATATTCACATTGTTTTACTAGTGTGCAACGACTGAACAATACAGAAGTGTGAGCGTTTGTATTTCGCATGCATATGTGTGCGTGGGTGTGTGTATTTTGTTGGACGGATGTTGACATGTAAAAATGGGTACTGTCAACGGTTTTGGTGGGGGGTGTGTGGGTGCGGGGTGATACAATCAAGGATATCAACGTCACCTGATGAATGCATTCGATTTTGCATGTATGAAACCTAAGGTTGTGACTGTTCTATTGCCATCAAATAAATAGATATGTAATACCTTGTATATATTATATATATTATATATATATATATATATATATATATATATATATATATAAACACACATACATATATATATATATATATATAATATATATATACATACATATATATATATATATATATATATATATATAAACACACATACATACACACATATATATATATATATATATATATATATATATTATATATATATATATATATATATATCGGGAGGAAATGCACATATACATTATGATCTATCGGATGCTTTCTTAACTATCTATCTATTTCTTTGTTTGATATCTCTCAGTATGTCCGTCTATCTATCTATGAGATTTCTCCTACTGAATAATTCCATGAAAAGAAAGTAAGACTCCATTTTATGATTTGATTTCTAGACTTCTTAATAATAATCTGGTCGATCAGCCAAAGGCGCATTCTCCATAACTGTTTTTGCAAAGATGTGCTTGCATGTAACCACTCCAAATAAATAATAATACTTATTTATTTCCATAACTGTTCGATAGTTTCCAGTAATAATACTAACAATTTATACACAATTTTATGGTTACAAGTAACAATTTCTATTTGATAATAATACTTGTTTGTTCATAGTTATATGGTATCACGTTGTCATATATAAAATCACTCTGTTGGTTGGGAATGTTGAAAACGTGGTAATTATGAACTTATGAAAGATATAATACCATTAGATTACTTAATACATTTCACGGAAATACCTGAAAACTCAAATTGTTATCAAATTCATAGTATAGTATACTTTACTATAATAATTTAACATTCGATCGGCTACGCTTTGAATTAATAATGTTATTTTTTTAAAGATTATTTATCGTTTTACATAAATTTAATTACTTTATATAATTCTTTTTTTTTCAAATATTAATTTGAAGTTTAGCAAATCACGTCATTTATATCTTATTTAATAAATATAGTTAATCATTGAATTAAAATTTCTTACTATATCAATGGGCTAAACTTGCAAATCGGTCGGAAAATTAGGGTGACCCAGAAAAAACAGAACCCATAAATTTTGTATTAAAACTGTTAATTTTAGGTTTAGGGTTTGGGATTGGGGTTTGGGCTTGGGGTTAGGGTTGAGCTAGGGTAGGGTTTAGGGTTTGGGTTCTGTTTTTTCTGGGTCGCCCTGTACGTTTGTTTTTTGTGCAGAACGACCTGAAAAAGTTTAACTGTAAACAAAAGAATGAGAGAAACAATACGGGAAACTAAGATTGCAATTATACATTTCTAAGATATCAGGTTAGATGATCACACAATCTGCATCGTGCCAGAGAATATCTTCATGACGAAAACTGACTTCCTACGTTCTATAAAGGGGCCGGGTTAGCTCAGTCGGTAGAGCGTTCGGCTAGAAATACAAGGTTCCTAGTTCGATCCCGGTCCTCGCCAACTCAGCGTATGAGTAGCACAGGGATCTGTGCGGTAAAGTAAGGAGCTGATGATAGGTTTGACGTTCCACCTCAGACGCAAAAATCTCCTTGGTCTAGCGCTAGTGAAAAGGGGATAGACTCCCTCGCTGATTGGCTGATACCGACATTAGGCCACCCCGACGACTTTACTTTACTTACTGCTGTAGAAAAAACTACGTATTGGTGCAAATACGTACCAGTATGTATATTACTGATGTACATAGTGGTACTTATATGTACCATTTCAATATTTCACTTTCTTTTAAAAACAATATTCACAATATATACTTTCATAATAACATAGCAGTATCTTTATATACTACTTAAAGAAGGTGGAAACGATGAAGGTTTTAAGTCATATAAGCTGTTACAAATATTTTTCATATTACATATTGATATTATATTATATTGTTATGAAATAGAAACCGATCATAAATAGTTGTATTATTATATTCAGGGCCTTGTTATACAAACAACTATAGTCTTAGTCTGGAATAATCCTACATGATGGGTGGGGATGGAAATATTGTGTTAGTCCAGTCTTCCAAATGAGGCGACCAAACTGGAACACTTGATGATGATGATGATGATGATGATGATGATGATGATTTTTAAATATTTTAAAGGCACTAATAACATGGACTGTTTTGAAGCAACTCAATCTCAAATTTTCATAGGTACAATTTTAATAAATAAGATATATTCTATGTGATTTTGACTATAAATTAAATACTATATTGATAAACTTAAGCAATTCCTGGGGGTATGGTGAAGTAAGCAGTTTCTTAGTTTCGGTTACAGGCAGATAGACACTGAATCTCCATTACAATAAGATATATATAATATTTATTTATATCTACAGTTAGATAATAAATGTTGTATTTTATAGGTAATAGGTACTTTTTACAATATCACATTTTTTCCTTAAGTGACCCCCTTTTTCGGAATACGAGCTTCTATTGGTCTCATTAACTTTACTGTAAACTTAGAATAACGGCAACATTTGGTTTAAAAAATCAGTTCAATATATTAACATCGTGATCACGAATCAAGAGACACCAAAACCACGAACAAAGCACATAATAACTTGTTACGCTTGTAAGTCCATGATTTTGGGCGAGAGGGCCAAAAAAGAATACATATTGCTTTCCCTTGCTACAGAGAGAAAAAGCTTGCCTACCGTGAAACCGAACGTAACAAAAAAATGTTTCGCATTAGTTGTGCATGCTGATTGGTCTGATCAACAAATCAGAAACGAGCTACATCAGTATAAACACAGTGTCACCTGAGATGCAATCACAGTCTGACTTCGAAATAAGACTGTGCTAGTTACAGGTAGAAAATGTGTAAATGATATTCAGGGATGAAATTGTGTTGCCCTCGCGAACAATAACTGCTAAAGTGTTTCTTCTACGACACTGTACTTACGTACAGTTCTCGGAATTTTATCTCCTGCCACGCACCGGCTTATATCTCAATAGTTTTACTGCCCACAGAATTCACCCCACCGCCCTTTCCGTGCGGGGGGAAATGTTTTTCTAAAGCGAGTCCATTCAGTCCTTTGTCACCAGTAAAATTGTCAAGTATTTTGCGGACGATATTTACATCCTCGATGTCAAAGGATAAAAATGTCAGTCCTCCTGGGTCATTTTCAATAAAGCAAATACATTTTGAAAAAAACAAAAAAAAAAAAAAAAAAAAAAAAAAAAAAAGAAAGAGAGAAAAAAGAAAATGAAAAAGAAAAAAACTCTGTATAAAACTAGTCACGTGGTTAGTCGGAAAATTCGCCTTTCAGATCCGATTATATTGCTATACATTAGAGGATTTCTCCCAACGTAGAGTATTGAAAGAAATAAGTGTCTTTGGTGGTTCCATCGAGGAGAGGAAAAAAGAGAGAAATGGAACCACTAATGTCGCTATATTGTGCAACTTTCGGTTTAAGAGTTACATCATCTCTTATACTTCATCCTATTTCATCCTTTTTGTATATATACACAATATATATACTCAAGACAAGTATATAAGTACACATATATATACACCCACACGTATATATACATACATATATTCATATATATATATATATATATATATATATATTCATATATATACATATAACATATGTATTGTAAATACACACTATATATATATATATATATATATATATATATTATATATATATATATAATACAAATATCTATATACAAGGTGTGTCATAAAAGTTCCGAGTTTGAAGCTGTATCAACCGTGATAGAAATGAACAATTAATGGAAAGTTATTTTTTTCGGAATACAAAGTGTGTCAAAAAGTACCTTTAATCTCGATACTTTTTGACACACCTTGTATATACACATACTATACATAATGTATATATATACACCTATACATATATACACATATATAGACACACACATATATATACATATATATATATGTATACACACAAACACACACACACACACATATATATATATATATATAATATGTGTTATGTGTGTGTGTGTGTGTGTGTGTGTGTGTGTGTGTGTGTGTGTGTGTTTTAGAACTGTTTACTGTCACAAGTTTTTCTGAATTTTCAGATAAGAGAAATGCAGTATGACATAAAACAGATCTCTGGTTAATTGTAATTAAAAAGTCGATCTAATATCTTTAAAATCAAACAATAAAAAAAAGATTCTGGACCAAATCAATAATACGTATCAGGGCCTAAATTTTCTTACGTGCTGTCCTTCACAACCCGAAGAAAAGACATATGTGCAATAGGGTAGGACGATTTTGGAACTGTAATATCTCCAATGTGGCGAAAGTTGCAAATTAACATAAAGAATTACGTCACAAATATTTTACTTCACAACTTTGCGATCGTTTGAAGAAATAGATTTAATCTTTTAAAATGTTATCACTGTTACTGGTAAATTATTAGGCAAAAAGGTGATGGGTGACATATTTTCAATTTGAATTCTAGTCATAATATATTATTCATTTTGTGTAAAATGACATTTTTTCTGTTTTAGATATTTAAATTGCTAAATTTTCTGACCTAAAATGTCTAGTCTAAATGTTGCAAAAATGAGGATTTTAGTGCGTTTTAGCTGACAATCTTTGATGCTATTTCCTCAAACAATCTTGCAAGTATGACATCTAGTTTTTGGAATCAGTATTTCTTATACCAACACGCAATTTTTGTTATTTGAGAGTGTTACATACAGGTGATGACTTAGACCGTGGAGGTGGTCTGAATGGACTGATTAGAACGGAAAATTTCAATTGATGATGTCAGCATAGACGTTTCGCATGCTTTGATTGGATGAGGAATGGTATGTGCCAAAAGGGAGGAAGGGGGAGTGGGAGGTCAGAGTAAAAATTAATCTGGCAAAATGCGTGAACAATTAAAACCAGAAACGCCTTGCTCTATGCAGTTGTAACCTAGGGGAAATAAAATTCTCATAAGTGAAAAGAAGCTGCCTTGTATTATTAGTGAGAACTCCAAATGGTACAAGAATGATAAAATCATGGTATCTTTAGTTTGGAAAGAAAATAACTTTTTATTGAAAAATAGGTACAGAGAACTTATTTATGGGTGATACTGTATATCCTAATATTCAATGTGAAGACGTAACTGTTATTCATCCTGAAGCAGTAGAAAAGAAGACATTTCTTCTGTGAATCTACACCAAGACCAGCAGTCATTCATCCTGACAACTAAGAGCAGACAATCATTATGAAGCCATACAGAAAAATATTTACAGAAACGTATTTCCAAAATTTCTTTGCAAAATTTGAAAATTATTGAAAAAGAAATTGTATATGTTGCAAAATTCATAAATACAAATTGAATCAGAAGCATCAAGAGATTTATAAAAAAAAAAATTATAAATCCATTTCATACCCTAAGTTGATTCTAGACTACATGACATCCGGAACTGCCAACAATTGCACAGCTGTAACAACTAGGATTCCACCCTCCCCGTCACAGAGATAATATTGAATATTTTTATCCCTCATAGTTTCACTTCATTTGAGGTAAGGACCGTAAACGTAAACAAGGTGGACACATTATCTCTCCAGTCGGAATTGAGTGCGAGACGTAACGAAGGGTGACACGTCATCATCTCAGCATTCCGACCAGAAAGGGTAATATAACTAACGTTTTAACACATCTCTCCATTCCGAAAGGAGGGTGTAGTCTTACAAGAGAACTTGATACTTAAAATAAAATTGAGATATCAACCAGCCCTAATGTGCAAGAAACTAATGAAAGTAAATACGAACACAAAAAAGTCTACACTGATTTTTACGATAGTTTAATTGATGTCAAAATAAAAATATACCTAGGATTGCTTTGTACGTTTGAGAACAAAACAATAATATTCAAGATCAATAGTTATATTCTAAATTTATTGTGACAAATTTATTTAAACCGGTATACAAATCATTAATGGCATATACTATGTATATATATGCAGGTTGTTTATATATATATATATATATATATATATAATATATATATATATATATATATATATATATATATGGGAGTAAATATGGAAATTAATCCGACAATATAAAAGAAAATTTGAAAAAACAAGTGTTCCGAAAATGTGATGAATTTAATTATCGATGTTTAAAACATTTCGGTTACATTGAACCTTCATCAGGATGTATCTTGGGGTGAATAAAATGATGGATGTTTTTATATGTGACAGGAGATGAAAATCTTTTTAGTTATGTAACTGTATTTGATCAGCGTTTTATTTTTGAAAGGCAAGTCGCGATCTACTCACGCGAAGGTGTCATGACGCGTGACGCAACTCGAAGAAATGCAAAAGACGAGAAAAAGTATTAATGGACTGATTATTTTTAAGAGAACATAGGGAAACAAAGTGGGAATGATAACTAAATAACTACTTAAATGAAGCCTGTCACATATAAAAACATCCATCATTTTCTTCACCCCAAGAGACATCCTGATGAAGGTTCAATGTAACCGAAATGTTTTAAACATCGATAATTAAATTCATCATATTTTCGGAACACTTGTTTTTTCAAATTTTCTTTATATATATATATCTATATTATATCTATATATATCTATATATATATATATATATATATATATATATATATATATATATATATATATATATATTAGAAAGATAAAAAAAAACAGGTTTTAAATGAGTTAAGTGGTGAGTTTATTGACCGACGCTGCAGTGTTTCGATCTATTAATTAGATCATCTTCAGGGCATTTGTTGGGATATGGAAGGTAATAAGAAATTTTTTATCCAGAATAATTTCTTATTACCTTCCATATACCAACAAAGGCTCTGAAGATGATCTAATAATAGATCGAAACACTGCAGCGTCGGCCAATAAACCCATTTAAACCTGTGTTTTTTCAACCTTTCCTTATATACTACATACCGTCGGATTCACTTCCTTTTCTTCACACACACACACACACATACACACAACACACACACACATAATATATATATATATATAATATATATATATATATATATATACGTGTCTGTAGGTATGTATGTGTGTCTGCTGATGTTTTCTTCATATATATATATATATATATATATATATATATATATATATATATATATGATCATTTGATATATATTATATATGTGTGTGATAAAACATATTGCGGAAGAATAACAAAAATGAATAGAGAAATTTGAAACTCGGGTATAATTTCACAGATATGAAAAAAATTTCCTGTCAAATAAAGTTAAGTTAGAAGAATTAAGAAATAAAAATGTAGATTGGCAAAAATAAAATCTCGGTACAAAATCATTGAGATAACTGAAAATAAAAATTGGAAAAAGGGAAGAGATATTAATATGCCAGAGAATCGATGAGATAAAACAAAAAAAAAAAATTAACAAGAAAAAAATAATAGAAGCAATAAAATCAAAATCGCCATAAATGACAAAAAGTAAAGCGAAACAAAAAAAATACAACATAATTAGATGAAAGTGAAAGTGAAAGTGGAAAGCGAAAGTGAAAGTAGAAAGGAACAACGCTGGGACTTTTTCGATAACAATGATCCATGTCTGGAGGAAGAATGCCACGAGTCTGAAATCAATGAGTCGAAAAGATAAGAGAACTGACCGATCACAAATAAAGAATCAGGGCTAGAAAAACAAGGCAGAATTATAATAAAAAAAGGATCATATGCCCCTGTTTAGGGGCTGCAATGGAATGGTGGCTGGGGCCGGTAGAGAAAACTGGAAATATGGGTTAGAAAGGAATGGGATTATTAAAAAGAACACTGCGAGGGAAGCGAACATGAAAGGGATTCACGCTGACATGAAAATGATATGAAAGTCAAAGAAAAACGATGAACGGACAAACGCAATGAATATCAGATAGAAGAACGCTTTTTTGAATAGAGAGCAAGAGAAAAGGGAGAAAGAAAAAAAAAAAGAAGAAAAGAAGGGGGAATAGTGGGATGCAGGTGGACGTAATGATATTGGGAAAAGAAAAATAGAAATAAAGAGGGACGCCAAGAATTGGAAAGAAAGAAAGAAAGAAGAAGTGTTTGTTGGGTTGAGAAAGAAAAAAAGGAATTAAAAAAGCACATCATTAAAAGAAAGTAAAAAACTGAACAAAGAAAGAAAGAAGTAAGGAAAGAATGTTTAAAATTGATCAAAAAAGAAAGAAAGAAGAAAGAAAGAAAGAAAGAAAGAGAGTCTAAAATTGATCAAAGAAGGAAGGAAGGAAGGAAGGAAAAAAAAAAAAGAAGAAAGAAGGAGAGTCTAAAATTGATCAAAGAAGGAAGGAAGAAAGAAAGAAAGAAAGAAGGAGAGTCTACAATTTATTAAAGAAGGAAGAAGGAAAGAAAGAAAGAAAGAAAGAGAGTCTAAAATTGATTAAAGAAGGAAGTAAGGAAAGAATGTTTAAAATTGATCAAAAGAAAGAAAGAAAGAAGAAAGAAGAAAGAAGGAGAGTCTAAAATTGATCAAAGAAGGAAGGAAGGAAAGAAAAAAGAAAGAAGGAGAGTCTACAATTGATTAAAGAAGGAAGAAGGAAAGAAAGAAAGAAAGAAAGAAGGAGAGTCTAAAATTGATTAAAGAAGGAAGTAAGGAAAGAATGTTAAAATTTCAAAAAAGAAAGAACAGAAAGAAAGAAAGAAGGAGAGTCTAAAATTGATCAAGAAGGAAGGAAGGAAAGAAAGAAAGAAGAAGGAGAGTCTAAAATTGATTAAAGAAGGAGGTAAGGAAAGAATGTTTAAATTGATCAAAAGAAAGAAAGAAAGACAGAAAGAAGAAGAGAGTCTAAAATTGATCAAAGAAGGAAGGAAGGAAGAAGAAGAAAGAAAGGAGAGTCTAAAATTGTTAAAGCACTCTAAAATTGATTAAAGAAGGAAGTAAGGAAAGAATGTTTAAAATTGATCAAAAGAAAGAAAGAAAGAAAGAAGGAGAATCTAAAATTGATCAAAGAAGGAAGGAAGGAAAGAAAGAAAGAAAGAAGGAGAGTCTAAAATTGATCAAAGAAGGAAGGAGGAAAGAAAGAAAGAAGAAATCTAAATTGATCAAAGAAGGAAGGAAGGAAGAAAGAGAAGAAGGAGAGTCTCTAAAATTGATCAAAGAAGGAAGAAGGAAAGAAAGAAAGAAAGAAAGAAGGAGAGTCTAAAATTGATTAAAGAAGGAAGTAAGGAAAGAATGTTTAAAAATTGATCAAAAGAAAGAAAGAAAGACAGAAAGAAAGAAGGAGAAGTCTAAAATTGATCAAAGAAGGAAGGAAGGAAAGAAAGAAAGAAAGAAGAAAGAAGGGAAGTCTAAAATTGATTAAAGAAGGAAGTAAGGAAAGAATGTTTAAAATTGATCAAAAGAAAGAAAGAAAGAAAGAAAGAAAGAAGAGAGTCTAAAATTAATCAAAGAAAGGAAGGAAGGAAAGAAAAGAAAGAAAGAAGGAGAGTCTAAAATTGATCAAAGAAGGAAGGAAGGAAAGAAAGAAAGAAAGAAAGAAGGAGAGTCTAAAATTGATTAAAGAAGGAAATAAGGAAGAATGTTTAAAATTGATCAAAAGAAAGAAGAAAGACAGAAAGAAAAGGAAGGAAAGAAAGAAGGAGAAAGTCTAAAATTGATCAACAGAAGGAAAGGAAGGAAAGAAAGAAGAAAGAAAGAGAGAGTCTAAAATTGATTAAAGAAGAAGTAAGGAAAGAATGTTTAAAATTGATCAAAGAAGAAGAAAGACAGAAAGAAGAAGGAGAGTCTAAATTAATCAAAGAAGGAAGGAAGGAAGAAAGAAAGAAAGAAGGAGAGTCTAAATTGATTAAAGAAGGAAGTAAGGAAAGAAGTTTAAAATTGATCAAAGAAGAAAGAAAGAAAGAAGGAGAGTCTAAAATTGATCAAAGAAGGAAGGAAGGAAAGAAAGAGAAAGAGGAAGTCTAAAATTGATAAAAAGAAGGAAGGAAGGAAAGAAAGAAAGAAAGAAGGAGAGTCTAAAATTGATTAAAGAAGGAAGTAAGGAAAGAATGTTTAAAATTGATCAAAAGAAAGAAAGAAAGACAGAAAGAAAAGAAGAAGTCTAAAATTGATAAAAGAAGGAAGGAAGGAAAGAAGAAGAAAGAAAGGAGAGTCTAAAATTGATTAAAGAAGGAAGTAAGGAAGAATGTTTAAAATGTCAAGAAAGAAAGAAAGACAGAAAGAAAGAAGGAATCAAAATTGATAAAAGAAGGAAGGAAGGAAAGAAAGAAAGAAGAAGGAGAGTCTAAATTGATTAGAAGGAAGTAAGGAAGAATGTTTAAAAATTGATCAAAAGAAAGAAAGAAAGACAAAAGAAAGAAAGGAGAGTCTAAAATTGTCAAAGAAGGAAGAAAGAAAGAAAGAAAGAAAGAGGAGAGTCTAAAATTGATTAAAGAAGGAAGTAAGGAAAGAATGTTTAAATTGATCAAAAGAAAAAAGAAAGAAAGAAGGAGAGTCTAAATTAATCAAAAGAAGGAAGGAAGGAAGAAAGAAAGAAGAAGAAGAGTCTAAAATCGATCAAGAGGAAGGAAGGAAAGAAAGAAAGAAAGAAGGAGAGTCTAAAATTGATTAAAGAAGGAAGTAAGGAAAGAATGTTTAAAATTGATCAAAAGAAAGAAAGAAAGACAGAAAGAAAGAAGAGATCTAAAATGATAAAAGAAGGAAGGAAGGAAGAAAGAAAGAAAGAGGAGAGTCTAAAATATTGATTAAAGAAGGAAAGTAGGAAGAATGTTTAAAATGACAAGAAAGAAAGAAAGACAGAAAGAAAAAGGAGAGTCTAAATGATAAAGAAGGAAGGAAGGAAAGAAAGAAAGAAAGAAGGAGAGTCTAAAAAATTGATAAAGAAGGAAGTAAGAAGTGTTAAATTGATCAAAAGAAAGAAAGAAGACGAAAGAAGAAGGAGAGTCTAAAATTGATCAAAGAAGGAAGAGGAAAGAAAAGAAAGAAAGAAGGAGAGTCTATGATTAAAGAAGGAAGTAAGGAAAGAATGTTAAAATTGATCAAAGAAAGAAAGAAAGACGAAAGAAGAGAAGGAGAGTCTAAAATTGATCAAGAAGGAAGGAGGAAGAAAGAAAGAAAGAAAGGAAAGTCTAAAATTGATTAAAGAAGGATAAGGAAAGAATGTTTAAAATTGATCAAAAAGAAAGAAAGAAAGACAAGAAAGAAAGAAGGGATCTAATTGATAAAGAAGGAAGGAGAAAAGAAAGAAAGAAAGAAGGAGAGTCTAAAATTGATTAAAGAAGAGTAAGGAAAGAAGTTAAAATTGATCAAAGAAAGAAAGAAAGACAGAAAGAAAGGAAGGAGAGTCTAAATTGATAAAGAAGGAAGGAGGAAAGAAAGAAAGAAGAAGGAGAGTCTAAAATTGATTAAAGAAGGAAGTAAGGAAAGAATGTTTAAAATTGATCAAAAGAAGAAAGAAAGACAGAAAGAAAGAAGGAGAGTCTAAAATTATAAAGAAGGAAGGAGGAAGAAAGAAAGAAGAAGGAGAGTCTAAAATTGATTAAAGAGGAGGTAAGGAAAGAAATGTTTAAAATTGATCAAAAGAAAGAAAGAAAGACAGAAAGAAGAGAAGGAGATCTAAAATTGATCAAAGAAGGAAGGAAGGAAGAAGAAAGAAAGAAGGAGAGTCAAATTGATTAAAGAAGGAAGTAAGGAAGAATGTTTAAATGATCAGAAAGAAAGAAAGACAGAAAGAAAGAAGGAGAGTCTAAAAATTGATCAAGAAGGAAGGAAAGAAAGAAAGAAAGAAAGAAAGAAGAAGAGAGCTAAAATGATTAGAAGGAAGTAGGAGAATGTTTAATTGATCAAAAGAAAGAAAGAAAGACAGAAAGAAAGAAGGAGAGTCTAAATTGATCAAAAAGAAGGAGGAAGGAAGAAAGAAGAAAGAAGAAAGAAAGAAGGGAGTTAAAATTGATTAAAGAAGAAGTAAGGAAAGAATGTTTTAAAATTGATCAAAAGAAAGAAAGAAAGACAGAAAGAAAGAAGGAGAGTCTAAAATTGATAAAGAAGAAGGAAGGAAGAAAGAAAGAAGAGGAGAGTCTAAATTGATTAAAGAAGGAAGTAAGGAAAGAATGTTAAATTGATCAAAGAAAGAAAGAAGACAAGAAAGAAAGAGGAGAGTCTAAAATTGATCAAAGAAGGAAGGAAGGAAGAAGAAGAAAGAAGAAAGAGAGTCCTAAAATTGATTAAAGAAGGAACTAAGGAAAGAATGTTTAAAATTGATCAAAAGAAAGAAAGAAAGACAGAAAGAAAGAAAGAAGGAGAGTCTAAAATTAATCAAAGAAGGAAGGAAGGAAAGAAAGAAAGAAAGAAGGAGAGTCTAAAATTGATTAAAGAAGGAAGTAAGGAAAGAATGTTTAAAATTGATCAAAAGAAAGAAAGAAAGAAAGAAGGAGAGTCTAAAATTGATCAAAAAAGGAAGGAAGGAAAGAATATTTAAAATTGATCAAAAGAAAGAAAGAAAGAAAGAAAGAAATGATGTAAGAGGTATTCCACATACCCCAGAGCTCCAGAATTTTAAAACTCACCTTTGTTGCAGTTTAACGTCATACGCCGGATAAATCAGCATTTGAGTCGAGTGAATTTTACTGACATCAGGTCAAGTGGAACTTATACTCGATTAATGACCGTTTTCAATTATCTGATAAGACAAAGAGGACTAAACACACATAATAGCAACACGCCTTTTTCATTCGGCAAACAGTAGGCGGGCGGTCAACCAAATTATTCAGGATCAACTGTGTCCCTGCTGAAACAAACAGTCATCTCTATCAATATTAAGTCGGAAATGGTGCTGATGTAGGGATTATCTTCTTTTACTTGCTACGGTTTGCTGTTAGGTAGCGTAATGTAATATATAAAATATAATAAATTAAATTTCGCTATCTTCTGAAAAGTCAATCGTAAACTAGACCCAAGTTGTGTATCCGCCCCTTTGGGATGGGGTGGGGGGCTTAGCACCTAAGCGACAGGCAATTGGTTTCTTATCTTTCCTTCGGGCCACAGTGGCAGTGTGGAGAGTGGGGATCTGCTGCTTGGGCAACAGCACATCCTCCCTACCAGGCTATCTAGATAAAAAGACAAAAAAAAACTTTGGACACTACTCCATCGTCTTTCGCAGTCGAAAGGATGCCAACACCAACAACACGGGCCTTTTATAATGTATGATTTTCATGAAAATAAATACAAAAAATTCATTGAAAATATAACAATAATATTAAGATCAATAGCAACAAATGATTATTTATTAAACCCAGTTTTCATAAAACCAGTACGCAAATTAACCACACCATATATTATGTAAGGCTTTTTTGGGTATTGTTTAACTTTAACACAGTTCGCACCTGTACAAAATTTCAGAAAAATTGAAGTGGCTGGGTGACAATTTTACTTTTTTCTAGATGATTTGATATAGAATTGCCCATACACTTTTACCCCAGATTTTTAAGCTAAAAAGTTAAGTGTGCATATTATACATGAGAAGTAAATATTACCCTTTATTATTTTCTCTGGTCATGCGTGTCACTACATTCGGGATGGCATGGCAAAAAGTAACTTGTATCTTGTACTCCTTCATCACCATTATTCGTAGGTCCACTCTGACCCAGAGTGGTAGTACCTGTTAGGGTCCAATCTATGGGTCAAATAGATCTGTTTAAAAATTATTTATATTCAATTGGACCATGTGAAAAAGAAAAACAAACACAAAAAAACATTTAAGAAACAATTACACAAAATTTAGTGAACACATTGCTGGATTTTAAACGCATTAATAACATGGGCCGTTTCGGGGCAAATCTGACTCAGATTACCACATTAATAAACAAGATTTATGTTGTATACCCTCTTCATTACTTCTTTACTTACTCTTCTGTCCGTCTTTGACATCTTATAACATCTTGTCTTTGTTTGGAATCTTCTAAGGTCTGGACTTTCTTGGGGACTTCGGGTCTGGTCTTCTATTGGGGATTTCTCTTTATCAGAAGCCCTGTGTCATTGTTAGTCTTTTAGAAGTAATAACACAAGACTCCGATTTATTTTGATCTTACTTTATTCTTAAATCCCCAACCAGACAATCTGCGCAGATGAGGGACCGCGCGTATAACGCGACTTACCCCTTCGAGCTCCTGCTACCTTCTAACTGATTGAAACTTACTCACTATCTAAACCGGAAGAGAGTGTCCTCTCTACCGGTTCTCACGGCTATCTCCGGAAGATAGGGTTAGGGCTGAGGTCAAGCTTGTCATTCAATCTTCAAGGCCGTCAGCTGCACTTAAAACGCCATCTTGTTTTCTACTCTATTGCACATAAATATTAGGTTTCTAATAATTATGTAACATTTATTCTATGTATTAATGATTTGACTATATATTACGTTAGCAGTGATTAGGTTATAGAAAGATAAAGACACCAAATCTCCAGTATAGTATTAAAAGTAAAGTCGGCAGGGCAGCCTAATATCGGTATCAGCCAGACAGCGAGGGAGTCTATCCCCTTTTCACTAGACCAAGGAAATTATCGTAGCATCTGAAGCGGAGCACCACACCTACCATCATCTACTCACTTTACCGCACATATCCTGGTGCTTCTCATACGCTTAGTTGGCGAGGGCCTGTATTGAACCCGGAACCTTGTATGTATGCGCACCTATGCACCCCTTGTCTGCATAACAGTTACGTGAAGCTTTCTTTCGCAGTAAGTGACAAACACTATTCCTTCTGTCATAGCCTCAGGCTATCTACAAAGACACTTTTCTTTTGGACATATATCTAACCTGTTTTTTATTCCTTCTGTTGCACTTGGCTTAGACAATAATATCTGTTTGTTATAACTCTTTGTCAGCATTTTTTCCACGTGTTAGGTTACTTTAATTTGGATTACCTAATGCATTATAAGAAACTAGCTAACACCAAGCTAATTCTAATACTGACAATAAAACGACATTCACTATATAAGTCGTCAGAGGTATCATCTTAAAAATGTGGTTACTCGACGAAATTGGCCATTTATTCTGAATCTGTGCCCAACCATTCGCAATAATCCAACAAGATCCATCTATGATCCAAACAGATGGTGGCCTAAGCCACAACACGACAAAATGTTGAAAAAGGGAACACGAAGAAAGAATGAAAGACAAATAAGGAAAGAAGTGTTAAAAAAATGGGTGAAAATACATCCCGACAAAAATAAGAAAAAAATAAATTTGGTAAAATGAAAGAAATAAAGGAAGAATTAATAGTAATAGTAAAGAAAGAAAAACAAAGAAAATAAAAAAAGAAGGAAAGAGGGTAAATTCAAATAAGAAGAAAAAAGAATAAAAGAAAGTATGAAAAAAACGGGGAAAAAGAATGAAAGAAAAAAGAAGAACCAATATATATATATATATATATATATATATTATATATATATATATATATATATATATATAATCCAAAAGTCCAGAGAAGAAATCTTCCTTACGACATAGGTTTTTTTTAAACAACTTGTCGCAGTTTGAGAGCTCAATGTGTGCTTTTATTTTTAGAGTCACAGAGCAAATTTATAATTAAAGAAATAACAAAAGACTTAGAGATTTTGCTTATAGTCTATTTCAGGGAGCTTAGACAAAACTGTCTAATTCTCCCGACTCATCAGATGCGAATCTTTAATTATATATATATATATATATATATATATATATATATATATATATATATATAGAGAGAGAGAGAGAGAGAGAGAGAGAGAGAGAGAGAGAGTGAAGAAAGAAAGAAAAGAAAGAACATCAAGGAACTCTGAAACATAGTCAGGCTGAGACAGACATAATATAGATGAAAGAATAACGTATAAAGAAACAAATATATAACAAAAAGAAAAAGAAAAAGAAAGAAAAAAAGGTTGAATGAAATACCCGAAAAAAAAAAAGCCAAAAATAAATCACGAAACAAAAAAATATCCAATTAAAAAAACAAAACAAAGCAAGGGCAGCAGGATTTTCTCTCTTTTCTTTTCCCTTCTCTAAAATAAAATGATATTGATGAGGGTGGGAAAGATTGACAGAAATATCGATTAGCATTCAGCGTTGCCAGGCAGAAGTACTCGCAATTGGGGGAGAAGCAAGTACGCTCATGGAAAAAATCGACACGAACCCCCAAACCCAACCTAAGAAAAAAAAAAGATGTCTAAAAAAAATGAATAAATGATATTAAATAAATAAATAAATAAATAAAAATAATAATAATAATAATAATAATAATAATAATAATAATAATAATAATAATAATAAATAATGTCAGTCATTGCCAAATGAAGGGTAAAAATAAATGAATCAGCCCTCTTCTAATATTTACTCTTTTTAATCGGCAAAAATGGGGGGGGTGAAAAAATGAAAAAAGAAAGAAAAAATTGAAAAAAAAAAGGAAAAAATCAAAAAAAGAGAAAGAATAAGAAAAAAAGAGAAAGAAAGAAAAAAAGAAAGAAATCTGTGATTGAATGATTACAATAAAAGGCCAGGTTCGGCATGGGATCGGCGAGGAGAACAGAGGAGAGAGAGAGAGAGAGAGAGAGAGAGAGAGAGAGAGAGAGAGAGAGGAGAGAGAGACGGAGATTGGCGCGAAAAATGCTGAGAGAGCGCGGAAGAAATGCCCGGGAAGTAATGTGCGGGAGAAATGCGCGGTAGATCTTTCTTCTATATAAAGTAAAGATGGTTGGAAGGATTTGATAGATTTTTTTGATTTTTTTTATCTGTTTATTTATCTATTTATCTATTTATTTATTTTTTTGTGTAGTATAAAAATTGAGACGTGTTCTTTAAATAACAGAGAAGGTCACACGAGAGAATAAAGGCATAGGAGCGGGCATCTAGGCAGTAAAGGGAAAACAGAAAAAATATATCTTTCACATTGTTTTCCATAGAGGTTAAAGAAGAAGAAGAAGAAGAAAGAAGAAGAAGAAGAAGAAGAAGAAGAAGGTAAGATGTGTGGGAGATCTGGATAGAGAGAGACAGAGAGAGAGAGAGGGAGAGAGACAGAGAAGGAGTGACAGAGAGAGTGGACACAATTGGGTAAGAAAAACACACGTAGAAATTTTAATAGAAAAAAGGAAAAATGTGTGAGAAATGTCGAGAGAGAGAGAGAGAGGGGGGAGGAGATGATAAGAAAAAAGACACACGTAGAACGTTTAATAGAAGAAGAAGAAGGAGGAGGAGAAGAAGAAGAAGGTAGGATGTGTGGGAGATCTGGATATAGAGAGAGAGACAGAGAGAGACAGAGAGAGAGAAAGAGAGAGGGGGAGAAGGAGAGACAGAGAGAGTGGACACGATTGGGTATGAAAACACACTCGTAGAACGTTTGGTAGAAAAAGAAGGATAGATGTGTGAGAGATGTCAAGAGAGAGAGAGAGAGAGAGAGAGAGAGAGAGAGAGAGAGAGAGGGAGGAGATATAAAGAAGAAAGACAAACGTAGAACGTTTAATAGAAGAAGAAGAAGAAGAAGAAGAAGAAGAAGAAGAAGAAGATGTGTGGAGATCCGGAGAGACAGACAGACAGACAGACAGACAGGGAGAGAGAGAGAGAGAGAGAGAGAGAGAGAGAGAGAGAGAGCGATACGATTAGGTAAGAAAAACACACGTGTAACGTTTAATAGAAGGAAAGATGTGTGAGAGATGTAGAAAGAGAGAAAGAGAGTGAAAAGAGAGGGAGAAAGAGGAGATAACGAAGAAAATACACATGTAGAACGTTTAATAGAAGAAGAAGAAGAAGAAGAAGAAGAAGAAGAAGAAGAAGAAGAAGGACCTGTATAAGGTTTAATGTACAAATATGTGAAAGAAAAGAGTAACATGATATGAGAAAGAAAGTTATTTTTTATGTTTTTATGCATATTGAATGCAAGTACTTTTTACCAGATATATTTGACCCATATGTTACATTATTAAGGGACCTTGGATAATTAAGGGTTAAAAAAGGATCAGTTTTAGTAAAAAGAAGTTGTGACAGAAGAAGAAGGAAGAAATGTTTTGAAAAAATATTTTGAAAGAAAGAATTTATTTGAAATGTTTTTTGTTTGAATTGTTTGTTAAAATTTCATCAGGAAATGCTGGGTTGAATATTTTCGGGAGAATTACAAATTCTGTCAGATTGTTTTGGCTAAAAATTCCAGGACATGTAGACCCTCAGCCACCGCCTTCTAGTACCCATATGATAAAAAGGTTTGGGGCTTGCCATAAGGGCAATTGGGTTGGGGCAATCATATAGGTGCTCGGGCTTGACGTAAACAGCGGATTGATCGGAGGGGGCCTCTCCGACCGCCTGTCTAGCTTAAGTAATGTTCTAAGTGGAGTGTTACTGGTTATGGACTGCTCATCCACCAAGACTCCATCCTTTAGCATCACGAGTCTTACACCACTGCAGAGGTGCAGTCGGTGCATTCTAACGCCCCATCCGAGTGGACGTTTTCTGGATTGGCCATTCTATTAAAGGCTACATATTTGAAAGTCAGAATTTCCAATGTATATAGTAAAATATTCCTAATGCAATTCTATAGTAAATTACCATTTCTGTACTATAGCAAATGCTGTCCAATGCATTTCTATAATAAAATATTCCTAATGCAATTCTATAGTAAATTACCACTTCAGTCGTATTGCAAATGCCTTCCAATGTATTTTTATAGTTAAATATTCCCAATGAAATTCTATAGTAAATTACCACTTCCGTACTACATTAAATGGCTTCCAGTGTATTTCTGTAGTAAAATATTACTAATGCAATTCTATAGTAAATTACCACTTCCGTACTATAGCAAATGCCTTCCAATGTATTTCTGTAGTAAAATATTCCTAATGCAATTCCATATTAAATTACCAATACCTTACTATATTAAATGTTTTCCAATCTATTTTTATAGTAAAATATTCCTAATGCAATTCTATAGTAAATTACCAATACCTTACTATATTAAATGCCTTCCAATGTATTTCTATAGTAAAATATTTATAATACTTTTATAGTATATCACTATACCTTACGATATTAAATGCCGTCCTATGTATTTCTATAGTAAAATATTCTAATGCAATCTTGTATATTACCCATAAGTAATATAGAATGATCTCTGACGTGAATTTAAAAACGAAAAATAATAAATTAATTCCTGAATGTTTGAGATGAGGCTTGAAGATTAGTATTATCTGCGTTATTCGGACTATTGTCCCCATCTTCATTGTTATTTGTACAACGTTTCGGCCGATATGCCCTCCGGCCTCCTTCAGGTATTTCTTGTCGGACTCGGGAACTTTCTCGGACTCGCGAACCTTCTTTTCGAACTCTGGAAATTTCTTGTCTTAATCGGGAGCCATCACGGAACTTGAACCTAACGGGGGTATCCTGTTCTCATTCCGCTGACCATAGCTGGGGTAGGAGTTTTGTTAATTATTTTTCTAACTGCCTTCACTCAGGATTGAACTCGGTATCCAGAGATAACTGTCACTTAGAACTATCTTAACCTACTACCTTATCCACTAGGCCATGAGTCCAATTGTTAATAAATTAATTGTAAGCAAAATTATTAAAAATAAACTCTTTTCTCAACATACTACTTATGAACCTGAAAATGGAAAGAAAAACAATTTAATATGATTAATATTATATATTCAAACAAATTACAAAAAAGTAAGCAAGATACAAATATATAGACAAAAAGATAAGTAAATAAATCGTTATCTTTTCTGTTTACTAAATTTTATTAAAACTATTTCTATGTTGAAGTTTTCTTCACGTTCAGTTTTATCAGCGAGATCAGATTTCCATATGAAACTGTCTATGGATTACCACATGAAGTATTCATTATTATTATCACTAGCAGCGGCTACCTGGCGTCGCCTGGGTAGAGAGAGATTTTTACGTTAGTCCCACAGATCCCGTATTACTAAATCGTGAGTTGAATTTTTGTGGGATGTCCCATTTAAATCCCTATGTAAAAAAAACCTTGCGTTGATCCAACTACTCTGAAAAGAAATGTTAATGTCTACTATTTAAAACATTAAATGGAAAAATCCATGCTTTTATTATTTAAATGTTATTATCTAATTATCTACACGAATATAAATCAAATCTCTATTATTGTTGCTCAAAAACCAAGCGCTGGTGATGTTTAATGTATATATATTTACTTAGTCGTTAATTGATTTATTTTCGAAGTTTACTCCGGATATACAGATTCACACAACTGCCGTTTATATATGTACTAGCAGTGGTTACCCGGCGTCGCCTAGGTAGAGGAGGGAGGTAAAAATGTAGTCTTGCAAATCCATTATTGTTAAATCATGGGTTGGATCCTCGCAAGAGGCCCCATTAAAATCCCTATGTAAAAAAAAAGCCTCGCCTTAATCCAGCCACTCTGAAAATAAAAAAATTAATGTCTCCTATTTAAAATACTAAATTAAAAAAATTCATGTTATCATTTAATTTTTTTTTTAATTATCTTCACGAATATAAATCAAATCTCTATTATTTTTGCTCAAAAACCAAGCCCTGTAGTGTCGGGAAAATATAAGAGATGCTTATCCCGACGCAGGGGGGAGGGGCCAGTCGCGAGTTTTAGTGAGTGTAGCCACCATACTAGGTAAATAAAGTGGTGGCGAAATTAAGTGGGCTTTGCAGCTAGCCACTTCAAAGACGCGACCCACCGATACTCGAACTGGGTCAATTAGTTAAGTTGGGGGGAAAGAAGTAATGAGGAGTTGAACGTCCAAACAACTCTCTTCTAGAAGATGTATTAGTGGAGGTTTGTGACTGTTTTCTTTTATGGATTTTTAAAATAGTCACAAACCTCCACTAATGCATCTTCTAATATAACAAAACGTTCCCATAGATACATAGTTTTACCTAATAACTCTTCCATTAACTCCATAGAAAACAATTTACACAACCTTGGTATCAAAATCGTTACTATTTCATCCAAATCAATTAGAAGCTTACTCAATGCTGGGTCTCACCATCCTATAAAATCCGAGGCTGGCGTTTACGCGATTCCATGTAAAGATTGCGATAAAAAGACATTGGGGAAACCGCCAGAACTCTCAAGAAGCGTTTTTTTTTTATCTCCTGTCATCTATAAAAACATCCATCAATTTATTCACCCCATAATACATCCTGATGAAGGTTTAAAGAAACCGAAACGTTTAAGCATCGATAAATAAATTCATCTTATTTTTGGAACACTTGCTTTTTCATATTTTTAATATTGTCGGATTTATTTCCATATTTACTCCCATATATATATATATATATATATATATATATATATATATATATACTTTTTTGTTAATTGTTCTATTTTCAAAGTTTCCTCCGGACATATATACACACACAACTGCCCTTTATATATGTATAGATCATGTGTGCTTTTCAAACCAGCGTAAACGGATGATCCTTTACTGGAGTCTGAGTGACAACAAGTCTCCTCAGGTATCCAGGACTCTTCTGGCTAATCTAGCCGATTTCACCACTTCCACCCTCATATCCCACAGTTTCCTTTAATTCATTGACATAGGAATTTGTCTATCTTTTTGTTTTCTTTCACTTCCACCTAGTCATTTGTTGGCACTTCAAAATATACTAGATGACAAGTTCTTTTTTAGTTATTTTTGATAATCGATACTATGTCTTCTCTCTGGATTAAGTGACCCGTCTTTATTTCAAAGTCCCCGAGATCTTTTTGCCGTTTCATTCTCAAGAACAGATTCTGGTTTATACATATACCATTTTGTTTATTATTATTATTATTATTATTATTATTTACAACTTCTGAGTTTTCACATCAGCGTTAGCTGATGGTCTTTCACTAGAGTCTGAGTGAGAGCAAGTCTCCTCTGGTCTCCAGGACTCTTCTGAGTATTCTGGCAGATTGCAGCAGTGCAGTGTTCTGAATGGTTTCAATTCTTCCTCTGATTTCCAAAGTTTCCAAACCCATTTCTAATCCTTTTGGGGCTGTTCCAAGTGCACCAACTACAATTGGTATCACTTTGACTTTCATATTCCATAACTTTTTCAGTTCTCTGGCAAGGTCCAGATATTTGTCTATTTTTTAATTTTCCTTTAGCTACACCCTGTGATCCGCTGGCACTGCAAAATCCACCAGTTGACAAGTTCTTTCTTTTTTGTTTATCAACACTAGATCTGGTCTTCTTGCTGGGATAAGGGGATCTGTTTTTATTTCAAAGTCCCAGAGAATTTTATGCGTTTCGTTCTCAAGAACAGTTTCTGGTTTATGCATATACCATTTTCTTTTATGGTCAAAATTAAATTTTTTGCATAATTCCCAGTGGATCACCTTCCCAACCCTGTTCGTCCATCTGTCGCTTCTACTATTGTTGGCCGCCATAAGTAGTTTGTCTTTGCTCTTTCTTGTGTAATCTTCAAGTTGTTGGATTGTGGTTTCAACGCATTCCTCTATGTTGGCAAGTTTATATTATTATTATTATTATTATTATTATTATTATTATTATTAGAATTAGGATTTGTAGTAGTTGTAGTAGTAGTAGTAGTATATATTTGTAACCATATAATTTCTTGAATAAAATCACTGACTTAGCATTGTCAAATCTAAATTGGGTTTACATGCCGTAAAATCAACTAATGATCCGAGCTTCTCTCATATTTGGTCGTAATTAGAAATGCTGATTATTGGCATTTTGTTCTCCCTGATTAGAGGATATCTCATATCAGTTAATCCTTCCGAGTTAATTCGATATCATTGTGTTACGAGTTGCTTTCCACTTATCCAGATTATCGCTTCCCAAGGATTAACTAACTTCGTAACTAGACACTCTTTGAATTCCCCGTTCTATCAATTAGGCCCATAATCCCAAAAGACAACTTGGTGGTGTTCAAGGATGAAGTCCTGGTGGCTGAGCAGTCCGTGATATGCAGCACTCAACTTTGGTCCTTAATTCGGCTAGATGCGCGGTTGAACAGTCCCCTTCCGATCAATCGGCATGTCAGGTCAAGCTCTAGCAGCTATATGATTGTCCCAATCCTATTTCGCCCAGTCGGCTGGGGCATTAGAATGCACCAACTGCACCTCTGCAGAGGGGTAAGACTCCCCCAATGGGGCCGCCTGTTGGCCGTGGGTGGCGACCCGTGATGCTTAACGATGGAGGCTTGGTGGATGAGCAGTTCATGACATGCAATACTCCACTTTGGCCCTATCTTGGGCTAGACGGGCGGTCAGTGAGCCCCCCTCCGATCAATCGGCTGGTCACGCCAAGCCCTAGCACCTATATGATTTTCCCAACCCTATTGCCTTTATGGCAAGCCCCAACCCCTTTTTATCATATGGGTGCTAGAAGGCGGTGGCTGCCGGTCTACATGTCCTGGGAATGACGTTAAACTCTATCTGATGGTGAGGTTCCAGTTTTGGAGGTTTGGGAATGTGGAGCACCCCTTCATCACCATTGCTCCCTGGTCCACTCTGACCCGGAGTGGTAGTACCTGTTTAGGGTCCCATCTATGGGTTAATAGAAAAATGTATTTATAAATTCTATTATCCATTAAGAATTGATTTATTTCAAAACTTATCGGCATTAAATGACCCACTGAGGTTGATATGCCGTAAAACAAAACAAACCAAACCAAACCAATCCTATTTCCATTATGGCAATCTCCAATTCTTTTTATCTAGCTCCAGAATACACCGACTGCACATCTGCGACAGGAGGTTAAGGCTCCCTCCCAGTGAGGCCACCTGTTGGCCGTAAGTGGCGAACCGTGATGCTTGAGGTGCCGATTGACCGGAAAGGTCATTTTCCCTATTTAGTATATTTTCCTCTTTCTTTTCGTTCTTTTCCTTCTTCGCTACTCTAAATCGTGTATCTGTATACGTTGCGGGTATATAAGGTGGTCACGTAGCGAAGTATGTAGTAGTCGGACTTAAGAAACAACACATGGGTATAGTAGGAATTTGACATTATTTCTCTTCCTCGGCTGGTGGGTGGCGAATATTGATAATGGAAATGCCCGAGGGTTAACAATAACTACTACTACTGCTGGGATGTCTGGCGATAATGAGGTGGAAGGGGTGGACGAACCACACTGCCCGTTGGCAGCGATGGACCGTAGCGGCGGTCGCTCACTTGTGCTCTGTCCCGGGACTTCTGTCTGATGACTTCCTTTTATAGATATCAAACGCCTACGCGTTTTATTTTGTTATACTTATCAGCGGACAAATCTATTTCTGAACATATTGTTACATCCATCTTTATTCGCATTACCCGGAAAAAATCCTTTGTTATTTTTTTCGTTTTTTCTTTGTTTCGGTAAACGGAAAAATCCGCTCGTACAATATACAACACACCTTTAGTTGGCTAAATTCCTAGCACATAAGGTAATTAGAGTAACCTCCCTTGACTTTCACTTTGAAACAAGCCGGTAGCTATTTTGGAAGTCTCCGTGCGAAATAAACAAATCTTAGAACTTTTTCTAAAACAATACTAGTGCATGCTTTAACACAAAAAATATCATAGAATGTGTTCTTAATAACAATTAAGTTCATTTCAGATAATGCGCACGCACAATATATTGCTAGGAATTTACCCAACTAAAGGTGAAAATTACCTAAATTAATGTCTCCTATTTAAAATATTGAATGAAAAAAAAAATGGAAAAAAAATTCTATGATGTTAACATTTAAATTTCATTTTTAAATTATTTTCACGAATATGAATTAAAATCTTCATTGTTTTAGTTCAAAAAGCAACATCTTGTGTTAGTGAATGTGTATAGATATTTACTTTGTCATTGTTTTATTTGCGTAGTTTCCTCCGGACATACATACACACAACTGCCCTTTATATATGTATAGATGTCGTTTTGTCTGTCTCTTCTACTGGACCAGAGCCTATAGCTTTTGGTGCGATTCCTAGCGTAATTAACTTGTGGAATTTCTGATTCTTAAGTTGAAAGTTCTTACCTTGGTAATTAGAATTCTTCATCTCAAGGATTCAGCCAGAGATCGCCAACTTAACTCATATGCCGCTTACAGCATGGTATTAGAAAAGATAAGGACATTACTAAGTACTTCTCTCGCTTTCGCGTCTTATTTCTCTCTCTCTTCTCTCTCTCTCTCTCTCTCTCTCTCTCTCTCTCTCTCTGCGTCCTCTCTCTGGCTGCATATTACAACGGACACTTTCTTATTCAGGTAGGCTAATGCAGCTTAATATTGCTGATATTGCAACAGGGTTTAATGGACAACGCACAAGTGCTCGGATATAAATTTATTTCAACCTCTTGGCTTTTTTCAAATCTGATTTCAAAATGGACAAGGAGTACAAACCGGTTGAGGTATTATGCAATTAAGGATAAAGAGAGGGGAACGCCAAACACACACACACACACACATACACCACACACATACATACATACACACACACACACACACACATATATATATATATATATTATATATATATATATACATACACATACATAATAAGGTAAAATAAATGGACAAGGAGTACAAACCAGGGTGGGATACTATGCAATTAGGGGTTAAGAGAGGGGAATGATATTACACACACACACACGCACACACACAGACACACACACACACACGCACACACACACACTATATATATTTTGGAGGATATGTGCTTAATTGAAGTCATACTTAATTTTGAGAATTAATGAGTTAATAATTAATGAAGTTATATATATGTTCAAATGTAAGGCTAAACAAATCGAGAAAATGTCAGAAAATGTTTAGCCTTACATTTGAACATATATGCCCGCCTAAATTCATTAATTATTAACTAATTAATTTTCAAAATTAGGTATGATTTTAATTAAGCACATATCCTCCAAAAATTGTCGGCTTAAAGCCATATAAAAATAAACACATTTGTTTGTTTACTTAACCTCATATATATATATATATATATATATTATATATATATATATATATATATATGGTAATGAGCTCTCTAATTGGTAATTTAAATTAACTCTCACTACTAAGCAAATAAGCAATGATCATTTCTCCGGAAATTTGATCTCTCAGTGACCGAAAAATACATTCCTATGTATTTAATAGTTTAAAAACACCTGTTCCCGCATCGTCTGTCAGTGGGCGAGGTGA
>CM042167.1:34480929-34495929 GCA_023376005.1 Doryteuthis pealeii
AATAGCATTTTTGGATTGTGAACTAAAAAAGTAACCTAAACAATAAAACACAAAAAACGGTTTAGATCAGTCAGTGGAGGACCCGCCTAAGAATAGTAAGGTTCTGGGTTCGATACCGATCCCCGCGGATGAATAGCGCAATAATATCCTAAGTTCGTTATCAAAAACTATCAACGGCACAAGGAAAAATATGCCAAGAGAATCCTAAGTAGTTCCAGGTCCCCCGAAGAACGAAGAGAAGCCAGCCAGCCAGCCAGCCCAACAACAGACCTAGCTACGCTGATCCAGAATAGCAGATATGAAGAATACCATATACCACAGATGCGGATAAGCATAGAAACAAAATGACTCCCCAGTTAGACGTCACATTACATATTCAATTTGAATCCTTATAAGCATTACAACGCGAGTTCAATTCCTGGACGAAGCCGTTTGCATTTCACATAGCGCTAGTACCCTTGGGAAAGGTATGAATCCAATTCTCCCTCCAGCTATGGGTAAAATAGCAGGGCAGACTGGACTCTTTAACCATGGCTAGTCTAGAAGGAAAACTCTGAATTCAAACCTGTTAAACTTCGCTTAAGAAATTGACCTTGTGTCGCATCCTGCTCGTGCGGAGGGGTTGGTAAATATATATAAGCATTACAACCTTGAATTTCATTTCTTTTAGTTGAACCTTACAAGCGTTCATTAGACTTTATTTGAACTAGCAAATATATGCACCCTCCGGGTGCAAGTATTTAAGTTTTAATATAATAAAATATATGTTAAATTAGAAAGGCTAATGAAACTGAATAAGAATTCAGATAAAATATTTGGAACAGAGGGGGTTATAAAAATAGAACAACTTCGACACTAATGTTCCACATTTTTCCCTTACTCCCCGTCTTTCAGTGGTAAATTTCCCTAATTTAACTAATATTAAAATAGGAATAAAGAATAATTAACAGTTATTTCTTTATGTTTAATAGATTTTCTGTTATAGATTTATCCCGAGATTTTGCTCATATTTATTAAGATAAAACAAAACAATTACAAATCAATAATACTAAGTCATATTTAATTAATTCATTAATTTTTTAAGAATCAATATGCAATTACCTTACCCATTCACACTGTAAACGCTATGTTCGTTGAATATATACATATAATTGCATGTTATTAGCATGTAGATAGTGTTAACAGTCTTAATGATGTAAAAATTTTACTAATAATTGGGTTTAAATAAAAAATGAAATCATGGAGAATGTGTGTAAATAACAAAGGGAGTTGTGACTTGTGTAGTTTCGGTTACAGACAGACAAACCCACAATCTCCATTATAATAAGATTAGCAAATATATGCACCCTTGGTGTGCAGGTATTTAAGTTTTAATGTAATAAAATATTATATTAAATTAGAAAGGCTAATGGAACTAAATAATAATGCAGAATAACTGAAACTTATTCTTCCATCATTCCCGCATTTCATTGCTAAATTACACACACGCATTGTGTGTTCAAGCATGAGTGTGTATTATATTAAATTATAATAAATAGAAAAAATATATATCCTATTTAATTGAAATAACGCCATGCCCATTATTTTAAACTATGTTTATAAGCGTGTGTGTGTTAGTGAATTTTATTTAGTGTGTATCTAATTTTAATAAAAAACATTTATTTTTACAATATTTTAACTGCGTGATAAGTGTATGTGTGTGTGTGTGTGTCAATTTCAATAGTACATACTGTCGGATACACTTCCACAGTTTTCTTCACACACAACACACACACACACACACACACACACACACACATATATATATATATATATATATATATATATATATATATATATACTATGGACTCTCACGTCGATTTTCGGCGCATGAGGGTTCACACATACAATGAACACCCACACAGTGATTTGTTTATAGTGGTGAAGGCTTGTGTTGGACCATCCACACTTTTTGGCACAGTCGATAGGAAAGATTGGTGCATCAAGGGTTGCCACAAACCCAATCAACGATCGACCTCAGAAATTTAAAATTCTATTAATTATATGGAGGCGCGTGGGCTAGTGGTTAGAGTCGTGGAAAATGGACTCGTCGATTCGAGTTCAATTCCTAGACGAAGCTGTTGGCATTTCACATAGCGCTAATAACCTTGGGAAAGGTATGAATCTATATATTCTCCCTCCAGCTATGGGTTAGATAGTAGGGCAGGCTGGACCCTTCAGCCTTGGGTAGGTAACCAGTCTAGGAGAGGGATGACTGAATTCAATATATATATATATATATATGTATATATAGTGCTAATTAATAGTAGGTCGCCGTGTTGGTAGATCCTTGCGGAGAGAAAAAACCCGGCGAGAGTTTGAGTAAAAATATACTATTTTTGAAAAAAGAAAAGACCAACAAAAATAATCTATTGGTATAGGCCAAAAGAAAAACAATTTATTGTATATATATGTATATAAGATATATATATATTCATATAACCGCTAGGAGAAGCTAATTTGTAAAAAGTGCTCGATACCTAAGTAGAGCCAAGTAATAAATATATAGATAGATAGATAGATTCACGACAGAATACTTATTTTTCCCTGACATTTCGGGCAACAAGTGAGTATCGAACACACACTCGCCATGACTCTATTCCATGTCCAGGCATTTAATTCGTGACTCTATAAATTAATTACGTCGAACCCAATCGTATTCATAACCTAATTATTTCGTAAAAGACTCGCTCAAGCCATGAAAAAATAATTTGAAAAAAAAAAAACCCTAAGGGAATGCTAAGAGCGTATTAACGAAGATAAAATACTAAATTCTCTTCAGTGCATTCGCATTGATCACTTATCCTTGCTAGTTTAATTGCAGTTACTATACACACACACACATTATATTATATATATATATATATATATATGTTTTATGTGTTAATGTATGAGTAGTAGCTTACCGGTGGGTACGAGTACGATCGTTGGAAGCGCACAGTATCCAGGGGTTAAGACTTGGAATGGGACTTATCTTTTATAGACGAACGCTTGTTTATATATATTAATCAAAAACTCGATTAATTCAACGGATGTAACCCTGACGAATCAGACGATGAAACTCGAGTAGGTTACTTTTATCCATTATATATATATTATATATATATATATACCAAGTCCTCCGCACGAGCAGGATATGATGTAAGCGGGGTTAAACAGGTTTGAATTCAGAGTTTTCCTTCTCCTAGACCGGTTGCCTAACCATGGTTAAAGAGCCCAGCCTGCCCCACTCTTTATCCATAACTGGAGGGAGAATAGATTCATGCCTTTACCAAGGGTATTACCGCTAAATGAAATGCAATTACCACATCCAGGATTTGAACTCGGGGCGACGAGTCCATTTCCAATAACTTTAACCATTACACCACGCCCTTCCATATTCGCGGTAAGTGAACTGCATATTCTCGAATATGTGCTCATTTTAATTATTAGTTTTATTATTTTTTTTACGTTTATTTTTTACAACCATGACATTATATATATATATATATATATAATATATATATATATATATATATTATATATATATATATATAAAATTGCTTTCATGTGCTAAATTTTCAGGTCCACCTCCAATAAGGAGGAAAATACATAATTTGTACTAGCTAAATGATAATTTACAGAAAACAGGCTAACTCCATGGATGTATGGTGTATATGTGTATTTGTATATAGGTATGTATACGTGGGTGTGTGTATGTGTGTATAGGTGTATGTATATATGTGTGTATATGTATATATATGTATGTATATATATATGTGTATAATGTGTTATATATTGTATATGTATGTGTATGTGTGTATATACATGTATATGTGTGTATATATAGATGTATTGTGTGGTGTATGTATGTGTGTGTATGCATATGTATGTATATGTATAAAGTTTGTATAGATATGTAGGGGTGGGTATAGTTGAAGCGATATGGAAAGAAAGGAAAATAAATTAAGTCAAACAAAAACTACTAAATAAATGAACAGGGGTGTCCCTGAATTCTGATTAATTGAATTAACAGTAACTCCTAACAAATTACTACTAGCGTCAGATGTCTTTGGTTTTATTATTGTTTACTATTATTTGTATTTTTATTCCTATTTTTATTTCTCTACAGCTGAGCAGGACAGGACAATTAAAAAAAAAAAAAAAAAAATCTGTTTTCAAATGCCTTAAAAATAAAGAATTCATCATTCGCATCTGATGAGTCGGGAGAATTAGACACTTTTGTCTAGCTCCCTGAAATAGTCTATAATGCAAGATCTCTAAGTCTTTTGTTATTTATTTAAATATATATATATATATATTATATATAATATATATGTGTGTGTGTGTGTGTGTGTGTGTGTGTGTGTGGTGTGTGTGTGTGTGTGTGTGTGCGCGTGCGTTTCGACGAATCACGTCTCTACAGTGTAGCTGGACATTACAAGCTCCAGCTGGGAGGGAAACCCGATCGATTTATCATCAGCATATAACCACTCGGCTTTCAACGCATAAAAACGGGAACGGTGATTTAAAAATGATAAATATATACAAAGGTAAAGGCCACAAGGGAGAGCTCCATCAGTTTTATAGGAGAGTGTTGTCTTTAAGCTTAGTCGGCAGTCGTCAGCAAAAATCCCCCCCCAAAGGGCTCACCCCCCCAGGGGTACCTAGCATATATATATATTGTAATACAAGTAATAACCTACTCGAGTTTTACCATTAGGATCTTCAGGGTTAAATCCACTGGATTAATAAAGATATTGATTAATTGCAGTCGATTACACGCGTGTGTCTTTCGCGATAAACGGTTCGTTAAATTTGCTCTACTAACGTATTGAGCACTTTTTTATTTGTTATTTCGCTGTCTTACCTTTCTGAATTTTGCATCAATTAACCATTGTGAACATGTATATATTATATATATGTGTGTGTGTGTGTGTGTGTGATTATTTTGGTATGTGTATCCATTTGTGGGAGGTACATTTATCAGGTTTGGGCATTTGTATGAAGCATTAAAGGAATTAATATCAGAAATTCGTTTATTTAGTAGTAGTAAATTTTCCGGATTTTTATGCTCCCTTCTTCAGACTGTGTAAGGACCGTAGTGTTGCAGGCTTCTGTCTGTTCCTTCTCACACACACATTATACACATATATATATATATATATATATATATATATGTGTGTGTGTGTGTGTGTGTGTGTGTGTGTGTGTGTGTGTGTGTTCGATTGTTTAGCTTGTTAAACATTACTTCGCGACAGAATGATTAGTTTCTTTTATTCTTAAGACTACAATCTTCGGGCAACAAGTGAGGATCGAACACACTGTTCGATTCGCCTTGACATTACACTGTGGTCAGGCACCTAATCTGTGAATGTATAAATTAATTACGTCGAACCCAATCGTATTATTTCCTTAATAATTTCGTCGAAGACTCGCGCGAGTCATAAAAGAATAATATGAACAAAAAAGAAAAAAGAAAAAATACTAAGCCCGGGTGTGGGGGCGTTAAACGAAGATAAAATACTAAATTCTCTTCACTGGGTTCCCATTGATCATTTACTCTCGCTATGTTCTTTTTTTTTTTTGTCGGGAAGGGGCTTATTTTTTATGTCTTTTTTTTACGCAGCTGATAGAGGTGAAAGACAAAAATAAGCGCGGCCATCTTGCTTCTGTCAGTGAGTTCCCGCGCTCACAGTTCTTCAATAGGTTGAGTTCTTCATCGGCCAACTCTGCCAGGTTGGTCGGAAGCAGGGGTCTTTGTGACGGAGACAACCAAGCGTAAGCAAATCGCTGCACGGACCGGGCTAGGGGTAGGGGCGGTTGGGAGCGATTGGTCCGTGTGAAAAGAATCCAATTTATGTTGATGTGGATCCGGTGGAATCAGTTAATCTACGCCATTTTTTTTTTTTTTTTTTTGCTAGGAGCGTAGGAGTTGGTTGGGTGGGGAAAATTGGACGCTGCATCAAAAGGAATGAAGAAGAAGAAATGAAGAAAAAAAAATGGTGGAAATAAGAGACGCGTAAAGAAAAGATTAACGCGGGAAAGTACAATAGTCACAATACTAATATAAAAAAAGGTAAAACAAAAAAATAAAAAATTGAAAAATAAGAAGAGTAAACGGCGAATAGCAAAGATAAGAAGATGAATTCACGTAATAAAAAGGCCGAAAACGAAGCCCATCGAACAAATGTAATACTACTATTAACTATACTATTAGAGTGAAGCTAAAAAAAAAAACCTACTTTTTTATTTATTTATTTTTTTTTTTCCGTTTAATAGAAATAATAATACAGCTATACATTGACTTATTCAACGCCCTGTTGGCAAGGCTGAGAATTCACCGACTATTCCTTGCAGATGTATTAGACTTTCCCTACATCAAAATTGGCATTTTTCATATGGCAATATTCTCTACCTGGTGGTGAGGCAGCAGTTTATGGTAGGGTATCCGTGACGTTGTGGTTCACATACTTGTCTGCGATATCGGAGAAAACGAGTTCGAACTGAAATCAAACTAATAAGATAACTTTTAGACTAATATCCCCTGCTTGAAGTGGAGAAATGGACTGTCCCATTAATAATGGAGGCTTTTACAGGATTCATTAAACTATACAAGTTACCTCTTCTAATAGTATATAAGAGCCTGGCTTTTTTAAAGCCCGGCGAACCGTATTCTTGAATATGGTAATATTCTCTACCAAGGTGTGAGGCATCAGTTTAGTGTAGGGTAACCGTGGTATAGTACTCACATATTCTGCGATATCATAGTAAGCTTTTCGAATTGCAAACGCATTATTACTTTCAATTATCTAATATCTCATATCCCCAGATGGTAGAGAAGAAATGGAAAGTATGATTAAGTATTGGGGTATTCTACAGCAAATATTAAAGTATAAAGTTACCTTCTCCAATAGTATATAAGAGCCTGGCTTTTTAAAACCCAGCGAATCCGTATTCATGGTACGTACTGAAAAGTAACTTAGTTAAGAAGAAGAAAGAAAAAAAAAATGATGGAAATAAGATGACGCCCTCATGTCAAGGCTGAAAATTCACTGACTATTCCTTGCAGATGTATAATACCTTCTCTTCATCAAAGTTAGCATTTTGCATATGGCAATATTCTCTACCAGGTGATGAGGAACCAGTTTATGGTGGGCTATCTCACATATTCTGCGATATCATAGTAAGTAAGTTCAAATTTCTGTCGCATTATTACAGTCAATTATCTAATTTCTAATATCCCCATCGGGTAGAGAAGAAATGGACAGTCCGATTAAGTATACGAAGCACTAAACTATATAAGTTACTCCTCCAGTATATAAGAGCCTGGCTTTTAAAGGCCGGTAAACCTGTATTCATGATACATACGGAAAGCAACGTAATGTTAATACTAAGAAGAAAAGTAAAAGATGGTGGAAATAGAGATACGTAAAAAAAAGATCAACGTGGGAAGAGCACAATAGTCAAAATACTTATATAAAAATAAATAAAATGAAATAAATAAGAGTAAACGGTGAATAGCAAAAATAAGAAGAGGAATTAACGTAATAAAAAGACCGCAAACAAAGCTCATCAAATTTAATACTACTTTTAACTAGAGTATTAGAATGAAGATAAAATAAATCTTTAAATTTTTATTTTTTATTTTTATTTATTTTTTCCGTTTAATACAGCTATACCTTGACTTATTCAACGGCCTGTGGCAAGGCTGCGAATTCACCGACTATTCCTTGCAGATGTATTAGACATTCCCTACATTTGATAATTTGCTTGAAGCATTGTTAAGTAAAGTATATTGTTATTTATAGTTTAAAGGCAATTACAATGCGTATGAAATAAAATAAAATAGTGTCCAATGTCTAATCAATTTCGAAGCTTCTTCATCTTCAGAGACTGTTTTTGAAATGGACGCGGTCTTGTGTGTTTTTATATATTTTTGTTTTGGACGTTATAAACACGCGTCACGTGGGTTGTTAGAACGCCACGCGGAAAAGACGTGATTTCTATTGTTCAATCAATTTCAATTTCATTCTTTTTTTTTTATATATATAATTGTATTTATGGAATGTGTATGTTAATTAATTATATATTCGGGGTTAAAAACAATCTCTGAAGATGAAGATACTTCGAAATTGATAAGATATTGGACATTATTTTATTTTATACGTATTGTAATTGCCTTCAAAATATAAATAATAATTTTTTTTAAATTTTTATTTCATTCGTTTTGATATAAATAGACTAAATGGGGAAAACGACCTTCTCCAATCAATCGGGTCCAGGATTCAGTACTTAAGCATCACGGTTCACCACGACGGCCAACAGGTAGGCTCATTGTAGGGGGGTCTTACCACCTGTAGACGTGCAGTCGGTGTATTCTAAAGCCCCAGTGCTACCATTTTTGAGAACACCCTGTATTTCTTATTTTGGAGAAAGGAAAAAAATATATTTCATATATTTTTCTTGGCATGTCGTTTTGTAATTTTCACATTTACTTTCTCCTCAAATTATTTTTCTTCTTGTCTATTTTATTCCATTTCGTTTCATTGTCGCAATTTTCCTCCATTTAAAAAATACGCATCCGCCATTTTTTTTAAATGGCGCTTATTATTGTTTCTACTTTAACTCAATTCTTTTTTTTTGTTTGTTTTGTTTTCTCTCTTTCATAATTTTCTTTCTTTATGAGTTGTCTCCCATTTTTCCTTTTCCATTGGTCCATTCTTTATTTCTCTTTCATTTTCCTATTTGTTTTTGGGGGGGGGGAATTTTACGGCATGTCAACCCAAGTAGGGTCATTTTATGCCGAAGATGTTTTTGATTTATTCATTCTTATTGGGTATCTAATTCCTTAACTCAATTTTTAAAATTCATTTTTCATCTATTCAACCCATTGATGTGACCCTAACAGGTTCTAACATTCCGGGCTAGGGTGGATCCGGTAGTAATGGTGATGAAGGGATACTCCATACTTCCCACAGCTCCAGAATTGGAACTTCCCCTTTAAATGCAGTTTAATCTCGTACCCAGGACACTAAGGCCCCCAATCATCGCCTTCTAGCACATATATGATAGAAAGGGTTGTGGATTTGCCATAAGGGCAATAGGGTCAGGACAATCATATAGGTAATAGGGCTTGACGTGACCAAAAGATTGATCGGGAGGTCGTTATTCTCATTTAGTCTATTTTCTTCTTTCTTGTCTTTATTTCACCTCGGTTTAGCTCAGTCAGTAGAGTGTCTGACTAGGAACCGCAAGGTTCTGGGTTCGATACCGGCCCCGCCAACTCAGCATATGAGTAATACAGGGATCTGTGCGGTAAAGTGAGGAGGTGATGGTAGGAGTGCCGCTCTACCTAAGATGCCAACGCAATCTCCTCGGTCTAGTGCTAGGGAAAAGGGGATAGTCTCCCTCGCTGTTTGGCTGATACCGACTCTAGGCCACTCCGACGAATTTACTTATAAATGTTTATAGCCCAGTTGGTAGAGCATTCGTATTGGAATCACAAGCTTCCAGGTTCGATATCAAATCTCGCCAACTCAGCTCATGTGTAGCACAGTTTAGATCTATAAAGTGGAGTGATGTTATTAGATATGGTGGACCACTTCAGACACAAAAAAAATATCCCTAATCTAGCGCTCTCCGGCTGATATCGACCATAGGCCACTCCGCCGATTTTACTTCTACAGGCTGATTGTAAAGTAACTTCATGTTTTAAAATTCTTATAATTTATTTCAGTAATCATTATTTTCGCAAAAGAATGAGTAGAACATACATAACGTACAGTTTTATTAAAAATTCTGTATGGGCTCCAGTAGTAAGATTACTACTCGCATAAATGCCAAAATGGGTTAAAAGGGGCTCCTTAGCCTTGGTCGGCAACCATCAAAGTCAAGGAAAAGTCTGACACAAAACCTCTGCTGCCTTTCAAGGAAATTCTAGGGGAGTAAACCCCGAAAAGAAATCAGGAGCCGAAGCCCCTAAGGGTGGTGTGATGCTTAAATCCAGTGCTACCCATCAACTTTGGCACCTTACCTTTCCTTTAGATCACAGCGGCAGTGATAGCATGGGCAACATCTTATCCTCCATATGAACCCGCTCAAGCTATATAGTTCAAAGAAAGAAGAAAAACAAGTTTGACACTATGCCATCGTCTCTCGTAGACGGAAGGCTGCCAACCATGTGGGCTCCAGCATTCGCCTCCGGCATTTCTGGAATCGCATTAACTGATCTTCCCAGGAACTCTTGTGGATTAGCAGAAATAATTTTTCGTATTCGTCCTTCAAGATCTTCCAAAGTTGTTGGATCAACTTGAGCATGTCTTCCTTTGATGGTCGGCCATTATCTTTGCACTTGAAAAATTGATTTCCAAACTTTCCGTAGCGTGCCGCTAACTGGGCACGCAACGAAAAGTTTAAATTCCAGACATCTTCGTAAGACTTCGAATTTTGAAACAAAATAACCAATCTGAAAAGAAAAACAAGAGTGATTTCATTGCCATCTATTAATAAATATACATTAAAGAATTGAGAAAAATGTAATCTATCTATACATATCTAAAGGACAGTTGCGTGTATATGTATGTCCGGAGGAAACTTCGAAAATAAAACAATTAACGACAAAGTATATATATATATTATAGGGTCATCCACAGACACGTGTTTCGACTTATCAAGTCTCTTCAGAGTGGCTAGAACATTTTGTAAGCTACCTACAGCCGGAATTGAAATCGGATCGGTTGGGTGTCAGTCCGGCACCTTAACCATTAGGCTGTCTTCACCTACAGAATGGGAAGGGGATTTTAACTGTTTTAATACACACATCGCTTTGTGTGTAAAGGCCGTCACAAAGTGCTCCATTCCTTAGAAGAGCGTTGCGTTTACGCTTGAGTTGGCGGCCGTCAGCGAGATCCCCCCCAGAGTGCTCAACCCTAGGGGATGGGGAGCATATATATATATATACATTATATATAATATATATATATATATATATATAATTAATTGTATACTAATGTCTGGACTACTTTGATAAGCTCGAATCTGGCAGTTGGATCTGAGGTTGAGTTGGCTGGGAATTCTTTGGAGTTTCAATTCTTGGGATGCTGGGGGATATCTTGCTTTGTGCCATTCATAGTCTTTAGTAATAACACAGAGTGACTTATTAATCATGAGATATTTTTATTTTCCCCCAAGTCAAACTGCCCAGGGGGAGAGACAATGTTCCACTCACCTCTCTCTATCTCTCCTGCTCTTCCGCACTTCACCCACGTGACACCCTTCGACCAATAAGAAAATGTTGTGTGGCGTTGTGCTGACTCATTCTAAAAACTTCCCATGCTAATTTACATGTAACTCTACATTCCTGGCTCTCTCTCTCTCTCTCTCTCTCTCTCTCTCTCTCTCTCTCTCTCTCTATCATGTTACAGATGATTTTTCATGGCCGTCATATATTTCTTTATCTATACGTCTCCCGCCCTGTCGCCCGCGGCATTAGAATACACCGACTGCAGGGGGTAAAACTCCAACAAATGGGGCCACCTGTTGACCGTGGGTGGCAACCCGTGATGCTTAAGGACGGATTCTTGGTGGATGAGCAGTCCCTGACCTGCAACTCCACTTAGACGCTTACTTAGGCTAGACAGGCGGCCGGAGAGGCCCCCTCCGATCAATCGGCTGTTTATGTCAAGCCCTAGCACATCTATGATAGTCCCAACCTTATTGCCCTTATGGCAAGGCACAAGCTCTTTTTTATCATATGGGTGTTAGAAGGCGGTGACTGAGGGTCTTCATATCCTGGGAATAACGTTAAACTCTATCTGATGGTGAGGTTCCAGTTCTGGAGGTGTAGGGAATGTATAGCACCCTTTTATCACCATTGCTCCCTGGTCCACTTTGACCCGGAGTGGTAGTACCTGTTAGTTATTGGTTAAATAGAAAGACATGAGTTTATAAAAAAAATAGGTATCCATTAAGAGTGACTTTATTTCAAAAGTTTATCGGCATTAAATGACCCACCGAGGTCGATATGTCGTAAAACAAACCAAACCAAACCAAACCTGTATGTCTCACTTTTTAAAAACTTATTCTTTCTCATTTTTTCATTATTTTTATTTCTTCTTTTAAACTCTTTCACTAATTCAATGTTTTTCCCTTTTAATTTCCTTATTTTTTAATTGTTTTTTTTTTTCACTTATTTGCTTTCATCCTTTCATTTTTTCTTTCTTTCTCTCTTCACTTTCTTTTTTATTTTCTTTCTTTATTTGATGGTGAGGTTCCAGTTCTGGAGGTTTGGGGAATGTGGAGCACCCCTTCATCTCCATTGCTCCCTGGTCCACTCTGACCCGGAGTGGTAGTACCTGTTAGAATTCCATCTATGGGTTGAATAGAAAAACATGAGTTTATAAAAAAAATTGAGTATCCATTAAGAATGACTTTATTTCAAAAGTTTATCGGCATTAAATGACCAACTGTCGTAAAACAAAACAAACCAAACCAAACTAAACCTGTATGTCTCACTTTAAGAAAACATTATTATTCTTTTTTTCATAATTTTTATTTCTTCTTAAAATTTCACTAATTTCTTGTTTCTCCCTTTTAATTTCCTTATCTTTTTTCTTTTTTCATTATTTGCTTTGTTCCTTTCATTCTTTTTCTTTCTTTCTCTCTTCACACCGAATTTCTTTCTTTTTCTTTTATTTCTTTATTTTCTTTTATTCATTCATCCCCCCTTTTTTCCATTTTGACTTTCTTTTGATGTATCTAAATTATCTTTCGTTTTCTTTCTTTTTCTTTCTCTTATTTTTTGTTTCATTTCTTTACCTTTTCTTCATACGTTCTATTTTCTTTTTCTCATTCGTTCATTTTTTTTCTTCTGGAATTTCTTCCTTTTTATTTGTATTTCTCCCGGTATTTTTTCTTCATTATTTTTCTTTCTTTCTTTCTTTCTTTCTTTCTTTCTTTCTTATCTCCTATTTCCCCTCTTTATTGCCTTTCTTTCTTTCTTTTTTTCTTTTTTTGTATTTTTCTTTTTTTTCTTCTCTTTTTTTCCTTTTGTTAAAAATTCTGTCTTTCTTTCTATCGTTCTTACTTTTCTTTCTTACTTTCTCGTTCTCTTTATTGCTTTCTTTATTTTCTCCTTTTTCACTCTTTCTTTCTTTCTTTCTTTCTTTCTCTCTCCTTTCTTTTTGACTTGCCTGTTTTCCTTCTTTTCTTTCTTTCTTTCTCGTTATTTTTTCTTCAGTTTACTTTAATGTTTCATGAGAATGTTCTTATCTTTTCCTTCCTTCTTTCTTTATTTTCTCTTTTCTTTCATTTATTATTTCTTTCTGTTTACTTCTTTCTTTCTCTCTTTCCCTTTTACTTTCATTTTTCTTTCTTTCTTTTTGTATTGTCTCCTTTTTCTTTTTCTTTTTGTTTCTTCCTTCCTTTTTTTCTTTCTTTTCTCCTCTCCTCTCTCTTTCCTTTTTGCATTCATTCTATTCTCCTTTCTTTCTTCTTTTCTTTCCTTCTTCCTCGAAATTTTTTATTTATTCTTTCTTTCTTTTTGCTTCTTCTTTTTTCTTTCTTTTTTTCAATTTTCCTTCCCTATTTTCTTTCTTTTTTTCTTTATTCTCTCATTTTTCCCCTGTTTGGTTCTTTCTTTGTTTCTTTGTGTCTTCTTCACTCCTTCCATTTTTCTTTCTTTCTACTCTATTTTCTTCTTTTCTTTCCTTTCTTTCAACCTCATTTTTTTCCACGTCAGTTGACTCTAATGTCGTGTGTATGTTCTTATCTTTTATTTCCTTCTTTCTTTCTTCACTTTTTTCTTTCATTCATTTTTTCCTTGTGTTTTCTTCTTTCTCTCTCTTTTTCTCTTTTACTTTTTTCTTTTTAATTCCTCCTTTTCCCCGTCTTTCTTTCCTTCTTTTGTTTTTTTTTGTATCTCCCTTTCTTCTTTCCTTTATTTCATGTTATATTTGTCTTTTTTTCTTCGTTCATACTTTCTTTCCTTCGTTTTTACGTTTCTTTCTTTCTTTTTCTTTCTTTATTTATTTCCTTTTTCTTTCTTTCTTTCCATTCTTCCTTCCTTCCTTTCTTTCTTTCTTTCTTTTCTCCTTTCTTCTCTCTTTCCTTTTCTTTCTCGTTTCTTTTCTCTTCTTTCTTATTTTCTTTCCGTTCTTCCTTGTAATCTTTTTATTTATTCTTTCTTTCTTTTTGTTTCTTTCTTTCTTTCCTTCCATTTTACTTTCCTATTTTTCTCCCTTTTCTTATTTTTGTTTCTTTCTTTGTTTCCTCTTCACTCCTTCCTTTTATTCTTTTTTCTACTCTTTTTTCTTCCTTCTTTTATTTCTTTCTTCTTTTCTTTCTTTCTTCCTTCCTCATTATTTTTCCTCATCAGTTCATTCTAAAGTCTCGTGCGAATGTTCTTATGTAAGATAACAACTTTCTTTTTGTTCCTTTTTTTCATTTTATCTTTCTTACTATTTCTTCTTTCTTTCTTTCTTTCTCTCTTTCTCTCTGACCTTTTTACGTCTTTCTTTCATTTATTTTTATTTTTCTTTTCTTTCTTTCTTTATTCTTTCTCTCTGTTTTTATATTTCTTTCTTTCTTTTATTTCATTCTTACTTTTCTTTCTTTCTTTCTTTCTTTCTATCTTTCTCTCGTTTCTTTCGTTTCTTTTTCTTCATTTTCTTCTTTTTTTCTTTTTTTCTTTCTTTCTTTCTTTCTTTCTCTCTGTTTTCTTATGTTTCTTTCTTTCTTCATTTCATTCTTACTTCTTTCTTTCTTTCTTTTCTATCTTTCTCTCTGTTTTCTTTTTCTTTCTTTCTTTCATTTTCTTCTTACTTTCTTTTTTTCTTTATTCTTTCTTCTCTTTCTCCCTGTCCTCCTTACGTTTTTTTCATTTCATTCTTACTTTTTCTTCTATTTCTTCTTTCTTTCTTTTCTTTCTCTCTGTCCTTCTCACGTTCTTTCTTTCTTTCTTTCTTTCTTTATTCTCCCTTT
>CM042167.1:34505929-34510929 GCA_023376005.1 Doryteuthis pealeii
TAATTTCGGTAAAAAAATATATATTTACTTAATGGATACAATTTTTCAGCAGATTAGTTAGGAAAATCGGATAAAAGCCCGAGGAAAATATGAACGTTTTCAGAAAATGAAAATTAGAATAATGTACAGGGTGCATCAGAAATATCCCAACACATTTTAAACTGTTATCTGCGTGTTGCAATGTTGTATACTCTCGTTCCTTACTTTCTTACTTCTATTATTCTTCTTCTAGCGTCTGGACTTCGTCTTGGGGACTTCATGTCTGGTCTATCATTGGGGATTTCTCTTTATCAGAAGCCCTGTGTCATTGGTAGGTTTTAGATAATAACACAAGACTTCGATTTAACTTAGATCATATTTTATTCTGGAAATCCCCACCAGACTACCTGCGCAGATTGAGTCGGCCGCGTGCTAACACGACTTACCCCGTCTTGGTCTTGACTGATCTGAAATCTCTTCTAATCTAAACCGGAAGCGGGTCTTCTCCACCGATTCTCACGGTATCCACCGGAAGGAGGATCAGGACTGAGGTCAAGCCTTGTCATTCAATCCTTCAAGGCCGCCGGCTGCAACTTATAACAACCATTTTGGTTTCTACACTACTGTACATAAGTACTAGGAATCTAATAATTATGTGACAGCAAGAGAACATGGGTAAATGCTGAATGTTAGCTCCATCTAGCTAATGTCTTATAATTTCCTTTACAAATACGATAAGTTATGATCATATTTTGGACCGGTGCACAACGTGTGTTTGCTGTTGAAACGTTTTTTTTTTTTACAATGGAGAAACTATAATATTTTTATGCTCATTTCATGTTATGTCGGAATGATGCTGTTCGAGATAGAAGCTCGATTCTGCTATGGGTTGGACGATTTCAGAACTATAGGTTTGTAATGTTACTGGCTAGATTAAGAGAAATTAAGTTGTTAAATCTTTATCTCTAATTTATTTTATTTATTGTTGAGTGTTTCTATGTGCAAGCAAAATAAATGTTTATTTCAACAATCGATGGGTCAGTAGATATGAATAAATGCTCATTTGTAACTCAGGAAAAATTCAGTTTAATCAATAATTGAATTATCTCCCCTTGGTTACTTATACTTTTCTGTATCACAACAGGTCATACATGTATTATCTCAGTTTTATTGACAATTAAAAGATTACTCTTTTCTGTTTTTTTAAACTATTTTTACGGACACCGCTAAATCTTTTCGGTCCAAAAATTTCACACAAGGATTTTTTTTTCTGTTTGTTTGTTTGTTTGTTTTGTTTTGTTTTACAGCATATCAACCTCAGTGGGTCATTTAATGCCGATAAAGATTTGAAATAAATCAATTCTTAATGGATAATACAATTCTTTTTATAAATATATTTTTCTATTTAACCCATAGATGGGACCCTAACAGGTATTACCACTCCGGGTCAGAGTAGACCAGGGAGCATTTTCTGTTTGTTTGTTTTTTAATTCGAGCATTTTTTTGTGAATGGATAATAAATTCATTGGAGTAAATTTAGAAAGACAAAAAAAAATTATAAACTTAAAATTATAAAACCCGTCTGATGAGGCTAGAACTCATTTCTTGTATGAGTATATATGTTTGCACCTACAAGACAATACAGTATGGTTGTACAGCGAGATTTATATATGATGGACTCTCTCGTCGTTTCGACATATGACTGTTCAAACAATGAACATACAACTTGGCCGGATGAATTTGGAGTTTGTGTGTGTACCATTATTACTTTAGATAATTAAGACGTAAATATAAATTAATTTAAATTACATTTTCTAAATTGGTTTTAATGAAAAAAGGGTAATCTTCAACTTTTTACTTGTAAATTGCTACCATAAAATTAGGCTTGGGCATTATCTGAAATGGACTTAATTGTTAATAAGAACACATTTTATGATATTTTTGTGTAGTCGTTTTCTTTTCGACGAAATCTGCTTTGTTTACGTTCAGCGAAGGCTCCAGTTCAAAATGTTTGCCTTTCTTTAACAGTTAAACTCAAGGGAGGTTACTTGAATGCCTTTTTTTCTTTTTATAATTAAATGTGCATATTCAGAGGTTTTAAAGAGTGGAGAGAAAGAGGAAACGAAGTGTGTGTGTGTGTGTGTGTGTGTGTGTGAGAGAGAGAGAGAGAGAGAGAGAGAGAGAGAGAGAGAGAGAGAGCGTGTGAATTTAAACAGATCTATTTTACCTATCGATGAGACCCAAACTGGCACAATCACTCTGGATCAAACTGAACTGTTGAGTAATAGCAATGAAGGGGATACAGTTGGAGGTTTAGCTCAGTCGGTAGAGCGTTCGGCTAGGAATCTGAAGGTTCCTCATTCGATACCGGCCCTCACCAACTCAGCGTATGAGTATCACAAGGATATGTGCGGTAAAGTAAGGAGCAAATGATAGATGTGGCGCTCCACCTCTGACGTAAAAACAATCTCCTTGGCCTAGCACTAGTGAAAAGGGGATAGAATCCCTCGCTGATTAGCTGATACCTTTATTAGGCCACCTCGACGATTTTACTTACTTATTATCATATCACTCTTAAAACAGAGCTTTTTCACACAAGTATTAGCTGTTTGTCTTTTACTGGAGACTGAGTGACAGCAAGTCTTCTCAGTTTTCTAAAAATTATATGAGTATTCTAGCTGATATTAACAATGCTGTGGTTGGATTGTCTTGATTCTATCTCTGATTTTCAATTCATCCAAGTCTTTTTTTCAAAAGCCTCATGAACCGTTCCAAATGCAACAACTATATTCGTATCATCTTCATATTCACTAATCTACAGTTTATTTCAGGTCTCGAGCAAGGTCTAAGTTTTTCCTTATCTTTCATTTTATACTCTATTGTCCGCCGGTACGTCAAAATGCGTATTAAGATGATATTTTGTCTTCCTCCTCTTAATTAACATATCTCTCGTCTTCAGATCGGGATTAGGTGATCCAACTTTATCTCAAAGTCTCAGAGATTATTACTATTATTGCTAGAAGAAGAAGAAGAAGAAGAAGAAGAAGAAGAAGAAGAAGAAGAAGAAGAAGAAGAAGAAGAAGAAGGCGTAGATGAGGAAGGATAGGGAATATATTGGAAAGATATAATGAAAAGGAGGAGGAAGAAGAAGAAGAAGAAGAAGAAGAAGGCGTAGATGAGGAAGAATAGGAAATGTGTTGGGAAGATATAATGAAAAGGAAATATGATTAGAAGAAGAAGAGGAGAAGGAGGAGAGGGGTAGGATGTGGTGGTGCTGCTGGTGATGATGATGGAGTAATGCGGCTTAAGAGTAGAATACGAAAATAATGTAAAGAATTATAAAAGAAAGCCTAGTTACACAAAGACATTCCATCTTAAATAGCATCATATATATATATATATATATATATATATATATTATATATATATATATATATATATATATATATATATATATATATATATATATGGTACCTAACAGCTGCACAATAATAATAGTAGAGAAAATTCGGTTATAAGTTGCAAAAAAAGGACTATATCGAGAACAGCTGGAATAAAAAGATACATTGATGAATAGAAAGGAGACTGAAAGGAACGGATGTGTCCCAACGATACGTGGCGTAAAGGCCAGAAAAGACGCAAACAGTGTTGGACTACAATGGCGGGAAGAAAGAGAAGGAAAAAAAGGTAGATTGTTTGTTGTTGTTGCATCTGTTATTGTTGTTGTTGGTGGTAGTCGGTGTGGGGAGGGACATAGTGGGGGTAGTGGTGGGGGAGGGCGTGGTGATGGCGGTAGTGAAAGGAAGAGATTTGCGAAAACGTCCCGGACTTATCCAATGCTATTCACCTGTTCATAGAATTAATAATGGAATATGAATCTTGCCTGTTTGCATGGATCTATGTCGGCTTTTTCTGTCTTGGGAGATGAATAAGAAAAATATATAGATAAAAAACATATAGGAATAAAGAACAATGAAGTGACTATATATATATATATATATATATATATATATATATATGTGTGTGTGTGTGTGTGTGTGTGTGTGTTGTTCTGTGTATATATACATATGTGTGTCTGCGTGTCTGCGTGTGTGTTGTCCGAAAAGCGTGTGTGGAAAGAGATAGAGAGAAATATATATGCATATACATACATATAACACAACACACACACACACACACACACATATATATATATATATATTATATATATATATATATATATATATGTGAGAGGTGTATGTGTTGCTTCTGTGTATGTATAAATATGTGTGTGTGTTATACAATGTGATTATATATATATATATATATATATATATATATATATTATATATATTATATATAGTTTCTGTATATATATATGTGTGTGTGTTTTGTGTGTGTGTGTGTGTGTGTGTTGTTCGAAAGCACGCGTGTGTGGAAAGAGATAGAGAAAAATATATATGTATATTTAAATATATGTATAAATATGTATGCGCGTGTGCGTGTGTGTGTGTGTGTGTGTGTTTCAGTGTATTTATACATATGTGCGTTTGTGTTGTCCGAACACACGACTCTTTAGGCAGATAGAGGGAAAGAGAGAGAGAGAGATAGTGAGAGAGAGGGGAATAAAGAACAATTATTTAACTATATATATATACACATGTGCGTGTGTGTGTCCGTGTATGTGTGTGTTGTCCGAGTGCTTGTATCAGTGTGGGGGAGGAGAGAGAGAGATGAGGGAGAGAATGAGAGAGAGAGAGAGAGAGAGGGAAAGATATATATACATATATAAATATATATACATACATTTACTTTGTTATCCCATACACTCATACACACACATACACATCACAGCACGTGTTTCTCATTGTATGTGTGTGTGTGTGTGTGTGTGTGTGTGTGTGTGTGAGTGTGTGTGTGGAGAGGAGAGAGAGAGAGAGAAAGAGAAAGAGATAGAGATAAATGCATACAGATATTGTCTTTATTCAATCATACACACACGGGCATACACACCCACATACAAACTCATATATGAACGTATT
>CM042167.1:34530929-34533429 GCA_023376005.1 Doryteuthis pealeii
TATTTTATTATATCAAAACTTAAATATTGCACCCGGAGGGTGCATATATTTGCTAGTATAATATAAGCAGATTAGCATAGACATTGAGTCAACTGTCATTTTTGCCTATGCTATCATCGGTCCGAGATGTATTTTGGAATATTTATTCATTATCTTTTAGCTTATTAGATATTTGCGTCTGTTTGCAAATTATTAGGAAAACGCGACATCTGAGCACAATCTATTCTATGATAACGTGTATCTAGATTTTTCTAGTGGTGAAAATTAAATTGATTTTGAGTTATTCGGTTATCGGGAGCCGAGTTATGGGTAATTTATGGTTATCGTAACTTGGAAAATGTTCGCATCTTTCCCAAACCACTGTAAATATCTTTAATTCAATCAGAATCCAATCAAGATTGAAAACATATGTTTGGATATATATATTTCTTTTTTCATAAAGGTGTTACAAATCTATGGTAGCATGGATTATTGACAACACTGTGTAGCGTAAATGGAAATTTACAGACGGCTGGGGACCTTTTGACCCCAGACGCGGAAAACCCTCGAATCGCGTGAAGTCACGTGACAGCTAGTTAGCTCGTCAGTTCCAAGCATGATGCTGGCGAAGAGACACGTCCTTGCTTAACTCGGACTCATCACTTGCACGCGCGCTGTGTTAGTTAGTTAAGATTAGGAATAAAAGTTTAAGAAGTAACTTGGCGTTGTTGGTCAATGGATGCTTAGCTAGAAAATGAATCAACAACAAATTCGGCCAACAAGAAGTAGAAGAAGATAGAATTCAACATGGCGACTGGATGAACTCGAATGGCCAGAGAAGAATAAAGAAGTCAGTAATGCTAATATACATCTCAGCTTTCTGATACCTGTCTATCTTTCTCCCCCCTCTCTTTCTCTGACACAAATGAACACTTGTGTATATACCCAACATGTGGGTATATAACAAAGGTATGTCCTTGGAGAGAGCAACCGACACCTCAGAATATCTTCTCTGAATCTTTTTTTATTTAATTTTGGTAATTTTTGTTTTCATTTTAGCACACATAGACATCTGTTGGTTAGTTAGATTTCACGGCATGTCAACACTTGTTGGGTTATTTATGCTGTAGAGATTTTGTTTTATTCATTCTTGATAGGTATTTCAATTTTTTGGAACTCACTTTTTAAACACATTTTTTTAAACATACCGTAATTTGACGGCATAAGAGGACGCGCTTTCTTCAGAAATTTTTGGCTAAAAAAAATTGCATTGCCGCTGTGTCTTAATCATTGTGATGTGAAGTTTGAGACCTCCTGTAGGCATGGCTATCTCTGCTATGATGCTAACTAACGCTAGCTTTACGCTCACAATACTTTTACTTACCCTGTACTTGGCAAATTGCTTTTATACGCTATGTCTGCTTATGTATGCACAGCTAGACTGTTTCCAACAATATATGCTTATAATACTTTAAAGACTTTTTTCCCCGAATCTGACCTGCGAAATAGGGTGCGTTCTTATATGCCCGTGCGTCTTATATGCCGTCAATACGGTATATATAATTATATAATATATATATATATATATATATATATAAAACAAAAAATTTTTTTGTGATGAAACAAAGAAAATACAGTGCTCAATCACAAATTGTGAGAGCTAATATTTATTTATTTTTAACAGAATCAATGTTCCATTATAAACAGCGACCCCAGGTTTCATTGCCAAGGGGCAATCATCAGGCTGTTGAGCAGATCCCATGGTGTTTGTTGAAGATCTTTACTCAAATGTCACATTTTGGACCGCAAATAACGTCGGTTGTTCTGCGGACGTATTGTAGTTCGGATTTACTAAAAATACATTTTTTCAAAATTGCATTTTTTTGTTAATAATGCCAACGAAGTTATCTCCCTTTATTCGTTAAAATAGAACATTTTTTATTTTGAAAAAATGTTTTTATTTTTAATTTTAAAATAATTCCGTTGATAAAGGATGTATATGTTTTCAAAAAAACATTTTTATATATATGGTAGAGTCTTTTAAATTTTTTCCAACATAATACAAAGGTGGATGGTGGTTGTTCCTTTGTCGAAAAATCCCATTTTTTTAATTGTTGAAATAATGCAGATTTTTTGTAAAAAATTGTGGTATTGTTTTTTCAGGGTGGATGTTGAAGTATCTCCCTCCATGCATTTAGGGAAGATTTTCTTTTATGGGGAACATTGTTTGAAGTTTCCGATTTTTTTATTAAACTCTATTGTTAATTATTATTATTATTATAAAGGAAATTAAATTTTTTAAATATCCTAAACTTTTTTCCGTAACAACATAAAATTGCAGTACTTAAGCCGTTTGTGTAACATTTGGGATGAGTCTAAAATTCTCCACCTATTTTGTAAGGCAATATCTTTTTCTTTTAGTTCCCGATATTTTGGGTTTGCAAGGGAAGGTTGTTTCTTTTTTATCTTTCTTTTCTGAAATTCATATGCGAGTAGTATCTTGCTTGAAGTCACCCTGGGT
>CM042167.1:34538429-34543429 GCA_023376005.1 Doryteuthis pealeii
AAAACAAAATCTCTACAGCAATAAAATAACCCAACAAGTGTTGACATGCCGTGAAAATGCTAACTAACCAACAGATGTCTATGTGTGCTAATGAAAACAAAAATTACCAATTAAAATAAAAAGAATTCAGAGAAGATATTCTGAGGTGTCGGTTGCTCTCTCCAAGGACATACCTTTGTTATATTACCCACATGTTGGGTATATACACAAGTGTTCATTTGTGTCAAGAGAGAAGAGAGGGGGAAGAAAGATTAGACAGGGTATCAGAAAGCTGAGATGTATATTAGCATTACTGACTTCTTTATTCTTCTCTGGCCATTCGAGTTCATCCAGTCGCCATGTTGAATCTATCTTCTTCTACTTCTTGTTGGCCGAATTTGTTGTTGATTCATTTTCTAGCTAAGGCATTCCATTGACCAACAACGCCAAGTTACTTCTTAAACTTTTTATCCTAATCTTAACCTAACTAACACAGCGCGGTGCAAGTGGACGAGTCCGAGTTAAGTCAAGAGACGTGTCTCTTCGCCAGCATCATGCTTGGAAACNAATTTAAATTTTTTTTTTTTTAAATTAATCAATTTTTCTATGGCCACCTCTACACACACACACACACACACACACACATCACACACACACACCGCCCTGTCGGCTGGGGCGTTAGAGAATGCAAACAACTGCACCTTGCAGAGGGGTAAGACTCCCCCAATGGGGCCACCTGTTTGGCCGTGGGCGACCCGTGATGTTTTAATGATAGAGGCCCAGGGGAGATGAGCATTCGCTGACATGCAATACATCCACTTTGGCCTTATCTGGGCTAACGGCGGGTCGGAGAGGCGCCCCCTCCGATCAATCGCGCTGGTTCACGTCCAAGCCCTGCAACCTATATGATTTTTCCCAACCCTATTGCCCTTATGGCAACCCCAACCCTTTTTATCATATGGGTGCTAGAAAGCGGTGGCTGCGGGTTCTACATGTTCCGGGGAATGAGTTTAAACTCTATGCATTGGTGAAGCTTTCCAGTTTTGGAGCGTTATGCGGAATGTGAGCACCCCTCATCACCATTTGCTCCCTGCGTCCACTCTAATCCGGAGTGTAGTACCTGTTAGGGTTCCCATCTATGGGTTATATAGAAAAAATGTATTTATAAAAAAATTGTATTATCCATAAAGAAGCATTTATTTCAAAACTTTATCGGCATTAAAGACCCACTGAGTTGATATGCCCGTTTAAAACAAAACAAACCAATCACACACGCACACACACGCACGCACGCACCACACACACACACACACACACACACAGTATAATATAATTAAAAATTAATGGTAAAATGAATGAATGTATGAAATAAAAATGAATGAAATGAGGGGGATAAATGAAAAAATCCTTTCCAGGGCACCCTTCTGCCAAAAGTATTTTTAAAACACTTTTGAGAGTGAGGTTCTCTGATAGAAACTTTTTCTCATCTATATTAGACCCCTTTTGAAGCATCAAGTTAATATAATTATATGAGAACAGGAATATATATATATATATTATATAATATATAATAATATAATATATATTATATATATATATATATATATTCCTGTTCTCACGCTTCAGTACAGCTATAAGATTAAGTAAAAATATTTAAGTCCTGTCAATTAACTCATTCGTTTTTTGGTCTATGATTCTGAATTACAGTGTTTCTTAATTTATAGGGAATCTATCAATTATGTAAGAAAACAGTTTTTTTGCTGAAACACTGATTGGTGCTAAGTGCAGCACCTCCTACATTCACCAAATTTTAAACTTACGCTGACAATTCTTTTATTTGTTTTCTAAAATAAAAAAAATTATAGAAGTTTAACATTTGAGATTTATCATTATAAAAGAGGATTTTCAAAGATGCTTCGGCCAGTGTTTAAACTCTTTGGAATAAGTGGCGTTGAATGCCGATGTTCGATTGACATTTTTTAATTGACATTAATTTTAAATTAATTATCCATTCTGTCTTGGTAAATACGGCTTCGGGTATTTTTTAACACACATTGCAATAGGAATTATATATATTTCCAACCCCTCCCGCACGCAGCAGTATGTGAACAAGGTCAAGTGAACAAAGAGAAAGGACTTCCGGTCAAGGAACAAAAGGATGTGTGGGCGGTCGTCAATACTTAAGCGGTCATCAGGCAGCCCAGAGGAGACCCCAGAGAGACGGCGAGCAGAGAGCGGACTGAGTGACCGTTGATACGGTCGAGCGCTGCTAGCGAGCAGTGAGAGCGCGCTCACCACCTTCCACCACACCAGCAGTTAGCAGTGCTCCATTATCAATGCCCGCCACTCACATCCACCACGTAACAACTGAGATGAGAGAAATAAAGTCAAATCTCCTACTACATAGAGCATGCATTGTGATTCATTTGAGCGACCACTAGATACATCGTCTAGGGTCAGAAACGATTCTCGACTGTCATACAGCAACAGTATATAACATGTACGATTTTGTGGCCCGAGTCGAGGGCTATGCAACAGGCATACTCTAGCATAATTTAAACGATCTATAGAAAATTTGGACCATATGACATTTAGGCACCCCTTTTCGATCCGTTTCATCAGACATTTTTTTATTTCCACCATCAAAATTCGGTTGTTTGTTAGGGGTTTAGGGTTAGGAATTAGTTTTATAATTTTAAAAAAAAACTAAAAATCATCTGTCCCTGATGAAACGAGATCGAAAAAGGGGTACCTATTGGTTATATGGCCAGAAAATTTAAATTGAAAAGAAAACTGGCAAGCACCAACCCCTTTTATCATATGGTGGTAGAAGGCGGTGGCTGCGGCTACATGTCCTGGGAATGACGTTAAAACTCTATCTGATGGTGAGGTTCCAGTTTTGGAGGTTGGGGATGTGGAGCACCCCTCATCACCATTGCTCCCTGGTCCACTCTGCACCCGGAGTGGTAGTACCTGTTAGGGTCCCATCTATGGGTAAAATAGAAAATGTATTTATAAAAAAATTGTATTACCATTAAGAATTGATTTATTTCAAAACTTTATCGGCATTAAATGACCCACTGAGGTTGATATGCCGTAAAACAAAACAAACTAAAATGAAAAGAAAACTATGATAAACTGTTGTATTGTAATATGCAGGTACAGTCTTGATGAAAGTCCTCCTGTAAAGATTTTTGCTTCATTCTGTGGGAATAATTCAGTCAATAATATTGGATAGTAGAATTTTACGTGTAGTAATAGCAGTTTCATTTGTAAATGTAAAAGGGTGTAAGTCTGTTGTTTAACTTCAACCATATTTGTATGCAATTGATAATGTTAGCTATAGGCAAATTTGTCATCTGCTAGGAATTTTAAAAGCGAATTAGAAATAATTAAATCTATTATTTAAGGTCAAACTTTGTCTAAATCGATAAGTAGTAACATAATTACCATCATTAAAAAAAGAAAAATATCATTACATATGCAGTTTATTTTTAATAGATTTAAAAGTATTTGTTTTGGTCAATTTCGACGATATCAGCCAGTCAGCCTCGTTTTCGATGTTTTTAAGTGCTTGTTTACAATTTTACTGTAACATTCGCGTTTGCAAAAAAGAAAATTACCAAAAATCAGGTAATTATCTGATTTTAATGAAATTTTCAGTATTGATTTAACAATTTATTTATTTTTTGTTTCTATTCATAACTTCGGTCTTTTATCTCTTTATTTATACTGTAATTAGTATCAAGTAAGGACCAACTTGAAACAATTTTACGCCCCCAGCATAAGGGGTGAAAAATTAAGTGACCTGAAAAAAATGAGAAAGTTTTGAATTAAAATAAATAATGCATTATAAAGATCGTTCTTCGATAAATAAACACTGAAATTTCATTAAAATCCGATAATTCCCTGATTTTTGGTAAATTATTTTCTGTAGGGGGGCTAAAGTCATTTGGTCGAAAATGACTTTGAGGCTCTGTTTGCCAGTCCCTAGATAATGTCACTTAAAATCTGCTTCAGTTCATTATTCGTCCAAACAGTAGCATATTGTTTTTGTATACGTAACTGAAAATAATTTGGATGTCCTCATCTTTGGAATAATTGTCAGAATAATCCAAATTATCAACTCTTTTTTTTATATTCTTTTTTTTTTATTCTGGATTTTATGATCTGAGAATCTAATTTCGAGAGTATGGCTAGTTTTTTCTTCCCGCAGTTGTAAAGTAAACGGCAGTTATTTTTCAGGTTTATGTCACGTTATGTTCCGATTCTGGTGTTTAGGAAGGCCCCGTCACAGTGCTTTAGAATACGCTTACTGTATCCGCTACGGAGCGATAAGACCTTTGTCCCCCACAAAAAGTATACTAAACTGCACCTGATGGTGAGGATCCAGATTTGTAGATCTGAGTAGTGCTCCTTGTTTGCTATTACTCCCAGGTCCTCTCTGACAAGTGCTAACACTCCAGGTCTGAGTGAACATGGGATTACTCCACACTCCCTAAATCTCCAGAATGGAACTTCACTATTAGATACAGTTTAATATCATACCCCACTCCTCATCACCATCTAGCACATATGATAAAAAGGGATGTTGCTTTGCCATAAGGACAAAGAGATCGGGACACTCATATAGGGCTAGGCTTGACGTGACTTGCCGATTGGTCACAGCGGGCCTCTCCGACCGCCCGTTTAGCCTGAGTAAGAGCCACCATTGAGTGTTGCAAGTCATGGACTTAAGCTTTCTTTATTACTTAGAGTTTATTTCTTCTTCTTCTTCTTCTTCTTCTTCTTCTTCTTCTTCTTCTTCTTCTTCTTCTTCTTCTTCTGTTTTATTTTTATTTCTTTGTTTCTTTTGTTACTTTCCTTCTTTCATTCCTTCGTTGTTTTCTTTCTTTAGATCTTATATTTTCTTCCCTTTTTCTTCAATGTCTTTCTTTCTATTTAATTATTTTCATTTCTTTCATTTTTCTTTTCTTTCTTTTCTTTCTTTCTTTCTTTCTTTCTTTCTTACCTTAACTTTC
>CM042167.1:34553429-34560929 GCA_023376005.1 Doryteuthis pealeii
AGGGATAAAAGGGAAGAGAGAGAAAAACAGAGAAAAAGGAAAGAGAGAAAAAGAAAGAGAGAGAGAAAAGGAAAGAGAAAGAAACAAAGAAAAAGACAGAGAAAGAAAAAAAGAGAGAGAAAAGGAAAGAGAGAGAGAGAGAGAGAGAGAGAGAAAGAAAAAAGAAAAAAGAGAAAAGAAAAAGAAAGCGAAAAATAGAAATAAAGAAAAAGAGTTTTATCTGCATTATTGGGACTATTGTTCTCATCTTCATTGTTATTTTTACCACGTTTCGGCCGATGTGCCCTCCCGCCTACTCCAGGTATTTTGTGTCGAACTCGGTTACCTTTTAGGACTCGGGAACCTTCATGTCGTAATCGGTTCCCGAGTCCCGAGTTTCGACACGAAATACCTGAAGAAGACCAGAGGGTACATCGGCCGAAACGTTGTACAAATAATAATGAAGATGAGGACAATAGTCCCAATAATGCAAATAATACTAATCATCGAGCTTCATCTAAAAAATTCAGGGAAAAAGAAAAAGATATAGAAAAATACATAGAAAGTAAAGAAAACGAATAACACAAGAGAGAGAAGAGAGAGAGAGAGAGAGAGAGAGAGAGAGGAGAGAGAGAATACACAAGAGAAGAGAGAATACACAAGAGAGAGAGAGAGAATACACAAGAGAGAGAGAGAGAATACACAAGACACAAGAGAGAGAGAGAGAGAGAGAGAATACACAAGAGAGAGAAGAGAGAGAATACACAGAGAGAGAAAGAGAGAGAATACACAAGAGAGAGAGAGAGAGAGAGAGAGAGAGAGAATAAGAAAAGAGAGACAGAAAAAAAAACAAAGAAAAAGAGAATCAAAAGGAAAAGAGAAACGAAAGAAATGAAAAAGAAAGAAATGAAGAAAGGGAATGAAAAAGTTCAGAGAAATTAGTGGAAAAAAAAAGAAAAGAGAGAGAGAGAGTGAGAGAGAGAGAGTGAGAGAGGAGAGAGAGAGAGAGAGAAATTGAAATAAATGCTGGCTAAGGCGGAACTGAGTAAAAATGAAAGTAAAAAGAAAGAGAAAGATAAAAGAAAATAGAGAAAAAGAAAAAGAAAGAAAAGAAAAAGAGAGAAAAGCAAGAGGAGAGGGAAAAAAAAAGGAAAAAAAAAGAGAGGAAAGAAAATAGAAATTAAAGAAGAAGAGAACAGATAAATATGAAAAATAAGAACGAAAAAAAAGGGAAAGAAAAACCATTTAAAATTGCCTCTAAAGACCGCTTGATGGGAATTATTCCTTAAAAGAATTACTTGATAAAAATACTATATTCTAAAACATTTTTTCTTGTGATAGATTATGAAATTTCTTTACAAAAAAAAAGATGATACCTGAACCTTGCCAGAGAATCGAAAAAAAATGAGTACCGTATTTGACGGCATATTAGACGCACGGACATATAAGGCGTACCCCCATTTCAGTCGGTCAGATTCAGAGAAAAAAGTTTTTAGTGTATTTAAGCATATATTGTTGAAAACAGTCTAGCTGTGCATTACACTAGCAGAAACATAGCTGTATAAGAGCAATTTGGCAGTAAAAGCAAGCAATAAGCATACACAAGACATCTCAATAGCAGGAAATGATAATAATAGTAAAATCAATAATAATAAAACTTCAAACTTCACCTATGATGTATAAGACGCAGGGCAAAGAAGTGCGTCTTATATGCCGTCAAATACGGTAATACGGAAGGTGAAAGTGATACCAATTGTAATTGGTGCCCTTCGAATTATACTCAAAAGATTAAAAAAGAACTAGAGGAATTGGAAATCAGAGGAAGAATTGGGACAGCAGCATTGTTGAGATTAACTAGAAAGCTCAGAGATTCCATGATACCCATGGAGACTTGTTGTCCCTCCAGTTAAAGACAATCAGCTTACAACGATGTGAAAAACTCACAAGGAGTGAAATATAATAGTAATAATACCTGCCAGATAATTGAATAAACTGTGTAACATGAGGGTGAAACTGCCACCAATTTACTGGGTGCCCTTGAAACGGTCCCCAAAAGTTTAGAAAACAGACTAGTGGATTTGGAAAATTAAATTGAGACCATCCAGATAACAGCATTGTTAAGAACCGCTAGAATACTCAGAGAATTCTGAAGACCTGAGGAGATTGTTCCTCTGGTGAAAGATCATCGGCTTACAATGTGTTGCATAATCTATGGTAGCATAGATTATTGACAACACTCTGTAGCGAAAATGGTAAAATACAAACCGTTGGGACCTTTTGACCCCACAGGCGGAAAACCCGCGAATGACGTGAAATCATGTTGAGTCTGGTTAGCTAGTCAGTACCAGCTAGGACGTCAGGCAAGAAGGATTTTCTTGCTTAGCTATGCTAATCACATGCACGAGCAATGTGTTAGATAATAAAGACACTTAGTTAAGTAAATAAAAGGATTTTAAAATAACATTATGTCGTTGTTGGTTGATCCATACATTAGTTAGAAGATCGGCCAACAACAACAAGAAGAAAGAAAATGAATCAAGAAGAAGAAATAGAATTCAACATGATGACTGGACGATCACAGATGACCAGAGGAAAATAAAGAAGTAAGTAATGCAATTATGCATCTCATCTCTCTGATACTTCTCACCTCTTTCACACTCCATATCCCACAATAACATTGTTTATATACTCGCTACATGTGGGTATATATCACAAGGGTGTTAAAAACTCGCTTGAGTGAAACAATAATAATGAAAAATTAGATTTAAAAAAAAAAGAAAGAATAATAACAAAATTAAAATTAAAAAATAATGCCTGAAATTTTTATTCTTATCCATTGTATTAGATTTTTAATAATAAATTAAAATCAACTTATTTATCTTTTGTTTTTTACCACTTTTCTTACTGTGTTAACCTATGCCATTTTAATTTTGTCTATCATTCAATCAAAATAAGAACGCAGTCGTTTTCTTTCGGTTTTGCTGGGCATAAATGATTTTTAAACATGTCTCTTGTTACAATTTGTCTGACATTTTTTAGACAAGGCTTGATAATTTGAATTATTTGTATTTTTTGTACCGTTGTCAACCTGTTTATTGTTATATGCACAATGTTTCGGTCGATGTGCCCTCCGACCTTCTTTAGGCGCTTTTTTGTCGAACTCGAGAACCTTCTCGACCTTGGAAACCTCGTTGTCAAACTCGAGAAGCTGCTCGACCACGGAAACCTTCTTGTCGAATTCGGTAGCCTTCCATGTCGCAATCGGGAAATTCGAACTGAAATGTCTATTCAGTCCATTGAGGTGGACTGTTCTCAATCCGTTAGCCATAACCGGGTACCAGAGTTAAGGTATGATAATTATTCTATGCTATTATCACTCTTGCCTAGGATTGAACTTGCGATTGATGCCACTGCGACAGAAAAGTTAAAGCGGCAATTGGATACTATATATATATATACATATATATATATGTATATATACATGAAACATAAACAGGTACAACGACTTCGTGTCAGAGTGGATCTGGGAGTAATGGCAATGAATGAGTTCACTACATTCACTAGAGTTTGCAAACTGGAACTTCACCATTGGATGGATAGACGATGAACTCCAGGAGAAGGTCAGTGGGTACAACAACCGAAACAATATGTTTTGATATATCGCGATAAAGAGGAAGACAGTAGTCCGAAAAATCAAAATAATACATGTTTCTGGCTGCTCTCTGTCTCAGGGTTTTATGTTGGTTATTTCCTAGTTGAGTAACATGATATTACAGGGTGACCCAGGAAAAACAGAACCCAAATTATTTATTTTCCCATTAAGCTAACGCTAAACACCCAACCTTAACCCTTAACCCTAAGCTCTGACCCTAACCATAAACCCTAACCCTAACCCCCCTAATTGAGTAACAGGATGTTACAGGGTGACCCAGAAAAAAAACAGAACCCAAATTATTCATTTTCCTATTAAACTAACACTAAACCTAACCCTAACCCTAAACCCTAACCCCCTTCTAGTTGAGTAACATAATATTACAGGGTGACCAAGAAAAAACAGAACCCAAATTATTCATTTTCCTATTAAACTAACACTAAATCCTAACCCTAACCCTAAACCCTAACCCTATCCTCTAGTTGAGTAACATAATATTACAGGGTGACCCAGAAAAAACAGAACCCACGAATTTTGTAATAAAACTGTTAATTTTAATTTTTTTTCTAAGTTTAAGTCCAACAAGGGTTAGTGTTAGAGTTAGGATTAGAATTAGGGTTAGGGTTGGGGTTTAGGGTTAGTTTAATGGGAGAATAAATAAATAAATGTGGGTTCTGTTTTGTCTGTGTCACTCATGTTACTCAACTAGGAAATAACCTTTATGTTTATTCCAGTTCGAAATAGGACATCATTGTTGTTTCGTTTGTTTTGACGCATTTTACCTCAGTGTGTTTTGTTACTTAGCATATTAGTTGTCTATTGTATTATTTGAAAATAAAAAAAGAAAGAAATATAATGTGCCTTGATGGATATTAAAAGGAAATACACTTTGACATTTGTTTTGAAGGAAAACACACGTCTGTCACAAATAAATGCTTGAACTACCAAACATGAACTTCTAAGAAAGCGCCTGTTCTAGAGAAAAAACCTTTCACAATCACGTCATGGTCGATATCTATTGGCAACCAGTATTATTGTAACCTTCTTACGAAACGATGTCAAGCTCCGTAAATATTAACATAAATCTACCACATAATAATAGTACTATATATATATATATATATATATATATATATTATATATATATACCCTAATATTCCTACTTAAGTAGAATTCGTATATTATATATATATATATATATATATTATATATGTACGAATTCTACTTAAGTAGCATATTAGGGAGATACAAGTTTCTAATCCCAATATATATTATATATATATATATATTAATATATATATATATATATATATTGGTTAGGAGTTTTGATTTAGAAGGCTATCACAATGCAGGTGTAAAGAAAAAAATACGGTAACAATGTCGTTATGTGTTAACCTGTATTTATTAGATTTAAAGAAATTAAATACAGGTTAACACACAACACCATTGTTACCGTATTATTATTATTATTTTTCTTTACACCTGCATTGTGATAGCCTTCTAAATCAACCTCCTAACCAATATATACACAATGCTTCAAGCAAATTATAAAACTCTTATATTATATTATATATATATATATATATATATATATATATATATATATATATATACATGGTGGACTCTCCTATCGTGAACGATAGATGAGGGTCAGCAGTGAATGATTTGTTTCCTCCCAAGTTGTGCATGCTATCAAGAAGACATTTTGTGTTTCCTTGAGTGTGATAGCAGCCCAGCCTTGCTGCGAGCTATGAAGCCACACGTACAGATGTAATTTACTAAATCGGGAGTCAGATGATTTTGTTTTAAAGTTAGACGGAGCTGATCTCGGTGTTTCAGTCTATTTTCTTCAAAGCTCTTTAATTTAGCGAAACATGTGTTACGCCATTCTTTCCGATTTGATGCTAGATTTTCCCAAGCACTCAGGTTAATACTGAGGTGTTTCAAATTGTCCTTCAATTTGTTTTTATAGCGTAAGAGTGGCCGTCCAATAGAACGCTTAGCATTTGGTAATTGACCGTATAATATCTTCTTTGGAAGCCTGTTCTCATTCATTCAGACAACGTGACCAATTATATAAATATAATCCAAAGATCAGATAAAAAAAATTTCCTTACGTCATAGTAGTTTTTCAAATGGAGTTTGCAGAGCTGGATGTGCAGTCTTTTTGTCAGAGTCACAGAGCAAATTTATATCAGGAAAAAATAACAGAGAAGATCTAGATTTTTAACATTATAGACTATTTCAGTGAATCTGGAAATATTGTCTTGCTGTTCCCATCATCAGATGGAACGGAAATCTTTATTGGGAACAACTACCCAATTCATATATATATTATATATTATATATATATATATATATTATATATATATATATATATTATTACAATTCTGCTTAAGTAGTAATAGTACCACGGAGTTACAGGTTTCTAATTTTAAATAACACACACACACAAACACACACTTATATATATAATATATATATTATATATATATATATATAATATATATATATAGTTAGTAGCAAAGAACATGAAGTGAGTGGCATTGATGACTGTCAATTTCTCACCTTTGCGATTTTCAAAGCCAAGACACACGCAGTTACCAAGCGCCGTAACCAATGAGGTCGAGTAGAATAAACTTATACATACATCAAACTATATTATTATTACGAGCAAAAAGACAAAACGTCCTGCGGGCGGTGTAAAATGAATTTTTGAAAGATATTGTCTGAGGGGTGAGGGAGTTGAGTCAGAGGGTTTAATTAAAATCATCAAATTTATTAAAGGTTTTTTTAAATAAATCGATTTAAAATTGAATTTTACTCCTGTACCCCAAGAAAATGTTGCATGCATATATTAATTAATATTTAGATAACTATTATGAATATTTTACACATAGATGTTACACAAAATAGTAAGTATTTGTTTAATTGTAAACTTTTTTGTTAACAAATTGATACTGAAAAAAATGACTATTACTTGTTCGTAAATAATTTTCTCGTAAAACGTATAAAAGAAAATATATATAGATAAAAGGGTATGAAAGCAGATATTGTTGTTAAAATGAATATATTTTTTATATCATTTTCATTGCTAATACTGACAATGTTTCGATTTATAAAAAATCATCATCAGAGCAAAATGATAATTTGTTGTATACCCTTTCTTTACTTTTTACTTCTAGTCGTCTTTTCTTCTGGCCGGCTTTGGTTCTATCTTCTAACATCTTGGTCTGGTCTCTTCTAAGGTCTGGACTTTCTTGAAGACTTCGGGTCTGGTTTCTGTTAGGGATTTCTCCTTATCAGAAGCCCTGTGTCATTGTTAGTTTTTAGGTAATAAACACAAGACTTCGATTTACTTTGATGTTACTTTATTTGTAAATCCCCAAATCAGACATCTGCGCACATCCTACGAGCTCGGCTTGTAACTTCTAACTGACTGAGTTACTTAATATCCTTAAACTGGAAGACAGGGTCTTCTATGCCTTCCGGTTCTCACGATTTATCCCTGGAAGGCAAAGTGAGAGTGAGGTCAAGCGCCGTCACTCACTCTCAAGGCCATCAGCTGCACTAATCGCCATTATGTTTCTACACTATTGCCATAAATATTAGGTAACTAATAATTATGTAACAAATTCGGTCCGTTCATGCTCTGAGGATGATTTTTCATAAATCGGCATATTGTCAATATTAGCAATGAAAATTTTATAAAAAATATATTCATTTTAACAACATTGTGTGTTTTTTTTATACCCTTTTATCTATACATTTACCGTCGGATTAATTTCCTTATTCTTAACTCATATAAGAAAAAAATATATATACTGATTATTTTTAATATATACAAAGACATTTCAAAAATAAAAATC
>CM042167.1:34563429-34570929 GCA_023376005.1 Doryteuthis pealeii
AATATGAAATAACCCTAACACTCCACTTTATAGGAGACCTACGATCTCTGAAATGACTGGAGATCGTCGAAAGTATCTGTACTCGGACTACACAAATGGAGATTTTGGATAGTTTAAAAACTGTATAAAACATCAACTCTGACATCTTATTCGCCAAAATGAAAGGCTGAATAAAAAGTTGAAAATCAAATAGTTGTCTGTCATCTTTGGTAATGTAGATATAGCTGGTCAATTACGAGAACAGCTTTATTATATGTCAGAGATGTTCCAATACAAGAGATTAGAGGAAAATATGTTTGAATATCGTTAGTGAGAAATTGACGGTGACCAAGCGCCGTTGGTTTTTTTGTTTTTACTAGCCTAACAAATACACAGACACACCACACACACACACACACACACACAACAACACACACCACACACATATATATATATATATATATATAGTACAATGAAGTACCAAATAAAAGTTTTTGCTTTTGTTTATTTATTTCGGAACGGTATTACAACCAGCGGTTTCTCGCTGAAAGCATTCATCAGGTAAAACGAGAGAGAGAGAGAGAGAGAGAGAGAGAGAGAGAGAGAGAGAGAGAGAGAGAGAGAGAGAACGATATATGTATATATATATATACACACACACACACATATAGATATATATATATATCTTCAGAACAAAAAAAAACGTATATTTGAGAAACTACAGTAACCAGGTTTTAATTCCATGTCCACACTACCTCAACTCAAATATGTCGTTACTCAATTATTAATAATACTGAACCCAGTCTTCATAAAAATAGAACATCCATATTATCTAATATATATATATATATATATATATATATATATATATATATATATATATATATATATATCGATCACTTTATCCCAACATGTATAATCTTTTATATAATTTATATATATATATACATATATTCCGTATAATCAACTATATTTTTGAACTCACTTCCTGGTTTGAAATTTTTATATATAACCAACATTTTCCTTTAATTAATAATAATAATAATAATAATAATAATAATAATAATAATAATAATAATAATAATGATGAAACTGATACCAATTGTAGTTGGTGCACTTGGAACAGTCCCAAAAGGATTGGAAAAGGGTCTGGAAAGTTTGGGAATCAGAGGAAGGATTGAAAAAATTTAGAACACTGCACTGCTACAATCTGCCAGAATACTCAGAAGAGTCCTGGAGACCTGAGGAGACTTGCTGTCACTCAGACTCCAGTGAAAGACCATCAGCTAATACTGATGTAAAAACTCAAATGGAGTAATAATAATAATAATAATAAATATATATATATATATATATATATATATATATATATACATATGAATATATTATTATTACTAGCAAATATATGCACCCTCCGGGTGCAAGTATTTAAGTTTTAATGTAATAGAATATCATATTAAATTAGAAAGGCTAATGAAACTAAATAAGAATGCAGTTAAAAAGATTTGAAACAGAAGGGGGTATAATTGAATAATTAGAACAACTGAAACTTACTCTTCCATCACTCTCGTCTTTAAGTATTTAGTTAAAAGAGGAAGTAAAGAATAAAATGACAGTTATTTTTTCTTGTTAATGGATTTCATTTAAGATTCATTGAAGAGATTTTTGCTTATATTCATTAAAATAAAACCAAACAGTTAGAAATCAATAATACTAAGCACATATTTATTAAAATCACATTTTTAATATCAATATGCAAATTAGCATTCCCGTCCACACTGTAAAACCGCTATTCTGTTGTATATATAAAATATATTACATGTTATTAGTAAGTAGATATGGTTAACAGTATTAATAATGTAAAACAATTTTATATTAATCATTGAGGTTTAAATAAAAAATGAAATCATCGAGAATGTGATGTCAATAACTTAAGGGAATTATGAATTAAGTAGTAATGTAGTTTGGGTTACAGACAGAAAAACACACAATCTCCATTATAATAAGATTATTATTATTATTTAAAGGAACATTTTGGTTATATATTAAAAATTTCTACCAAGAAGTGAGTTCAAAAATATAGTTGATTATACAGAATATATATATTATATATATATATATATATATATATATATATATATATATATATATATATATATACGGAGATAGGCAGGTTGCCATCTAGATAGACTAATAGATATATCAAGTCTCAATTTTGTGCAGTCAACGTCTTGTGTTGAAATTGTCCGCTACAATTTGGCGAGACGGACGAGGTGGTGTGCTTGCTCCAGAAATGTGTTACTTTATTTGCTTAATCGGACGAACATTGTTTAATGTTTGGATTCGGCTGGTGCCGCTGTTTGTTATGTCTTCTGCCAAAGACTTTATTATTTGCCCCCAAAATAACATTGGCCGTCGCAGAAAAGGTAAACGCCAAAAAAGGAAAAAAAAAAAGAGAGAAGAAAATTAAATAAAGAAAAGCATGAATAAATAAGACATAAAATAACAAAAAGTAAATATTTTTTATGCAAATAACTGACCGTAACAATTTCGCTCCTGAGATTCAGCAACAAATATACTTCCTCCTGCTTCTTTTAACTAAGTACGATTAGCTCATTGCTTGCTTGGTTGGTTGGTTGGTTGGTTTTAAGGCATGACAACCCCTGTTGGTTTATTCAGTGCTAAATTCAGTATTTTTAAAGCAACTACTATATTTTTATTTATATATTCTATTCTTATTTATTCATTATTTATTCGGTTTATTTATTTTCTTGTGTTCTCTATATATTTTTCTCTTTCTTCAAATTCTTTCTTTGTTTTCCTTCTTTATTATAATCTTTCGTTCCTTTTTTTCTGAATCTTTTTATTCGTTTCTTAAAGATTTTATTCTTTATTTATTCTAATCTTATTTATTCATTTAATTTTTCGGTTTATTCATTTTTTTTATTTTCTGTGTATATTTTTTCTTTATTTTCTTTCTTTATTATAATCTTTATTTCTTTCTTTTGGAATTCTTCTTACTCTTCTCTTTAAGATTTTTATTTTTATTATTTATTTATTTATTTATTTATTTATTCAGTTAATATATTTCTACGTGTTCTGTGTATATGTTTTGTTTAATTCTTTTGGGGTTACCGTTTTTGACGCCATATCGGACGCACTTTTTTGTCCAAAATTTTGGCACAAATAATTGCCCTGCGTCTTATACATCGTAGGTGAAGTTTTATTATTATTATTATTATTATTATTATTATTATTATTGTTATTATTTCCTGCTATTGAGATGTCTTGTGTATGCTTATTGTTTGCCTGTACTGCCAAATTGCTTTTATACAGCTATGTTTCTGCATGTGTAATGTACAGCTACACTGTTTTTAACAATATATGCTTAAATACACTAAAATAAATTTCCTGAATCTGAACTGCTGAAATGGAGGTGCGTCTTATATGCCCGTGCGTCTTATATGCCGTCAAATACGGTATATGGTTTCAAGTAACGAGTCTTCTTGCCAGAAAAAAAAAACTCTGGAACATGAAGTTAAAGGTCGTAACAATTAAAACTGGTGGCCTTTGAACGATCTGTAAAAGAGTCTGGATGAATCGGAGATGAGGGGAAGAGTCGAGACCATCCAAACTACGGCATTGTTAAAATTGGCAAGAATACTCAGAAAAGTCCTGGAGACCTTAGGAGACTTGCTTTCACTCATCCCCAGCAGACCACCGGCTAAAAATTCTAATGCAACGAAATAATAATAATAATAATAATAATAATATGAGATAAAACGGATCACCCTATCCCAGCCAGGAGACCAGACCTAGTGTTGATTAACAAAAAAAAAAGAAAAGAAAAGAGGACGTGTCAACTGGTAGACTTTGCGGTTCCCGCAGATCACAGGGTGAAGATGAAGGGAAATGAAAAGATGAATAAATACCTGGACCTTGCCAGAGACCTGAAAAAAACTGTGGAATATGAGAATGAATGTGATACCACTTGTAGTTGGTGCTTTTGGAATGGTCCCAATAAAGTTGGAAAAAAGACTGGAGGATCGGGAAATCTGAGTAAGAACCAAGACCATCCAGACTACTGCACTGCTGCAATCAGCTAGAATATTCAGAAGAGTCATGGAGACCTGATGAGACTTGTTGTCACTCTATAACCCGTCGGTCGCTACTGAGCTAAAGGGCTCACAGAATTTCCGAAATTGGCCGTCAAGATCGGATTTTCTGCATCAACCAAGGATTGCAGGGTCTCTATATTTGCTGGAAGTCTAGCCGAATGCCCACGTTGTGTTCAGATCTCAAACGACTAGAAATCTGCTATAGAAACTGGTTTCCAAGGTTAACGGCGGCCTAGTGGTCACATAAAAAACAACGACTCCTTTTCTTCAAACAAAATTTATATTCAAATAACAAAAGAATACAAACAATTATTTCTCAAGACTGTGGGAGTGATGGACCCGTAATTAATAACTTCTGGTCTTCTGCAAAGTATTGTGCAAAACAATTTGTAAGTTGACTAAGTTTTCAAATGGTCTTAGCTGAAGTCAGTTATTCTCGGCTCTCAGTATTTGCGTTAACCTTCTCAGCTAGCCCGATCAGCTCATGTGATTCTCAAGCAATCACAACTTCATCTGCTCTCAGGCCTGGTTTGGTTTCATCTGCTCTTAAGCCTAAAACGTCGCAGTTAAATAATATTTCAATCGGAACAATTTTATTTCCGGCCGGCATGAAGATATTAGGACTTTTCTCTGCGCCTCACACTTTGGCAGGGTAACCGCTTTCTCTAGTTCCAACCATCCAATCGAATTCACTTCTGCCAAATCGACAGGGGCTTCAGTTCTTCCGGCTACTTGAGTGTTTTTAAATACATTTGATTTTCTTTAATTCCGATTTTCAACAACAGTTTATCTCTTTTCTTAAGTGGGAAAGGAAAACAATAAAAAGATTCTCTTCAAGACAATCATAGTTAACTGACCATGTTTATCTTGTTCCGCACCCTTAGTCTGGTCACGTCAAAGGACTGTATCACCGCCGATTCTCGTTTCTGGGAGTTCTGGGAGATTTTACTTCTGATATGGTCAGCCTTATCCTGGCTACCATCTGTTTCGATTCTCCGACCGAGGTCACCCGGCGAATTTACATTTCCGTTTTTTTTTTCTTTCTTTTTTCTATTTTCAAAATCTGAATCAGGTCACAACTCAGCCTCCATTAAAATAACTAACGCTGATGGGAAAACACAAAACGAGTGAAAATAATGATTGTTAATTATTCTCCTCCATCTTCGAGTAAATAGTAAGATAGACTGGGCTCTTTAACCATGGTTAGACAACCAGTTTAGGAGAAGGACATCTTTGAATGTAAACCAGTTAAATTACGCTTAAATGATTTTGGGTCGCGTCTTCCTATTTTTAACTAAGTACGATCAGCAAATTGGTTTGTTGTTTGGACTTAAGGCAGTTCAACCACTTTTGGTTTATTCAATCCTAAAGTCAGTCTTTTTAAAGCAATTATATCTTTGAAAGTAACTACTCTTATTTGATAATAATAATAATAATAATAATAATAATAATAATAATAATAATAATAGCTCAACGGGAATACAAATCGAGACACGACTAGTTTGGGAAGCTGATCCACTGGGAATTATGAAAAAAAAAAAAAATTGACCATACAACAAAATGGTATATGCATAAACCAGAATCTGTTCTTGAGAATGAAATGCAAAAAAATTCTCTGTGACTTTGAAATAAAAACGGATCACCTTATCCCAGCAAGAAGACCAGACCTAGTGTTGATAAACAAAAAAGAAAGAACTTGTCAACTGGTGGATTTTGCAGTGCCAGCAGATCACAGGGTGAAGCTAAATGAAAATGAAAAACATGGACAAAATCCCGGACCTTGCCAGAGAACTGAAAAAGTTATGGGATATGAAAGTCAAAGTGATACCAATTGTAGTTGGTGCGCTTGGAACGATCCCAAAAGGATTGGAAAAGGGCTTGGGAAGTTTGGATATCAGAGGAAGGGTTGAAACCATTCAGAACACTGCACTGCTGTAATCTGCCAGAATACTCAGAAGAGTCCTGGAGACCTGAGGAGACTTGCTGTCACTCAGACTCCAGTGAAAGACCATCATCTAATGCTGATGTGAAAACTCAAAAGGAGCAAATAATAATAATAATAATAATAATAATAATAATAATAATAATAATTGTTAATCATTCTCCCTTCAGCTTTGATTTAAAAAAATAGAGCAGACTAGGCAACCAATTTAGGAGAATGAAAACTCCTCTATGCGTTTAGTTATTGCAGCTCTACCTTTGCTTACAATGATTTTACGTGTACCTGTATGTTTTATTATTTTATCCGTCTGGGATAATTCCATGTCAAACCATCCAGGCCATATCACCCACCCTCTTTAATATTTCTGAAATTTTGTCCATGATTTTTTCCTTGATAACCCGGAGTGGTAATTCCTGTTAGGGTCCTTATATGGGTTAAATAGAAAAAAATGAGTTAAAATAATGTTTTAAAAAATTGTGTTTGAAAAAAATCGAATACCTATCAAGAATGAATATAACAACGTCTTCGCTATAAAATAACCCACAAGGGTTGATATCCCAGTAAACCGATCTTATTTACCCATATCATAGATTCATTGCTTTCTCAAAAACATCAGTGCAGATTGAAAGTGTTGGGATATTTGTGAATATAACGTGTGTTAAATTCCCCACCTGAATTTATAGACTTGCCGTGGTCACGTGGTTTATTCCTTCGCCAATCACTAGCCATACTTCGTGGCTGATACACTACTTAAACACTGATACTGGCCATAGTTCTACTAGCACTCATTGAGGAGGGACAAACAATACTCAGGACTCTTTACCAGAAGAACAAAAAGATTCTTTATCAGAGTATTAACAAGGATCCAATTCCACTGGACAAGCGCTCTTGCTTAAAGACTACAGAATGGCCCATAAGAACCAAAGGCTGATACACTACTTAAACACGGATACTGGCCATAGTTCTACTAGCACTCATTAGGGAGGGACATACAATACTCAGGACTCTTTACCAGAAGAACAAAAAGATTCTTTATCAGAGTATTAACAAGGATCCAATTCCACTGGACAATCGCTCTTGCTTAAAGACTACAGGATGGCCCATAAGATTGTAACAGAAAGAATCAATCACGTTCAGGATTTGAACCCAGATCTCCGAGTCGCTTTTCTACAACAAACGTCTCATTATTGTATCTGTGCGTTTTTTGGGTTTTTCCCCTTTTACCTTTGCTTGCAATTATTTTACGTATACCTGTATGTTTGATTATCGTAAGACTGTCTGTAGAGGTGATTAGTGTACGCGTATCTGCGATTTCGATTACATTGTATGTATAGGTTCATTTATTTTTTGCGTGTATGTGCGTTCAATTATTGAATAGTACACACCATTATGCACACATACATACGCACACATTGAGATGTACTCGTATTTCTTTAATTCTAATCCGAGGAACAAAGAAAC
>CM042167.1:34585929-34648429 GCA_023376005.1 Doryteuthis pealeii
CGCGCGTACGTGTGTGTGAGCGTGTGTGTGCTTTTGTTGATGTCGTATGTTCTCTCTTTGTATTCAATTATGAATATAAGATCCATTTGAATGGAGCATTGTGTTTAAATATAGCCAGGAATGTGAGTGGATCTTTTCTTCTATTGTATTATGCGTCAAACGATCTATCTGTATATCTATCGATCCATCCGTCTATCAATCATCTTTCTCTGTTTGTTGTCCGCCTGTCTTTTTTTATTCATTTTTTTTATTTAAGCCAACTTTGCTTCGGGAAGGCTTTTTTTATGACGTCTGGGCTGTTTATCTAATTATGAACTCTGCTAAAACTCCTAAAATTCGATTTAGCTCAGTCGGCAGAGCGTTCGACTAGGAACCACTAGGTTCCCAGTTCGATACCGGCCCAGGCAAACTGTAACACAGTAACACAATAAAAGGCAAACTGTAACACAGTAACACAATAAAAGTAGCACTGGGATCTGTGCGGTAAAGTAAGGAGCTGGTGGTAGGTGTGGCCCTCCAACTCAGACGCAAAAACAATCTCCTTGGTCAAGCACTAATGAAACGGGCATAGACTCCCTCGCTGTCTGGCTGATACCGACTTTAGGCTACCTCAACGAGTTTACTTCACCGTTTGGCATAAGCCGTTACTCGCCTGTCCGCTGTTTACATATTTGAGTTCTCTGGTGATTGTAAAAACATACCCCGTAAAGTATGTATCAATTAATTGTTCACCCCAGACTGACAGCCGCTAATGGCCGCAAGGGTAAGGAACTTGACTGACGAAAATTCTGTCGGGTTTCGAACACGGCTAGAGGTAGCTGTTAAAAGTCGAGCCGCACTGATGAGAAGTAAACTACAAAACACGTGTCTGTGGATGACTGATATATATATATATATATATATATATATATATATATATATATATATATATATATGATAAAGGAAATCCCTTAACGGGAAATATTGAGTTAATCGCAATATTGATGGTTGATACAAGTATTAACCGGATAAGTCAGTATTATAATGAATATAATGTACTCAATACGTTAGTCAAGCGGATTCGGTATCACAGTGTATATTGAAATAACCTACTCGAGTTTCACCATAAGGATCTTCGGGGTTAATTCCGATGAATGAATCAAGGTATTGATTAATTAGAGGTAACTGCGGAAGTGTACATTGCAATTACGACCGTTGAAAACAGTTTCGCAGAGAAGTATTATATATATATATATATATATATATATATATATATATATATATATATATATATAATACTTCTCTGCGAAACTGTTCAGTTATATATATATATATATATATTATATATATATATATATATATATATATATATATGTATATATGTATATATATATATATATATATATATATATATATGTATATATATATGTATATATATATATGTATATATATGTATATATGTATATAATATATATATATATATATATAAGATTTTTCGATGTTTGTTTTTTAGAAGCATTGTTGGATAAAGTATGTATTATTATTTATATTTATCGTATAAAATTCGATAATTATAGAAAATAACCATGACAAGTGAATTTGGCAAACGATCATGCGATGCTAGAACATCGTACAGTCTGTTTCAACTTAATAAAGTTGAAACAGTCTGTTTCAAATCAATATAATTGAAACAGACTGTACGATGTTTTTGCCAAATTCACTTGTCATGCTTATTTTCTATAATTATCGAATTTTATACGATATTCGCATTGTAATTGCCTTCAAGCAAAAATATAAATAATTTTATATATATATATATATATATATATATATATATATATATACCCACAGTGGTATATGCTTAACACTATCTCACATGATGTGACACTAGTAAGCCAATATATACAGCATTATTAGCAGAGTGCTTAATAATAAACAAGTATATTGTTCTATATATTTAATTGTATGGAAACTAATCTGCTACCATATTAGTTTTATGCTCTTTAAACTTGCTTGTTTAAGCTGAGCAATCTTCAGGCAGTCAAAGATTTTAAAATAGTTTAAAATATGATCCAAAGGGCTCGTGAGTTGTTGATTTGAAATTTTGTCACAGTATGGACGGGTCATATATATATATATATATATATATATATATATATATATTATATAAGTAAAGTAAAGTCGTCGGGGTGGCCTAAAGTCGGTATCAGCCAGTAAGCGAGGGAGTCTATCCCCTTTTCAATAGCGCTAGACCAAGGAGATTGTTTTTTGGCGTCTGAGGTGGAGTGCCACACCTACCATCAGCTCCTTACTTTACTACACAGATCCCTGTGCTACTCATACGCTGAGTTGGCCAGGACAGGTATCGAACTAGGAACCTTGTGGTTTCTAGCCGAACGCTCTACCGACTAAATAAATAGAAGGTAATCCGACAGTATGAATTTAACATTTTTTTAAAAAACAAATGATGTTTATAATTTGCTGACAGAAATCTGTTTCGACCGTTTTAATAGATCGGTCTTCATCAAGAGCAACATATGAAAGAATGACGGGATGAATAACCGTTAGAAGAAAAGGTACAAACAAACGCTAGTATTCAATGCTGGAATTAAAGAATGCGTATTCTGTGTTAAAAATAAAATAATTTTTTAAAAATCAGAAGCATTATAATCCATAATAAACCTCAAAAGAGTTTGATGTAAAATTTATATAAAAGTGTATAATGAGTATAAAAAATGTTCATGATATATTCCAGGTTTGTACCCTTTCTTCTAACGGTTATTTATCCCGTCTTTCTTTCATATGCTCTTGATGAAGACCGATCTATTAAAACGGTCGAAACAGATTTCTGTCCGCAAATTATAAACATCATTTGTTTTTTTTTAAAAAAGAAGGTAAATTCATATATATATATATATATATATATATATATATAATTCTTAACGTACTAGCAGCATGGATATCCATGACAATCTCTCTCCAACCGTCCCTGTTATTCATTGGCCCAGGCAGGTCCTCTGAGCAGCATCCAGTATCCATAAAGAGCTGATGAATGTAAGTCTTTGCTGGTCGCCCTGCTGGACTCTACAGGAGAACGTCACTTATAGGTTCCCGCTTACATCATCATCATCATCATCATCAGAAGCAGCAGCAGCAGGTAACGCTAGTAGCATGGATATACATGACAATTTCTCGCCAACCATCCCTATTATTTGTTGCTCTTGGGAGGTCCTCTGCACAGCATCCAGTATCTGCGCAGAGCGAGTCAATGTAGGTCATCGCTGAGCGCCCCACACTGGTGTGCCCATGTACTGGTTTCTATAGGAGAACGTCACTTATTAGTTCGTTCTTGCTACTTCTGCTGTGCCCGGCATGACTTATTCGTCTCACTCGTGTGGTTTGTGTGATAGTGGATAAGCGATCATACAGCTGTTTCATTATGGGGTTTATTTTCACAATTTGTTTAAAATCGTTCCATCGATCTATCTATCCATCATCTGCCTCCTTTTTGTCCGCTTGTCTTTTTATCTAACCTAACTTATCTTCGGGAAGCCATCTTTTACGATGTCTGGGCTGTTTTATCTCACAACGAACTCTGCTAAGAATTATTCCTGTGTTCACAAAATTATATTCAAATTTTATTATAAAGGAGATTATGTGTCTGTTTCTGTTTAACCGAAACTACGCCATCATCAACCTCACAACCCACTTAGTTATTTACGTTATATTCTCAGTGTTTATTGGATAATCATTATTTAATCCTTATTAGCATCGTATTTATCAACAATGTCTATTATGGTCTAGCTGTGATAGATTTGCCTCAAAAGAGTCTATTGGATTTATGTTATAAAATCCTGCAATGTGTGTTATATATCATTAAGAAATAAATGATTACATAGTATATAGTGTGAATAATGTGTATGCCAGTTTAAATAAAAGCGTGTTTAATAAACAATTACGGTATTTGCCTCTCAACCCACTTATGACGGCGTGACACAAGGGCATTTTAAGTGGGCCCACCCACAAGCCGAAGCTCATGGTGATAGGCAAAAAAATGATCCCGTCGGCGTTCCCTCTCAAGTGGGCGCCACATGCACAGGGTAATAAACTTAGTCCTACCCCTTTAAATCAAAGGGACAGGTGTTGCATGGGGGATAGCCCCCTGGGATCAACGCTGTTAATTTACTTTAGACATAGGCCCTGAAAGGCCATGTTATTAATGTATAATTCTTCACCATCATGGTGTGCAATCAGCACGGATATCCATAACAATCTCTCGCCAACCCTCCCTATCATTCATTGACCCAGGAATGTCCTCCACGCAGCATCCAGCATCCTCGCAGAGTTGGTCAATGCAGGTCCTTGGTGGGCGGCCCACACTAGCATGCCCGTGTGTTGGTTTCCATAGAAGAACGTCGCTTATGAGCTCGTTCTTGCTTCTCCAGCAGTGTCCAGCATGCCTTGTTCGTCTCACTCGGATGGTTTGTGAGATGGGAGGCAGGTGGCCATACAGCTGTTTCCTTGTTGGGTGTTGTTTTCCATGATTTGTTCAAGACCGCACGCAACATTCTCGTGCAGCTCCCATCTAGCTTATTCTCAAGGCGCTTTGTTAGGGTCCAAGTGGTGCAGCCATACAGCAGCACTGATACAACCACAGCCTGGAAGAATTGTCGCTTTAACTTGTCAGTGATATCGGATTTAGGTGTTATTGATATCTAATATCATTGTTTTTTTTTTCTCAAACGTATTAAAAGCAATCTATATGTAATTTTACATGGAGTCGCGTGGTCTAATGGTTAGAGTCATAGGAAATGGACTCGTCGATCCGAGTTCAATTCCTGGACGAATCTGTTTGAATTTCACATAGCGCTAATACCCTTGGGAAAGGTATGAATCCAATTCTCCCTCCAGCTATGGGTAAATAGCCGGGCAGACTGGGCTCTATAACCTTGGCTATGTAACCAGTCTAGGAGAAGGAAAACTCTGAATTCAAACCTGTTGAACTCCGCTTAAGAAATTGACTTTGTGTCGCATCCTGCTCGTGCGGAGGGGTTGGTAAATATATATATGTAATTTTATATTGAAATGAATTAAAATAAAGTAAACATAAATGTAATATTTTTTGTATTCGTACTTAATTTCATTAGTTTTTCTAAGTCAACATATTATTTAACTTAAATACTTGTGACCATAGGGCGCATATTCTTTTAGTGTCTTATTGTCGGACAGCGAGGTAGTATATCCCCTCTTCGCTAATGCCAGACTACGGAGATGGATTTTGCTGAGGTGGAGAGCCAACATTAGCACATAGATCAGATTACCAGAGTTAGCGGTGACCGGTAACGAATCAAGAACTATGGGTATCCTAGCGGGTGCTCTATCGACTGACCTAAACCCGCCCCATTATATATATATAATATATATATATATATATATATATATATATATATATATATACAGAGAGAGAGAGACAGAGAGAGAGACAGAGGGGGGATAGGAGGATTGGAGTAAATCCGACAGAATGTGGTAAAGAATAGAGAGAAAATGTGGAGAAAGGAACAAACTCAGGCAAGTATACATTCCTCTATAAAACACATGTATGATGCACTAATATTCAAATAAACGACTGATGCTCAATGCACTGCGAAATTGTTCTCCTTTATATACTTGTTTGAGTTTGTTCCTTTGTCCACATTTTCCCTCTATTCTTTACCACAGACACATACAGACACAGACACAGACACAGACACACACACACATACACACACACACACACACACACACACACATATATATATATATCGAAGAAAAAAGTTAATCAGACAATATGTAATTTTATAAAAATGAAAAAAGAAAAAAGCAAGTTTCATTAAATTAAGTATCACCCGTCAATGAAACTTGATTCCGTTGTATTAGCCAAGTAGTTAATCCAAAAAAGTGCTCAATACGTTTCTAAAAAAATATAGATTATTAATAGTTGCAGCAGAAAGTTTTCTCTGTACTGGTCAAGGTGGTCAAGTAACACCTTCTTCAGGGGTCTCCTGAAGAAGGTGCACATTGAACACCGAAACCATGGTCGGGATATTTTTGACACACACACACACACACACACATATATATATATATATATATATATATATATATATCTGTGTATATGTGTATGTATGTGTATGTGTATATGTATGTGTATGCGTATATATTTCATTTCAGCTGTCTTGCCGGTATTTTTATATAGACCAATATTAATATATCTATATCTAGATATCTCATCTTACTTGTCTCTCTGCTTCTATAGAGCTGACTATATATCTATGTAACGGGATCCTTTTATATATATATATATATATATATATATATATATATATATATATATATATATATATATATATATATAATATAAAAGTGGCTACCCGCGTCGCCTGGGTAGAGGGAGAATTTTTTTAGAAGTCCCTTTTTAAGTCGCTTTTTAAGTCGCGAAGATCCATTATTACTTATCGCGAGTGAGATCCTCACTGGTTGCCCCATAAAAATTCCCATGGAAATCTATAACAATACAGTAAGAAATTCCCATTAAATTTAAAAAAATAAAAGATATAAATGATGCAATTAATTCAATCAATCAATATTATATTCCAAAGCAAAATAAAAATAAAAACATGAATCAAATCTGCATTATTTTTGCTAAAAAACATGCCCTGGTGATATTTAATGTGTATATATATTTACTTTGTCGTTGATTGTTTTATTTTTGAAGTTTCCTCCGGACATACATATACACACAACTGCCCTTTATATATATAATATATATATATATATATATATATATATATATAGAGAGAGAGAGAGAGAGAGAGAGAGAGAGAGAGAGAGAGAGAGAGGGAGGGAGAGAGAAAGAATGAATGGAATGAACGAATAAACAATGGACGAAAGAAACAAAGGAAAATAAAAAGATGAGGAAAGAAAGGGAGTAACAAATGAAAAAACTGAAAAGAAGAAGAAAGGAAGGGAGAAATAAATAAATATTACCAAAAAAGAAGTTGAAGATATTGTTAATTGGTAAGATAGATTAAATAGAAAAAAAAATCTAAAACAGATTTTTTAAATATCTGTGTAATGAACCAAGAAATAAAGATCATAAAACATTTGAGAAAATAAAATAAATCATCAACAGCAACAACAACAGCAATAATAATAATAATAATAATAATAATAATAATAATAATAATAATAATAATAATAATAATAATAATTCTCTGGGACTTTGAGATAAAAAAGGATCACCTTATCCCAGCAAGAAGACCAGACCTAGTGTTGATTAACAAAAAAGAAATGGTGGATTTTGCAGTGCCAGAAGATCACAGGGTGAAGTTAAAGGAAAATGAAAAAAATTGACAAATATCTGGACCTTGCCAGAGAACTGAAAATGTTATGGAATATGAAAGTGAATGTTATACCAATTGTAGTTGGTGCACTTGGAACAGTCCCAAAAGGATTAGAAAAGGGTTTGGAAAGTTTGGGAATCAGACGAAGGATTGAAACCATTCAGAACACTGCACTGCTGCAATTTGCCAGAATACTCAGAAGAGTCCTGGAGACCCAAGGAGACTTGCTGTCACTCAGACTCCTGTGAAAGACCATCAGCTATGTGAAAACTCAAAAGGAATAATAATAATAAAAGTTTTGGAAGAGAACTGAAAAAGTTATGGAATATGAAAGTGAAAGTGATACCAATTGTAGTTGGTGCATTTGGAACGGTCCCAAAAGGATTGGAAAAGGGTTTGGAAAGTCTGGAAATCAGAGGAAGAATGTATCAATTCTTCCTCTGATTTCCAGAACACTGCATTGCTGCAATCTGCCAGAATACCCAGAAGAGTTCTGGAGACCTGAGGAGACTTGCTGTCACTCAGACTCCAGTGAAAGACCATCAGCTAACACTGATGTGAAAACTCAGAAGGAGTAAATAATAATAATAATAATAATAATAATAATAATAATAATAATACGACAACGACGACGACGAAGAAGAAGAAGGAGAAGAACAAGGACAAGAACAAGAACAAGAACAAGAACAAGAACATCTTAAAACATTTGAGAAAATAAAATAAATCAACAACAACAACAACAGAAACAACAACAACAACAACAACAACAACAATAATAATAATAATAATAATAATAATAATAATAATACGACAACGACGACGATGAAGAAGAAGAAAGAGAAGAACAAGAACAAGAACAAGAGGAACAAGAATCTTTCGTTTTGAGAAGTATGGAAACGAGCTGGAATCTAGAATTCTAAATGCTGAAAACAATTCTTTTGAAATGTGAATGGAAACGATTGAGAACAGAATTCTAAAAATTAAAAATAAAAAAAATAAAAATTATTGCTTTTTAAAATTTGTATTTTGCTTCTTTGCTGAATTTAACGTTTTTCTAATTAGCATAAAAAGCTGCGAGCAGTTTGCCGTTTGTTTTCGCGGCAAAAGCTCTAAATAGTGCAAGGCGCTGGTTTCAGCCTCGTTTTGAAGAACGAATACTGCTCAAAGCTTAGTCCTTTCCGTTTCGTATGCAAATCAAAAAGAAGAAGAAGAAGAAGAAGAAGAAGAAGAAGAAGAAGAAGAAGAAGAAGAAGAAGAAGAAGAAGAAGAAGAATCGACTATTTTGGTTTTCAATGGCGTCCTTTAATTTTCTGCTGAGTTGGTCTGTTTCAGAAGGTCAATATACTTTGCAGGGATTTCTGGGTAATGACGTGCTAATAGAAATTTTTAAAACTGGAACGATGTATCACTTTTACGAAACCTACACAGGCACAAGACCATGAGGAGCAACATACAAAATAATGCTTGTGAGACTAATCCAATAGAGAGATTGGAGGGCATACAAAGAAGATTTTGTTGGTTAGTTGACTTTTAAGGCATGTCAACCCTTGTTGGGTTATTTTATGCCGAGGATATTTTTTCAAACTCATTGTTTTTTCAAACTCATTGTTTTTTCAAACTCATTGTTTTTCAAATTCATTGTTTTTTAAAACTCATTGCTTTTTCAAACTCATTGTTTTTTCAAACTCATTGCTTTTTCAAACTCATTGTTTTTTCTCACTCAATAAATTAACAATAGTTCTGCCCGCCCTGTCAGCTAACACTGTAGAATTAAAAAAAACCTAAAGGCGACGCCTGTTGGTCTTGGGTGGTGACCTGTGATGCAAGCGTTGACATGCCGTAAAATCCAATCAAGACCTCCGCTCCTCACATAAATGTGTATAAATTATTATTAATAGAGCTTAATAATACGCTTATTCCTTAATCTCCCGACCGTTATCATCTTGTAACACCCCCCGATTAAAACATGAGACAGTCCAAATAATCCAAGATGAAAGGAAAACATGTAAATCCTGATTATCTAGTGTTTCCAAATTCTTATGAGTGTGACCTCCGCTAAATAATGGACCATTCCATTTTTATTATAAAGAAAGAAAGGGAAGAAAAAGGACATGCTACACAGAAAAAATATAATTAGAAAGAAATCAAACATAATGAAAAGATGAAAAGAAGGAATGAAATAAAATAACAAATGAGAGATAGAGATAAATCAATATTATCATATTTTTGCATATCGAACTATTCTGCAATAGCTCTTAAGTAAACTATATGAAAGCCCTCTCAGCCTAGGCTTTAGAATACACCGACTGCACCTCTGTAGAGTGGCAAGATCCCCCCCTAATGTGGACACCAGTCGGCCGTAGGTGACAACCCCGTGATGTTACGGACGGAATCCGGTTGGATGAGCAGTCCATGACATGCAACACTCTGCTTAGGGCCTAAATTAGATTAGACGGACTGTTGGAAAGACTCCTCCCGAGCAATCCTGTATAGCCCGAGCGATTATTTGATGGTCCCAACCCTACTGCCCTTATGGCAAGTCCCAACCCTTTTTATCATATATGTGCTAGAAGGCAGTGGTTGAGTGTCGTCATGTCCTGGGAAACACGTTGAAATCTATCTGATGCTGAGGTTCCAATTATGGAGTTATGGGAAATCTGGAGCACCCCTTCATCATCATTACTCCTGGGTCCATTCTGTCCCAGTTTGTAGTACCTCTTAGCGTCCCAGCTATGGGTTAAATAGAAATATGTGTTTATGAAAAAAAATTGAGTATTCATTAAGAATGAATTTCTTTCAAAACTTTGTCGGCCTTAAATGACCAACCGAGAATGATATGACGTAAAACAAAACAAACAAACAAAAAACAAGCAGTAAGCATAAAACGTTGTAATAATGAAATTATCATACTGTGGTATATCCACAGGTCTTGCTAGTTATGGATTGATACTTGAAACCATATAATTGTGTTCAAATTAATTATGTTGACAATTTTTCACTGACGCTATATTTATTTAAAAATAATTATTATCGTTAGATACAGGAAACCCTATGATTTATCTCATATTAATACAAAATGGCAACAACACTGGAATAACAACATCCAAAATAAACTCTTCCTAATCAAACCCACTTTGTGAGGCTGGAGGCCAACTTTAAGGAAGTCTAAAAAGGAACAAGTCATTGTGTCCCGATTACGCATTGGTCATACAAGACTAACGCACTCCTATATACTCAAACAAGAACAACAACCACAATGTGGAACATGTCAAACACCTTTGACAGTTAAACACATATTCATGGAATGCAGGATTTTTGCTCACATCAGAAATCATTATTTAAAAGCAATATGTAAGATATATGTAAGCAATATGAAAGATCTGTTTGAAAATGTCAACATGGAGGATATTCTCTCCTTTTTGAGGGAAATAAAATTATACCATAGAATATAGACATGAAACAAATCAATACCATACAACATAATTCCCAATAATGCTAACACATTGTTAAAATCAATTACTAAAATGTATAAATATAAATGCACGATATATATTACTTCCTAACCGTTAGGCATGACATAACCCCAGACGGGTTGATATGCCGTTAAAATCAATAAACAACAGCAACATATTAAAACTGATTTCGATATTATAATAATCTAAAAAGGATTAATATAACGTAGAAATAAACAACCCATTACTTATGAAATCTACCTAAATTGTATTAAAGTTATGATTTATTTCTATTAAGTGGTTGAACGAATTCTACCCGCACCCTCAGTGTTCTGAGTGACGTCATTGTGCGAACAGAGTTCGCAGAAAATTGTTTCAAGGCGACGCCTTATATGGTGTATAATATTTTTGCAATTAAACTGATTTAAGCTTGATATTTATGTTAAAACTCATATCACTCGTAAAGTGAAACTGAGAATAGATAAAAGAAATAGAAATAGAATATCGCTTTACTTTAAAAGATAAGTAATAGGGGAAATCTCATACGTATATATATATATATATATATATATACACACACACACAGACACACACACACGCATATATATATATATATATATATATATATATATATATTCATCAAAATTTGCTATAAAGTTTTCATTGTAGTAGCATTTGTCGTTAAACCCAAAAAGTGCTAAATATATTTCGTAAAATATAGAGCATTTAAAGTTGTAGAAAAATGGTTTGCTCTCTACCACGTTATATATATATATATATATATATAATATATATATATATATATATATATATATATAATAGCTCGTAAACCAATACACAACACCAGTCGCTTTAAAAAAAATATTTTGCTATATACGGATTCTAGATGCCGTGTGGAAGACCTGCATGAGGTGATGACCATTTGAAACGGTTGACTAGACAGCCCGTGTTGTCAACACAACCTGATGATGAAAAAGATATAGACAAACATTCAAACACTGACAATGGTATAGTAGACCAGCTCGTTAACCAATACACCAGACCAGTCGCCCATTTTTAATTTATCTTGGATATACGGATTCTGGATGTCGTGCGAAAGACCTGCATGAGGCGTTGACTGATAGGAAAAGTTGACTAGACAGTCCCTGTTGTCTTTACGACCTGATGATGAAGATGATAAAACAAACATTCAAACACTGACAATGGTCTAGTGGGCTAGCTCGTTAACCAATACACCACACCAGTGGCTTTTTAAAATTTATCTTGCTATGTACGAATTTTGGATGCCGTGCGGACGACCTGCATGAGCCGATGAGCGATAGTGAGAGGTGGCAAGAGAGTCCGTGCTATAACTGATGATGAAGATGATCCAGACAAACATTCAAAAACTAATAATGGTCAACTAAGCTAGCTCGTTTACCAATACCCACACACCGTTTTAATTTATCGTGCTTATTTTCTCCTGTGGATAACTAAACATGAATAATCAGCTATGTATGGATTCTGGATGTCGTGTGGGAGACTTGCAATGAGAGAGTACTGATAGGGACGGGTGACAAGAAAGTCGTGGGAATCCGTGCTGTTAGCATGACCCGATTAAGATGATATCAAACCTCCGAATACTAACACTGGTCTATTAGGCTAGCTCGTCAACCAGAACACCGCACCAGTCGGCCTTTTTAATTTATCGTGCTTATATTCTCCTGTGGATACCTACACATGGAAAATCACCTATGAGTGGATTCTGGATGCTGCGGGGAAGACCTGAAAGGGGAGATGACCGTTAGTGACCCGCGGCTAGACAGTCGGTTGTCTTCACAACCTGATTATGATGATATCAAACCTCCGAAACACTAATACTGGCTAGCTCGTCAACCAATACGCCACACAAGTCGGCCTTTTTAATTTCTCGTGTTTATTTTCTCCTGTGAATACCTACACATGGAAAATAACTTATGAGTGGATTCTGGATGCTGCACGGAAGGGGAGATGACTGTTAGTTACTCGTTGCTAGACAGTCCGTGTTGTCTTCACAAACTGATTATGATGATATCAAACCTTTGAACCTTAACACTGGTCTAGTAGGCCAGCTCGTCAACCAATACGCCACACCAGTCGGCCTTTTTAATTTCTCGTGTTTATTTTCTCCTGTGAATACCTACACATGGAAAGTCCACTATGAGTGGATTCTGGATGCTGCACGGAAAGGGGAGATGACTGTTAGTGACTCATTGCTAGACAGTCCGTGTTGTCTTAACAACCTGATTAGGATGATATCAAACCTTCGAACCTTAACACTGGTCTAGTAGGCCAGCTCGTCAACCAATACGCCACACCAGTCTCCCTTTTTAATTTATCGTGCTTATTTTCTCCTGTGGATACCTACACATAGAAAGTCCCCTATGAGTAGATTCTGGACGCTGCGGGGAAGACCTGAAAGGGGAAATGACCGTTAGTGACCCGTGGCTAGACAGTCCGTGTTGTATTCACAACCCGATTATGATGATATCAAACCTTTGAACCTTAACACTGGTCTAGTAGGCCAGCTCGTCAACCAATACGCCACACCAGTCTCCCTTTTTTTAAATTTATCTTCTAGTTTGCCAAGATGTTCGTTTCTTTTATTTGGCAGACAGACTGTTTGTTTCCTTTCAAAATGTCTGGCTTTTTGGCTGCGAATTGAATTTATCTTCAGTTTAATCAATTTGTTTTATTTGCATATGCATAATGCATTTCCTTTTCCTTTTCACTTTGTTGTCTACTGAAAGGGGTCAAGTGACAGCAAGTCACAGTAATATTAGAAAAATGGTGTATACGCAAGTGTAGCATAATGGTCGGGCCTTACTTGGGAACACCATATTTGTGGCCTTGTATCAAACAGAAAGGAAGCTTAATAGATGTAGTATGATTCTCAGACCTTATCGGATGGTCACTTTGAAGAATCGGCCCGAAACGAAATAAAAACATAAACGAGATTTTTGGAGACGTGAAGACGGTTTTTTGAAGGATTTCAGACTTCTTGACTGTTAATTGTTCTTTGATCCAAATGTCTGTGAACTCACAATGTCCGTAGAAGGAATCGAAGGATTAGAACGAATCGAACATTCTTTTCCTTCTAGGAAGAGATGGATTATTCGAGAAAAATACCCTTCTAGATTGTTCTGTTGAGATAATATATAAGGCGGAAACTGGCTGGGAGATCAGTAGTTGGTCTGGGAGTTGGGTAGTGGAGTTGGTCTGACAGTTGGAGTTGGCTTGGACTGAGATCGGGGAACGATCTGTTGTCGCTGAAACGAAAAGTGTTGTCCTGTTAGTTACCGACTAAAGAAAAGCTTGTCACCCAAAAATTTACTCAAAGTATTGAAATTCTAAGGACCATGTAAAGAAAGATATTACTTATTATATGAAACCGACTTTCTCTCAAAGTTAAGAAGCCGAAATTGAATTTATTCTAATAAACTCCTGAAAAATAAACTCGGTATCATAGTCATCATTTACTACGAAGAAAATACTACGGACAGTATTATGAATCGAAACAAACAAAGATATTCTCCTGACCACTAGACACCCGTGGAGATAAAGTCAATTGGCCGTAACGAAGAGCACACGGCCTGTGTAAGGTGATACCTTTCCCCTGACCACGCGAAGAAGTGTGGAAGAATTTTTTGGGGTCGACTGACTAGAAACGACGACTACTAGATCTGTGTGATCAACAAGCCAACGTGTCGACTCGTATATACGACTGGTGTCGAGCCCTGATAAAAAGACCTGTAAGATTCAAAGTGATAATACTTGAAGATAAAACTCCGACAAAGATTGATAGACAAAACATTTTATATATACAGCACAGAATAAACAGGGTACATAATACATAGAGGTGTACATAAACATACATACATAAGTAGTATAAATACATATAAAAGAAGAGAGATAATGACACATTCATGAATGGTAAAATACAAGATATTTAGGTATCAAAGAGATACCTAAATGTACATAAAAACGTAGTTACGGATACATGACTAAAGGATAGTCATATATCGTATACGAGACTTATTAGCAGTGAGTGGCCAGTGTTAAGGGCCGAAGCCCCAACGAGAAGAGAGTGGTCAAAAGACTACCACATTGTGTCTCGTAGGTCGAGCAGCAGGGAAAGAGCGAGAGACGTTCAAATCAGCCGCTTAAATATCAAAGGCCCCTAGCGGGAACCAGCGAAACCAAACGGGCAGACAACTCCCCAGGCAAATCCGAAAATAACGCCTACAGCCCTGATTGAGTGTTATGAAGACACGGTAAAACAAGCATTTGATATACCACAGTATGCTATTGTAATATTTCACTATTTTCGGAGAATGAGTGCTTAATTGAAGTCATACCTAATAGAAAATTAATTAGTTGATAATTAATGAGTTAGGCGAGCAAATCTGTTCAAATGTAAGGCGTAAACGAATCGAGAAAAAGTCAATCTCTGTATGTACATTTCGGCATATTATGCCTCATCAGAAGAGTTATAGACATGGGAGACTGCTCTGTGTGTGACTCGAAATATTTCAATATGTAAAAGGTATAATAATCTTGACTAGAAGGATCCGTGGATATACCACGGTATGATAATCTAATTACTACAAGGTTTGATATAGTACTTAAGAGCTATTGTAAATAGTTTGATATGTAAAAAGTATAATAATCTTGACGAGCAGAGCCTGTGGATATACCACAGTATGATAATTTGATTATCACAATGTTTAATATGTTTTCTTAAGAGCTATTGCGAAATAGTTTGATATGTAAAAAGTATAATAATATTGACGAGCAGGACCAGAGGATATACCACATTATGATAATTTAATTATTAAAAGGTTTGATATGTCTTTTTAAGAGTTATTTCAATATAGTTCAATACGTAAAAAGTATAATAATCTTAATGCCGGGTAGAATAGTGAAGAGCACAGTGTTCACAATGAACTTCCGAGGGTGGTTGATGACGGGAGGCGACGGGGTTACGTTCACGGCTGCTCGCTGGGGACTGACTGATTGACCTTCGAATCCGCTAGCCTTTATATGCGATAAATATGCCCACGCATTTTTATCTTTTGATCTGATAACGGACATTTTTTATATATATCTTTATCTTTCTCTCCGCCTCCTCACCGGGAGAGGAGTCTTCCGTTTTCCTTTTTTCTTTTACACATTTCTTCATCTTCTCCCTGCTTCTTGACCGGAAGACCTCTCTTCCGTTCTCCCGTTTTTTTAAATATATATATATATTTCTTTATCTTTCTCTGTTTTGTCTCTTTACCGGAAGATTCCTCTTCCATTTCACGATATGCAACACTCTTACAGATAGAAAATAACAAAAGCATTGCTTCTCTTCATCAGCTTTGTGTTTATGTGTGTACATGAGCACAATTAAGAACGGAATCTTTTGTGTGTGTGTGTGTGTGTGTGTGTGTGTGTGTGGACCCAGACTGGTCAATTTAGATTACTCAAACAGATGTACACAGAGCAGAAAAGTATTTATATAAACAGGTGGCAGTCAACATCTTTTTTCCTCGTGTTTGTGAAGTAGTCAGCAGTTTCTATGTGTTCTTATACCAGTTCACATAAAGGGAGTGTTAATGTTGATATATTTTGATGATCAATCAATAATTATTGGTACTTTTCTTATATATTTTTGAGGTTGGCTGAACTGAGTTAATTAACTGTACTGTTCTAATATTGTACCAAAAGTTTGGATAATTATTGTCTCACCCTTGTACATAAAACAAAAAGTGTCATGTATCTTTCACATAAGAAACTCTCTATTGTCATAATTCTTGAAACAACATTGGATTGTCTATTTTAAGAATTGTTCAGTGTATCTTATAATTGGGACGGCCCGGGTATTTATACTCTTCATGTGATTTATTATTTCTATTATTTCACTCCTGTGAATTTTGGTTTGGTTTGGTTTGGTTTGGTTTTACGGCATATCAACCTCAGTGGCTCATTTAATGCCGATAAAGTTTTGAAATAAATCAATTCTTAATGTATAATACAATTTTTTTATAAATACATTTTTCTATTCAACCCATAGATGGGACCCTAACATGTACTACCCTCCGGGTCAGAGTGGACCAGAGAGCAATGATGATGAAGAGGTGCTCTACATTCCCCAAACCTCCAAAACTGAAACCTCACCATCAGATCGAGTTTAACGTCATTCCCAGGATATGTAGACCCTCAGTCACCGCCTTCTAGCACCCATATGATAAAATGGGGTTAGGGCTTGCAATAAGGGCAGTGGGGTTGGGAAAATCATATAGGTGCTAGGTCTTGACGTGACCAGCCGATTGATCGGAGGGGGTTTCTCCGACCGCCCGTCTAGCCCAAGATAGGGCCAAAGTGGAGTATTGCAGTCATGAACTGCTCATCCACGTGGGTTCTATCCTTAAGCATCACGGGTCGCCACCCACGGCCAACAGGTCTTACCCCTCTGCAGAGGTGCAGTCGGTAAAATTCTAACGCCCCAGCCGACAGGGCGGCCTGTGAATTTTCAACATCAGCGTAAGTTGATGGTCTTTCACAGGAGTCTGAGTGACAAGTCTCCTCAAGTCTCTAGGTGTATTCTAGCCATATCCTCACCTCTTCTTTACTCACAGCTAATTATATATCCAACAGATTAACGGGTATATAACACATTAAAGCAACAGCAGACACTGCAAGAAACCGAATATAAAAATGACTCGATTCAGCACTAAAGGGTTAATATACCGTACACACAAAAAACAAACAAAAAAAAAAACAACCAGCCAACCATTTCTACACTAAGAGAAAAATGTACGAAGAGAATGCTAATGTAGAGTGCTGACTCTCGACATCTCGAAACCCTATAAATCTTAATTCAACAATTAGTACTAATCATCTGTTCGGTTTAATTGAATTATCTATAATTCGCAATATAACGTGTTTCATTAAAATAGTACCCGACTTTATGTCCATTTTTATCAAGTCGCGGGGAAAATGCGTGCGATTGCGTAATACGCGAATGTTTGACACGCGCGTGTTTTGTTTCTCGTGGCAAACTTACGTCACGTAGAAAATATGTCTGAGCGATTTTTAAATTCAGTGCAAGAAAACAACTCAATTTTAATTAGATAATCTCATTATAAAAATCAATAATCAAGCGCTTTAATAATATCGATAATAATAAGAGAATCGTATTAAAATGTTTAAGATGATTTTATTAGTATTATTAACGACCAATAATGCACGTGTAATAAAGACATAGTTATTACGCAGTTGAATTGGATAACAGAATAATAATAATAATAATAATAATAATAATAATAATAATAATAATAATAATAATAATAGTAAATACAACAAATAATAATAAATACAACAAAATGGTATATGCATAGACCAGAATCTGTTCTTGAGAAGGAAACGCATAAAATTCTCTGGGACATTGAAATAAAAACGGATCACCTTACCCCAGAAAGAAGACCAGACCTAGTGCTGATTAACAAAAAAGAAAGAACTTGTCAACTGGTGGATTTTTCAGTTCCAGCAGATCACAGGGTGAAGCTAAAGAAAAATGAAAAAAATGGACAAATACTTGGACCTTGCCAGAGAACTGAAAAAGTTATGGTATATGAAAGTGAAAGTGATACCAATTGTAGTTGGTGCACTTGGAACGGTCCCAAAGGGATTGGAAAAGGGATTGGAAAATCTGGACATCAGAGGTAATATTGAGACCATCCAGACTACTGTAGTGCTGCAATCGGCTAGAATACTCAGAAGAGTCCTGGAGACCTGAAGAAACTTGTTGTCACTCAGACTCCAGTGAAAGACCATCAGCTAACGCTCACAAGGAGTGAATAATAATAAGACCCAACAAAATAGTAAATGTAGACTATGCAGTGACAGAGATGAGACTGTAAATCCTATACTAAGAGAATGCAGCAAACTAGCACAACAGGAATACAAAATATACATTTTCTTAAGTAAGGTGGGGGAGGCATGTTCTACAAGTACTACTTCTTACCCCTGTTGGGTTGATTTCTTTTTGTCCTTACTTTTCTGCTGACGTCTAAGCAGGCATTTTTTTTAATGGTGCCCCTCATTCTTTATGAAATAGATGGAGAATTCTCTCTAGGTGACTCTAGTGTGGAGGGAGAATATATAAGCCCTCAGACTGACTCAAAATGAAATGATCTTGACATATACCCGGCTGCAACGGGATTTCAACAGGAAATTTAACGGCCTGCGAGATTTACAACTTCATAAGGCACGCAGGTACAAACAACGTAATTCCCCGATCGGAGAATGTAAATCGAATGATGGAATTATGAATCAGGAATTCTCCCACGGGATTCACGGCCCCATCGCTGAACGACAGCACCCGGGAGAAATTCTAAGCGAGTCAAGAATTCCAAGTCAAAAATCAGAAACAGATATGAAATACGCGCCAAATGTAACACTCCCCCTAGCGAGTAACTCAGGTGATTGCGTGACATCAAGGGCAGTTAATAATGGTTACTAAGTGCGCGCAATGTCTTCAACGGGCGAAAGTAATTGCGTTTGGTTTAGAAAATTGCAAACTACATCTATAATTAGGAACCGGTTTAGCTCAGTCGGTAGAGCATCCGTCTAGCAACCACAAGGTTTCAGGTTCGATACTGGTCCCAGCTAACTCATTGTATGAGTAGAACTGATTGAGTAATCTGATCTGTTTGGTAAAGAGGGGTGACGGTAAGTGTAGCGCTCCACCTCAACACAAACAATATCCATGGTCAATCGCTTGCAAAAAGGGGATAGGCACACTCGCTGTCCGGCTGATACCGACAATAGGCCACTCCACCAACTTTTACTTACATATACGGGCAATATTACCTATAGGCACCTCTTTTTGATTTATATTAAGAAAGGACATGTTTTTCATTTACACCGTCAATATCCGGTTGTTTGTTAGTTATTAGGGTTTAGAGTTAGGGTTAGGGGTTAGTTTTATGATTTTTTTTTTAAATCTAAAAATCGTCTGTTAAAAAAAACAGACATTGACCGTGTAAATGAAAAACATGTCCTTTCTTAATTGAGATAAAAAAGGTGTGCCTAAAGGTCATATGGTCCACATATACAATAAAATTGCTAGGATCAACGGAGGTAGCTTATTCATTTTTAATACCCTATCCACTGTTAAAAAGCTTGGTGGTGTAGGGGTAGGCAGTACGGTCTTAAGCCACCGAAACTGTTACCATCCCTGGTTGGCGGCTCATGAGAGCGGTGTATCGCACGGCATATTTGCTGGACTATCTATATAGTATAAGATGTACACAAAATTGAAACTCATATTTATGGACTTTTCCAAATAGCAGCAGCAGCAGGCATTTCCAGTAAAAATGGCCAATTCAGAAATGAACCCAGAAAAGCATTTGAAGAATTAAAATATTTTGCCACGAATCAGTAGCTAACGTAAGGCAATCACTCTTGGAGTAGAAATACTGAATTCCAACCAGCTTTCACACCGCTTAAAAATTGACCTTGTGTCATATTCTGCCTGTGGTGAGGGTGTTGGGTAAATACATACCCTGGCGTGTGCAGAAGGGTCCCCGTATTAATCATGGCCTCTTTTTACATTTAACCACCTCATGAGTGAGGGTTGCCAATTTCAGTTTTTACTCATGTATATCTTTACCAAACCCCTCCATACGAGCAGTATGGGACACAAGGTTAATTTCTTAAGTGCAGTTTAACTGGTTTGAATTCAGGGTTTTCTTGCTCCAGGACTGGTTACCAAGCCTAGGTTAAAGCGTCCAATATGTCCGACTATTTACCCATTGTTAAGAGGTAGAGTTGTTGGATACATACCTTTCTCAAGGATATCAGCTCTATGTGAAAAGCAAACAGCCTCATCCAGGATTTGAACTCGGATCGACGAGTCCATTTCCTACGACTATAACCATTACACTCTGGTTTGTTTATCAAACCTTTGCTGTAGTGTCGACTTAATAAACATTACCCATTGAAGACATTTTTATAAAATTACCGTCAGATTCACTTTTTTCACCTGGTTATCTATACATATAAAAGGAAGTTTGGTATGTATCTGTCCACGTTTAACTCCAAAACTCAGATTCGAAATCTTGCATACACATTAATATCCTTCTAAATAAGAAACACATCAAATTTGGTTATTGACTTTTACTGATTAAGGGATATAATTAATTAATTAAACAAAAATCAAATGATTTGCCATAATCATGGCATAGTTGCTGCAGCTAATATAAAAAAATTCCACTGGCTGCTGCCTGTATCAACAGTAAAATGGTGCCGCTGTGGTATTTTGAAGTTGAGAAATTTGTGCCCTAATCGTTTCAGCTTGGAATTTCTCGCGTATCACCGGTCTAATCTTAGAAATATTCATTTGGTAAGAAAGAAAAGACAATAATCTTTCTAAATATGTAACTGGTTTCCTTGCCGCAGGTTCTACCTAGAATTTCAAAGACAACGACTGGATTCTGTGCTTCAAGTACACAACTGGACTTTCTAGTACTGAGACTACGTCCTATTCTGCTATTGGGTTTACCAATAGGAGACCAAAATGCCTAAAATTGTGAGGAGAATCGTAACAGTATTTAGTACTCATTGTATGATAAAAGAAACTAGAAAACATTTTTATTAGTAATTTTGATTTAAATATAAAAGGATAGTGAATTAGACGTGACTAAGGGGATTGTGACGTCGGTAATGACGTAGTTAAGGTTACAGATCGGCTTACATATAATCTCCATTATAATATGAAGATAGGAATAGTTTTTTGAAACCATATAAAAATCTGCTAAAAATTGACTGAGGCATGAAGTAAAATAACAACAGTTGAAATACCTTCAAACCAACCAAGGAACACCCACACATACACACACGCTCACATACACACACACACACACACACACACAAATATATATATATTATTTTATTATTATTATTATTATTATTATTATTATTATTATTATTATTATTAATTATTATTACTAGCAAAATATGCAAGTATTTAAGTTTTAATATAATAAAATATCATATTAAATTAGAAAGGCTAATGAAACTGATAAGTATGCAGATAAAAAGATTTGGAACAGAGGGGTATTATTGAAAATAGAACAACTTTGAAACTAAACTCTTCCATCATTTTCCGTTACTCCCGTCTTCCATTGATAAATTTCCTAATTCAACTATTTAGTTAAAAATAGGAAGTAAAAGATCATATTACAGTCATTTCTTCTTGATAATGGATTTCTTTTAAAGATGTATCCCCGTGATTTTTGCTCATATTCAATAAGATAAAACCAACAATTAGAAATCATAATACTAAGCATATATTTATTAAAATCAAATTTCTAATATCAATATGCAAATTAGCCTTCCCATTCACACTGTAAACCGCTATTGTTTGTATATATAAATACAATTGCATGTTATTAGTATGTAGATAGGTCAACAGTCTTAATGATGTAAAACAATTTTAATAATAATTGAATTTTAAATAAAAATAAAATCATGGAGAATATGATGTAAATAACAAAGGAATTGTGACTTGTATAGTAATATAGTTTCGGTTACAGACAGACAAACCCACAATCTCCATTATAATAAGAATTATTATTATTAATTTTATTTATTTCATTATATTTTATTTATTTTATTATTATTATTTTATTTAATTTATTTTAATCTATTTTATTATTATTATTATTATTATTATTATTTATTTTGTTATTATTATCTACTTTATTTTATTATTATTATTTTTTACTTTATCTTCTTCTTCTTCTTCTTATTATTATTATTATTACTTTATCTTATTATTATTATTATTTTATTATTATTATATTTTATTATTTTATTATTATTATATTCCCTTTTATTCTTTTTTTATCTATAGTTTTTTATACACCATTATATTATCTATTATATCTAATGTTTAAATATCAATTTTTTTATTTACTTCTCTATTTATATTGTAATATAATATTCTGTTTTTTTTCTGTCCTGTCCTTATTTGTCTGTCTGACTAACATACCCTAAGAAGCCAACCTTGAGATGTATCTCTTTTTTCTCATTCGACTTCCTGCCACCATGGTGACGATCTTATATTGTTAAAAAAAATGTATTTTTTGTTTTTGTCTGAATTTATTTTTTTTAAATTCAACATTTTGTTTTTTGAGAAGTGCATTTTCAAAAGTAAATTGATACCCATCTGATGAGACTGTATTTTGGGGAGCTATATTAAATCAACTTAGATTTATATAGGTCCCAATTTTGGTCGAAATAAATTTATTATGGAATTAAGGTGTTGAGTTCTTCCTTCCTTTCTATGATATATATATATATGAAAATAAAAATAAAAGGCAACTGTGGTGCTGTTTGTTAACCTGTGATTTATTCTCAGTTCTTAATATTTCGGGATAAAAAATCCCTTCTGCAGAAGATTACTAGACCTGAAGTTGTTCAAAACCCAAAAAGTCGTTCAAAACCAAACAACAAACCAATATAAACACAATGCTTCAAGCAAATTACAAAACCATTATATTATATTATAATATATAATAAGTTGGCACCATAGTCTACTACTAAAAACGATGGCGTAGTGTCCATTTTTATCTGAAACTGCGTGCGGGATGAACAGACCAATTTTGAATTGCAATCTCTGGTGCAGTGATTGCAAATACATGGTGAGGCTTGCTGTAGTTGCTGTTGTCTCTCTTCCTTTTGGCTCTCTTTTCGCGGCGACTACTTTCTCTTCTCTCTCTCTCTCTCTCTCTCTTCTCTCTTTATATATATATATAATATAATATATTATATATATATATAAGAGAGAGAGAGAGGAGAGAGACAGAGACAGAGACAGAGACAGAGACAGAGAAGACAGACAGACAGACAGTGAGAGAGAGAGAAAGTGAGATTGATAGATATAGAGATAGATAGATAGATAGATAGAATGATACTGTGCTATTTGAGAGATAACAAGAAATATTAAATAAATAATGAACAAATATTGCTTGACACATGTTTTAACAAACATCCAAAATACACAAGGCTGACGTATGTGTTTTAACAGATGAATAGATAAATAAATAATATATATAATATATATATATATATATTATATATATATATATATATATATATTATATATAATATATATATAATATGATATAGAAAGAAGAGATAGATAGATAGATAGATAGATAGATAGATAGATAGATATAGAACGATAGATAGATAGATATAGAAAGATAGAAAGATAGATAAATAGATAGATAGATAGATAGATAGATAGATAATTAGATAGTATATGTGCTATTTGATAGATAACAAGAAATATTAATAAATAAATAACAAAAATTGCTTGGCAATTTCTAACAACAACTAAATACAAGAGGTTCGATGTATATGTTTTAACAGACAGATATATAGATAAGATATTTAGATATAATAATAATAAATATATATATAAATATATAATTATATATATATATATATATATATATATATATATATATAGATAGATAGATAGATAGATAGATAGATAGAAGACAGATAGATAGATAGAATATAGATAATAGAGTAGATATAGATATAAATATAAATATAAATATAAATACAAATAAATAGATAAATATATATAGAGAGCGAGATAAATAGATTGATAGATAGATAGATAGATAGATAGATAGATAGATAGATAAATATAAATATAAATAATAAATAAATAAAATAAATATAAATATATAGAGTGACAAAGATAGATAGATAGATAGATAGATAGATATAAATATGAATATAAATAAATACATAAATATATATATAGAGAGAGATAAATAGATAGATAGATAGATAGATAGATACTGTGCTATTTGATAGATAACAGGAAAATATTAAATAAATAAATAAACAAATATTACTTGGCACATTTTTAACAACAGCCAACAAATACAAAAGGCCGATATATGTGTTTTAACACACGTATATATATATATATATATATATATAATATATATATATATATATATATATTATATAGAGAGAGAGAGAGAGAGAGAGAGATTGATAGATAGATAAGATAGATAGATATAAATATTAATATAGATAGATAGATAGATTGATATAAATATAAATATAAATATAGATAGATAGATAGATAGATAGATAGATTCTGTGCTATTTGATAGATAACAAGAAAACATTAAATAAATAAATAAATAAATATTGATTGGCACATTTTTAACAACAGTCATAAATACAAAAGACCGATATATATGTTTTAACAGACAGATAGATAGATAGATAGATAGATAGATAGATAGATAGATTGATAGATAGATATGAATATAAATATAAATATCATACATATATATATATATATATATATATATATATATTATATTATAGATAGATAGATAGATAGATAGATATAAATATAAATATAAATACAAATAAATAGATAAATATATAGAGAGAGATAAATATATAGATAGATAGATAGATAGATAGATAGATATAGAAAGATAGATAGATAGATACTGTGCTATTTGATAGATAACAGGAAAACATTAAATAAATAAATAAACAAATATTACTTGGCACATTTTTAACAACAGCCAACAAATACAAAAGACCGATATATTTTTCGTTTGCTGAGATTTATTGATTAAATTATTGATATGTTGATTCATTGATTTCCTCAAATACATTTGCCAATAAATAAAACATATTTTTCCACTTGTATCCATTTATTCAGCTCAAATATTTGAACATAAAAAGAATAACCATTCTACAACGATTTTTTTAATTATATATATTTATTCTGATATTTTAAACAGAGCGAATTTAATTTTTAAAAAAAGGTAAAATAGAAGAAAGAAAGAAAGAAAAGGAAAGGAAAGAAAGAGAGTCGGTTTCTACGTAAAGCAACGGAGTACATACAAATACACACATACACGCATATATGAACATATATACATACATATATGTATTGTATAACGTGGATACGCATACTGACACCCACGCACTGACGCACTCACTGACATTTCTGAGCGTATGATCTTCTCTGGGTTTTTTTTTTTGTCAGCCCCACAAAATAAAAACAAAGATTGTGTTGGCTTTGTTTTGTAAAAATGAATGGCATTTTCTAAAACATGTTACACCTGCAAGCGAATTTTAGCAGAGCGATTTGTTTTTTGTTTGCTTGTGTTATTATTTATATTACTTATTTATTATTTTTTTGTTTGTTGTTCTAGATCAGGGAAGGAGTTGGAAATCCGAAAATAAAAATACAAGGGTTTATTGCCACATATTCATATTAACGTAATGGAAAAAGAATCTGATGAATTTTTAGTCACGATCTACATTTTTTTTTCATCAGCCTCCACCCCAAACCTCACCCCCACTTATCCCGCAATTGAAACATACGAAGTTCGTTCAATAAACAAAGTGAGTATCGCCTAAGGAGTTGGCAATAGAAAGCATTTTTTACAGTTCAAACTTTTTTTTCAGGGAAGCCGTTTGTGATGGATTCTTCTGAAGTGATTGTCTCCCCCTGCTGGGATGGACTTGTGTCCAAAAGGGTTAACTTCCCTTGGCGTGACAGTTTCGCCAATAGGTGACGCTACTGGTTTGGTATTTAAACAGCAACCCGGGAATATCTCTCTCTCACTCTTTCCATCCCCCTATCTCTCTCTATCTCTCTCTCTCTCTCTCTCTATCTCTCTCTCTCTATCTATCTATCTATCTCCCCCTCTCTCTCTTTCTATCTATCTATCTATCAATCAATCGAATTATATATCATCTATTCATTCTCTCCCTCGCGTTTCACTTTCATTCTTTCTTTCTTTTTTTTTTATCCCCTCTCTCTTTCGTCTATCAATCAATCTATCTAACTATATATCAATATTTATTGTTTTCTCTCTCACCCCTCTTTCTCTCTCTCTCTCTCTCTCTCTCTCTCTCTCTCTCTCTCTCTCTCTCTCTCTCTCTCTTTTCGCTCTCTCTGGCTCGTCGTTTTAGCATCCACAAAAAATGGACTAAGACGCTTGGTGTCTCTGTCTTTATGGGAATAAGATCTTGGTTCATTCGTCTTGTATCCCAATAAAAGTATTACTTACTTCGTATGGGCTGGTGAGCTGAAAACGAAAAGAAGGAAAGGACAGAGACAGGGATAACTTTAAAGTAAGACCATTATTATCGGGTTCACACTATTTCGTTGAGGGGATACATTTCCCGGACAATTCGATAGGTGTTACCTCTCCAAAGTCTCTCAGTCCAAGCGTCTTCGAGACACTTTCGACGCCAAGAACCCTTTTTTTTGTTTTTCCTGCGCATGTCCGGAGGGCTCTTCCTGTCCTAAGCCCTCTGGGAGATTGTTATTTTTGTGTCTTTTTATTATTTTGTTTTTTATTTATTTTTACTTTTATTAATCCCCACACTATTAAGTGGTGGGTTTTGCCCCCCCCCCAACTCTCAATAATTAACTCATATTCCTTATGAACTCTTTCTCACTTCTTTAGGACGTTCGTTCTAACTGTTTTTGTATCTTGTATTGTATTTTATGTATATCATTCATCCATGTGCTCAGATAATAAAGTCTGTATTGTTTTAATTCTTTGTCCGGATTATTTTATATATATGAAGCTACGCTAGAAGGTTACTCTGAGCCCTCCAACGTATTATAACATCCACTCATTTTATTCTTAAACTTCGATGTCCCAGCTGACTGAGTTACGATTCGTGTGGCAATTTTAGAGCTGCAGCTTTACAGTGGAGATCCCTCGTGGCATAAAGTTTGAACCTTTCTTAAAGTATAAAGGTGTAGTATCAGGTTTAATCCTTGTCCGCTAACTATGAGTTGTATCAGAGTGTATCCTGTCTTGAAGTAGAGTGTTGTATAATCCTCGTTTGTTGGTCTGTTCTTCCAGCGCATAATGTTAGGACATGATAGAGGTGCGTAGCATAATGGTTAGAGTCGTAGGAAATGGACCCGTCGACCCGAGTTCAAAATCTAGACAAGGCTGTTTGCCTTTCCCATAGCGCTAATACCCTTAGTAAATGTATGAATTCATATATTCTCCCTCTACCTATCAGTAAAATAATAGAGCAAACTGGGCTCTTAAACCTTGGATAGGTAAAACTCTGAATTTTGAAACCTGAGACCAGTCGTTGATTGGGTTTGTGGCATTCCTTGTGCAACAATTCTTTCTGTGCAAAAAAGTGCGGAAGGCCGAACAGAAGCCTTCACCACTATAAAAATAAAACACTGTGTTGGTTGTTCATTAGATGAACGCCCAGGCGTCGAAATCGTCGAGAGAGTCCATTTATTATTTTAATGTTAAGACAATTTATCAAAGCCTTTAAATAGTAAATTAAATACATGTTAGGACGATTCAACCATCACTGTTTTGGAACAGTTATAAATATAAGTCGTAATCTTCAGTACACATTATACCTCAAAGTAATCCACCAGACTGACAGAATTAACTTTTTCCAGACCGCTGTGCCTGAAACTTTTTCTTTGCCACATAGCCAATTTATTTCCAGCTTGTGAAATGTCCTTTCGACCAGAGATCATGTAGTCAAAGAGTACTTAGTCACATATTGGAACTGGGCGTGTGGCTGAGGAGTGTTTGCTGACGTGCTGTGACCAATTGAGAAGCCAGAATGGAAGAGAGATGCCTTCTTATAGGAGTGCAAAGAGGCGAAAAACTGATCATTCAGAGAGTGGAAGGAAGCAAAGAGAAGAGAAAGAACGAAGGAGGAGGAGAAAGAAGGCAAAAAGAAAACAAGAGCAGGAGGCGGAAGTAAAGCAGAAGTAGGAGAGAAAGGAAACTAGCAGGTATAGATAGATAGATAGATAGATAGATAGATGGATCAAAGAGACTGAGATAGATAGATATATCAAAGTCTGAGATGGATAGATAGATATAGATAGATCAATAGATAGATCAAAGTGTCTGAGATGCATAGATAGATATATATAGACAGATAGATCGATAGATAGATCAAAGTGTCTGAGATGCATAGATAGATATATATATAGACAGATAGATCGATAGATAGATCAAAGTGTCTGAGATAGAGAGATAGATTGATGGATAGATCAAAGTGTATGATATAGATAGATGGATAGATAGATCAAAGCATCTGATATAGATAGATAGATCAAAGAGTCTGATAGATAGATAGATTGATTGATAGATAGATAGATTAACGTGTCCAAAATAGATAGATAGATCAAAGCGTCTGAGATAGATAGATAGATAGATAGATAGATTGATAGATAGATAGATTAAAGAGTCCAAAATAGATAGATAGATCAAAGCGTCTGATATATATATATATATATATAATATATATATATATATATATAGATAGATAGATAGATAGATAGATAGACATAAAGATCAAAGAGTCTGAGAAAGATAGATAGATAGATAGATAGATAGATAGATCAAAGCGTCTGATATAAATAGATAGATGGATGAAAGAGTCTGAGATAGATAGATAGATAGATAGATAAAAGAGTTCAAGATAGATAGATAGATAGATAGATAGATAGATAGATAAAAAAGAATAAAATAGATTGATAAATTGATAGATACAAAGCAAGTAATAAGGAGAGAAATGTCAAAAAATAAAAGGTGTTATGTCGTTTCTCTGAATTGTTTGCTCATTTCTCGAAAAATCTGCCGATTCAATATCGAATCATGTCAAGTCCGTTTCTTCCGTCTGAGTAAATATACAAAATAGTTATTTCTTTCATTTGATGTCCATCAACAGTTGTAAGTTTTGTTTATTTGTATTGAAATGCATAGAGATGTTCGGCATTAATTAGTTGGAATTAGGATGTGTTTATATTTATTTGCCTTGCTTATTTGCACGGCCAGGATTTCATTTAAGGTTGCAGATAGATTATCCAATGACATGTGTCCTTAAATAAAGTTTCTATTCGCGTGGTGCTAGATATAGGTAAAATAGATAGGTAGATAAGTAGATAGATATATAGATTTATTTAGAGAGACCCAGATAGATAGATAGATAGATAGATTTAAAGAGACTGAGATAGATGGATTCAATTTCAAGCTCTGGATAGATTATTCAATGACATGTGTCTTTAAATAAAGTTTTTATTCACGAAGTGGTGCTAGATTTACGTAAGATATATATATATAATATATATATATATATATATATATATATATATATAATTAGAGGAGAGAGAGAGAGAGAGAGAGTGAGAGATTACCATGAAACTTTAAGTTATGAGTGTAAAACCATAATATTACCATTGATTATAAAACTGCTCTGCTTTATTAGCATTGAGCACCTTTTCATGCCAATACTTTTCTCATTTTTTCATTCATTATATATACTAGCAAATATATGCACCCTCCGGGTGCAAGTATTTAAGTTTTAATATAATAAAATATCATGTTAAATTAGAAAGGCTAATGAAACTGAATAAGAATTCAGATAAAAATATTTGGAACAGAGGGGGTATGATTGAAAAATAGAACAGCTTTGAAAATAACTCTTCCATCATTTTCCCTTACTTCCGTCTTTTATTGGTAAATTTTCCTATTTAACTATTTAGTTAAAATAGGAAGTAAAGAATAATATTACAGTTATTTCTTCTTGTTATTGGATTTCTTTTTAAGATTTATCACCGAGATTTTTGCTCATATTCATTAATATAAAACCAAACAATTAGAAATCATAATACTAAGCACATATTTATTAAAATCAAATTTTTAAGATCAGTAATGCAAATTAGCCTTCCATTCACACTGTAACCCTATTTTGTTGTATATATAAATACAATTGCGTTATTCGTATGTAGATATGGTCAACAGTCTTAATGATGTAAACAATTTTATTAATAATTGAGGTTTAAATAAAAATAAATCATGGAGATGTGATGTAAATAACAAGGGAATTGTGACTTGAATAGTAATATAGTTTCGTTACAGACATACAACCCACAATCTTCATTATAATAAGATATATATATATATATATATATATATTAAGTTCCACAGACACGTGTTTCGGCATATCATGCCTCTTCAGTGTGGCTAGACACAACTATCCTTGGGTAGGGTTCGAACTCAGACTGACCGCATGGTAGTCCGATATCTTATCCCTCGCCCACTGACAGCTGATGCGGGAACTGGTGTTTTTAAACTATTAAATACATAGGAATGTATGTATCATTCGGTCACTGAGAGATCAAATTTCTGGAGAAATGATCATTGCTTATTTGCTTAGTAGTGAGAGTTAATTTAAATTACCAATTAGAGAGCTCATTACCAAGTTTATGGGATTAGCTGTATGTTTCGGTCTTTCTTTGAACTTTTATAAATCTCATATTGCTTCCCATCACTCATATTGCAGTCCCTATATTATTGTGAAAATGTTACAACGGAAATTTGTACATGTTAACCCCCATTTACAAATAACACATGATATTAATTTTAAATATAACAAATTTATCATTAAATAATCTGAGTATATATGTACGCCAAATATCTGTACGTATGTAGTGTGTATGTTACTAAGATGTCGGTTAAAAAAAGACAAAAGCGTGGAATTTCTTTGATATACACTTACACATTATTATATATATATATATATATATATATATATATATATATATATATATATATTGATTCCGACTGTTAGCTGACTCAGAGATTTGGCGTCTGTGAATCTGCAGACATCGAATGTGCGTATGGGGGGAAGCAATCAACCCAAAGAAAGAGAGAGATAATTGGACCGAAAGAACAAGGAATAAGAAAGATGAGGAGAAAGGGAGTAAATGAAAACTGAAAGAAGAAGAAGGAAGGGGAAATAAATAAATATTACGAAAAAAGAAGTTGAAGATATTGTAATTGGTAGTAGATTAAATAGAAAAAAAATTAAAACAGATTTTTAAATATCTTAGTAATGAGCAAGAAATAAATATCTTAAAATTTGAGAATAAAATAAATCAAAGCACAACAAACAATAAAATAATAATAATAATATAATAATAATAATAATATTGATAAAGGTTTTGCAAGAGAAGATGAAAAGTATTGTCAAGAGAACTGAAAACCTTGCCAACTACTGAAAAGTTTATAGATTGAAAAGTGAAAAGTGATACAATTGTAGGTTGGTGCACTTGAAAGGTTCCAAAAGAATTGGAAAGCGTATTGTAAGTCTTAGAAATCAGAGGAAGATATTGATACATTACAAAAATACTGCATGCTCGCAATCTGCGACATATCACAGGAAGAGTCTGGACCTGAGGCGATTGCTGTCAACTCAGGTGACTCCATGAAAGACCATTCAGCTTTATGCTGAAATGTGAAAATCAAAAAGGAGTAAATATAATAATACTATAAGAAGAAGAAGAAGAAGAAGAAGAAGAACAGAACAAGAACACAGCACAAGAAAAGAACAAAGAACAAGAACAACGAACAGAACAAAAACAAGAACATCTTAAAACATTTGAGAAAATAAAATAAATCAACAACACACAAAAATCAATAACCAATAATAATATAATAATATAATAATAATAATAATAATATAATACGACACACGACAGCAACGAATCGAACGCAAGCACGGAGACATCCACAAGAAACAGACAAGCACACACGATCTTTCGTCTTTGAAGAAGTTGGAAAGAGCTGGATCTAGATCTAAATGCTGAAAACAATTTATTATATGACATTAATGGAAAACGATTTGAGAACAGAATTCTAAAACATGAAATAAAAAAATAAAATTATTGCTTTTTTAAAAATTTGTATTTTTTGCTTTTTGCTGATTTACGTTTGTCTAATTAGCATAAAAGCGCGAGCAGTTTTTTGCCGTTTGTTTTTCGGGCAAAAGCTCTAATAGTGAAGGCGCTGGTTTCACCTGTTTTGGAAGAACGAACACTGCTCAAGCTTTAAGTCTTTCGTTTTCGGTATGCATCAGAGAAGAAGAAGAAGAGAGAAGTGAGAAGAAAGAGAATCGACTATTTTGGTTTTAAATGGGGTCTTAATTTTTCTGCTGAGTTGGTCTGATTCAGCAAGGTCAATATAAACTTTGGCAGGGAATTTTTGGGTAATGACATGCTAATGATTTTAGAAAATGGGACGTGTATTCACTTTTACGAAACCTAAACAGGACAAGGCAATGAGGAGCAACATACAAATAATGTTGTGCGACTAATTCAATAGAGAGATTGGAGGGCACAGAAAGAAGATTTGTTTGGTTTAGTTTGGCTTGTAAAGGCAATGTCATAACCTTGTTGGTTATTTTATGCCGAAAGATATTTTTTCAAACTAATTGGTTTTTTTTCAAAACTCATTGTTTTTTTTCAAACTGAGAATTTTGTTTTTTTTCACTCATTGTTTTTTTCAAACTCATGTTTTCAAAACCCATTGTTTTTTTCAAACTCATTGTTTTTTTTTTCAAACTCATTGTTTTTTTTTCAAACTATTGTTTTTTCAAACTCATTGTTTTTTCAAACTGCAATGTTTTTTCAAATCCGCATTGGGTTTTTTTTTTTTTCAACTCAATTGTTTTTTTCAAACTCTTTGTTATTTTCAAACTCATGTTTTTTTCAAACTCAATTGTTTTTTCAAACTCAATTGGTTTTTTCTCAAACTCATTGTTTTTTTTTTCAAACTCATTGTTTTTTTCTCATCAATAATTAACATAGTTCTGTCTGCTGTCAGCTAACAAACGTAGAATTACACACGATGTTGCACCTGCTGCACAGGGGTTAAAACCGCTAATGGGGCACTTATTGGTCTTGGATGGGCGACCTGATGATGCAAGCGTTTGACATGCAGTTAAAATCCAATCAACACGAAAATTACGCCACAAGACCTCACGCTCTCACGATAAATGTGTATAAATTATTATTAATAAGAAGATTTAATAAATACGCTCATTCCTTAATCTCGACCGTTTCATTTGTAACACCTCTGATTAAAACATGAGACAGTCCAAATATCCAAGAATGAAAGGCAACATGTAAACTGATTATCTAGTATTTTCAAATTTCTTATGAGTGTGACCTCCCGTAAATAATGGACCATTCCATTTTTTATTAATAAAGGAAGTAAAGGGAAGAAAAAGGACATGCTACACAGAAAAATAATTAAAAGAAATCAAAACATAATGAAAGAATGAAAAGAAGGATAAATAAAATAACAAATGAGAGATAGAGATAATCAATATTATCATATATTTGCATATCGAACTATTCTGCATAGCTTCTTAAGTACTATACGAAAGCCCTCTCAGCTAGGCTTTAGATACAGACGACATGCACTCTATAGGTGGAAGATCCCCCCCTAATGGGGAACTAAGAGGTGACACCGTGATTGTTACGGACGGAACACCGGTTGGATGAGCAGGTCCATGACATGGCAGCACTCCTGCTTAGGGCCTAAATTAGATTAAGACGGGGACTGTCGAAAGACTCCTCCCGATCAATACGTTAGCCCGAGCCACTTTTGATGGTCCAACCCTATTGCACTTATGGCAAGCCCAATCCTTTTTATCATATATGTGCTAGAATGCAGTGGATGAGTGTCCGTATGTCTGGAACACGTTGAATTATCTAGATGCTGAGGTTCCAATTATGGAGTTGGTGGGAAAATCTGGAGCACCCCTTCATATCATTACTCCTGTGTCATTCTGTTCCCGGTTTGTTAGTGTAAGAATGGTTCAAGGATTATAACATATTTGATACATCGACTCCGACGAAGGTTAACAAGACAAAACATTTAATATAGTAACAGCATATGGATATGATGAGATACAAAGTAAGGTGCAACAAAGTTAATGTAGGACAGAATAAACACACATTCATGATGGTACAAGGATTATAACAAAAAGTAAAGGACATGAGACTGGGATTAATTCCATGCTGTAAAGAATTAGTAATGGAAGTGGGGCCAAAGCCGTCAACGAGAAGGGATAGACCAGTGTCTAGCCATGTGTCTCGTGGTTTACTGGAACAGAAAAAGAGGCCGAAGGGTTTTGACGCGGCGCCTTAAATCAATAGGCCCCTAGCGGGCACCAGCACTGACGCGGGCAGACAATCTAACCAGGCAAATAGAAACTCGCTACAGTAGTACGCTTCTTAGGTCCCAGCTATGGGTTAAATAAAAAATATGTTGTTTTATGAAAAAAAATTGTAGTTAATTTCATTAAGAATGATTTCTTTCAAACTATTGTCGGCTTAATGACCCACCTGAATGATATGAGTAAAAAAAACAAACAATAAAAAACAAGCAGTCAAGCATAAAGTTGTAATAATGAAATTGTCATACTGGTGGGTATAGTCACAGGTTTGCTAGTTATGAGATTGATACTTGAAACTATACATTGTTTGTTCAAATTAATTATGTTGACAATTTTTCACTGACAGCTATATTATTTAAAAATAATTCTATTATGTTAGATACAGAGAACTCTATGTTTATCCTTCATTTAATACAAAATGGCAACAACCACTGGAATACAATATCAAAATAAACTCTTCCTAATGCAGCCACTTTTGGTGAGGCTGGAGGCAACTTAAGAAATCTAGAAGGAACAAGTCATTGTATCCATTGCGCATTGGTCTACAGGAGACTAACCCAACTTCTATATACTCAAACACGAACAACACCACAATGTGGAACATGTCAAACACTTTGATGGTTAAAAATACTTTACATGGAATGCAGGTTTATGCTCACATTCAGAAACGTTATCTTAAAGCAACAATTTGAAGATTGTTTGGAAAAATGTAACATGGAGGCATATTTTCTTTTTGAGGGAAAATAAAATTATACATAGAATTGACATCAAAACATAATCATATACCATAACAACATAATCCCAATAATGCTAACTTTTTTAAAACAATTACTTATTAAAGTTAATATAATATCATCTAACACGGTTAGGCATGACAATACCCAAACGGGTTTGATAATGCAGTTAAAATCAATAACGAAAACAACAATATTAAAATGATTTTCGATAATTATGATAATCAAAAGGATTAATATAACGTAAGATTAACAATCATTAACATGTAAATCCTACTAAATTGTATTAAAGTTATGATGTTATTCTATTAAGAGGTTGAACGATTCTATCCGCAACCAAAAGGTGTTCTGTGTGACGTCATGTGCGAACGAGAGGTTCGCAAAAATTGTTTCAAGCGATGCTTTATATGGCGTGTATTATTTTTGCCAAATTAAAAACTGATTTAGCTTGAATTTATGTTAAAACTCCTATCACTCGTAAGTGAAACTGAGAATTTTGATAAAAGAAATAGAATAGAATATCGTTCACTATTAAAGATAAGTATAGGGGAAATTCAATAGTATATATATATATATATTTACACAGACACCACACACACGCATATCTTATTTATAAGTGGGACTTGTGGGTTGTATGTCTGTAACCGAATATATTTCTATTGCAAGTCACAAGTTCCTCGTTGTTTTTACATCAATTCTCCATGATTTTATTTTTTATTTAAACCTCAATTATCTAATAAAATGTTTTTTACATTACTTAAACTGTTTGACCATATCTACATAACAAATAAGCAATTGTATTTTAATATTACAACAAAAATAGGGTTACAGTGTGAATGGAAGGCTAATTTGCATATGTATCTTAAAAATGATTTTGATAAAGTATATGCGTGTAGTATTATTGATTTCTAATTGTTTTGGTTTTATTAATATTGAATATGAGCAAAAATCTTCAATAAATCTAAAAAAGAAATCCAATTAACAAGAAGAAATAACTGTAATATCATTATTCTTTTACTTCCTATTTTAACTAAAAGTTTAATAGGAAAACTTTACCAAATAAAGACGGAGTAAGAAAAGTGATGGAAGAGTTAGTGTTTAAAGTTTGTCTATTTTCAATCATACCCGCTCTGTTCCAAATTTTTTATCTACATTTTTATTCAGTTTCCATTAGCTTTCTAATTTAACATGATATTTTATTATAATTAACTTAAATACTTGGCACCCGGGAGGTGCATTTATATGCCTAGTATATATATAGTATATATATATATATAATATATATATATATATAATATATATATTCATCAAAAAAGTTGCTATAAAGTTTTCATTGTAAGTAGTATTTGTCGTAAACCAAAAAGTGGTAAAATATATTTCGTAAAATATAGAGCATTTAAAGTTGTAAGAAAATGGTTTGCTCTTTACACGTTATATATAGTTATATATTTTATATTATATATATATATATATTAGTAAATATAATATAAACGCTCGTAACCAATTACACAAACCAGTCGCTTTTAAAAAAATTATTTTTGCTATATACGGAATTCTAATGCGCGTGTGGAAGACCTGCATGAGGTGATGGACATTTTTGAAACGGTTGACTAGACAGCCCGTGTGTGTCAAAAACTGCTGATGAAAAGATATAGACAAACATTCAAACACTGACAATGGTTAGTAGACAGCTCGTTAACCAATACACCACACCAGTCCCGCGNCTGCCGTGCCCTCAAAAGAAAAACGATTTCCTGACATTCCTATAGTGGTTTTTTTTGTTTTTTTTTTCATAGTCGTTGTTAAAACAGTCGTGTCTCATCAGATGACATTCTAGTCTATTCTGAATCCACATAATAATGCGCTCCTAATTTCTATCTATCTATCTATCTTTATCTAATCTAGTCACATGCGTTATCATATTCTCTCTATGTTTCATGTCTAATGCTACACCTTAAATATGATAACATACTTATTGCTATCTAACAGGATTCACAGTAACTGAACTCGGCTGCCCGACATTTCTATTGACTCTATTTAGGTCTACCTTACCTTTCTGTGTCATATGTTCAGTGCTATCTACCTCCATGATAACAGACTATTTCTATTTATCTGCAATTCACATAAATCAACGCTCTTACATTTCTATCTAATCTAGTCATCTATCTATCTCATCAATTTTATCTACGTCTCTCTATGTTCATGTCTATTCCTACGCCATAATTAACATAACGTTGCTATCCTGTAATTTCACTATAATATCGCATCCCTAAGTCGCCATTTTTAATTTATCTTTGGATCATATCGTATTCTGGATTCGTGCGAAAGACCTGCATGAGGCGTGACTGATCAGGAAAAGTTACTAGACAGCCCTGTTGTCATTTACGACCCTGATGATGAAGATGATAAAACAAACATGCAAACACTGACAATGGTCTAGTGGCTAGCTCGTTAACCAATACACTACACCCAGTTGGCTTCTAATTTATCTTGCTATGTACAATCTGGATGCCGTGCGGACGACCTGCATGAGCCGATGAGCGATCGTGAGATGCAAGAGAGGCCGTTTATAACTGATGATGAAGATGATACAGACAAACATTCAAAAACTAACAATGGTCAACTAAGGCTAGCTCGTTTACCCCAATACCCACACACACCGTTTTAATTTATCGTGCTTATTTTCTCCTGTGGATAAACTAAACATGTAATAATCCAGCTATGTATGGATTCTGGATGTTCGTGTGGAGACTTCATAAGAGAGTACTGATAGGGACGGGTGACAAGAAAGTCGTGGGATACTCCGTGCTGTTAGCATGACCTGATTTATAATAATATCAAAACCTCCGAATACTAACACTGCGTTATTAGGCAGTTCGTCAACCAGAACACCGCACCAGTCGCCTTTTAATTTATCGTGCTTATTTTTCCTTGGATACCTACACATGGAAATCACCTATGAGTGGATTCTGGATGCTGCGGGGAAGACCTGAAAGGGAGATGACGTTAGTAACCCGTGGCTAGACAGTTGTCTTCACAACCTGATATTATGATGATTATCAAACCTCCGGAAACACTAATACTGGCTAGCTCGTCAACCAATACGCCCACACCAAGTCGGGCCTTTTAATTTCTCGTGTTTATTTTCTCCTGTGAATACCTACAACATGGAAAGTCCCCTATGAGGGGATTCTGGATCTCACGGAAGGAATGACTGTTAGTACTCGTTGTTAGGACAGTCCGTGTTGTCTTCACAAACTGATATGAGTGATATCAAAACCTTTTGAACCTTAACACTCGTAGTAGGCCAGCTCTCAACCAATTACGCCCACACCAGTCTCCCTTTTGTTTAAATTTATCTTTCTAGTTTGCCAAAGATGTTCGTTTCTATTTATTTGGCAACAGAACTGTTTGTTTCCTTTCAAAATGTCTGGCTTTTTGGCTGCGATTGAATTTATTCTTCAGTTTAAATCAATTTGTTTTATTGCATATGCATAATGCATTTCCTTTTCCTTTTCACTTTGTTGTCTACTGAAAGGGGTCAAGTGACAGCAAGTCACAGTAATATTAGAAAAATGGTGTATACGCAAGTGTAGCATAATTCGCGGGCCTTACTTGGGAATTACCCATATTGTGGCCTTGTGTCAACAGGAAGAAGCTTAATAGATGTAGTATGATTCTCAACCTTAACGGGTGGCCTCTTGAAGAATCGGCCCAAACGAAAAGAAAAACATAAAACGAGATTTTGGAGACTTGAAATACGGGTTTTTGCAAGGATTTTCAGACTTGTTGACTGTTAATTGTTCTTTGATCCAAATGTCCGTAACTCACAATGACCGATAGAAGAATCGAAGGATTAGAACGAATCGAACATTCTTTTCCTTCTAGGAAGAGATGGATTATTCGAGAAAAAGTTCCTTCTAGATTGGTTCTGTTGAGATAATATAATAAGGCGGAACCTGACTGGGAGATCAGTAGTTTGGTCTGGAGTTGGGCAGTGGAGTAGTCTGACAGTTGGACTTGGCTTGGCTGAGATCTGTTGTCGCTGAAACGTAAAGGGTTGTCCTGTTAGTTACCGACTGAAGAAAAGCTTGTCACCCCGAAGTTTACTCTGAACTACTGAAATTCTAAGACCATATAAAGAAAGATATTACTTATTATATGAAACCGACTCTCGCAAAGTTAAGAAGCCGCAAATGAATTATTCTAATAAACTTCCTGAAAAATAAAACTCGGTATCATAGTCATCATTTTTACTACGAAGAAATACTACGGACAGTATTATGAATGGAAACAAACAAAGATATCCCCTGACCACTAGACACCCCGTGGAGAATAAAGTCAATTGGCCGTAACGAAGAGCACGCGGCCTGTGTAAGGTGATACCTTTCCCTCTGACCACGCGAAGAAGTGTGGAAGAATTATTTGGGTCGACTGACTAGAAACGACGACTACTAGATCTGTGTGATCAAAAACCAACTGTCAACTCGTATATACGACTGATGTCGAGCCCTGATAGAAAGCCCTGATTGAGTGTTTAGAAGACACAGTTAAAACGCATACGTTACACAAGCATTGATATACCACAGTATGCTATTGTAATATTTCAATATTTTCGAGAATAGTGCTTAATTGAAGTCATACCTAATTGAAAATTAATTAGTTGATAAATTAATGAGTTAGGCGAGCAAATCTGTTCAAATGTAAGGCGTAAACGAATCGAGAAAAATTAAATCTCTGTATGTACATTTCGCATAGTATCCTCATCAGCAGAGTTATAGACATGGGAGACTGCTCTGTGTGTGATTCGAAATATTTCAATATGTAACATGTATAAAATCTTGACTAGAAGATCCGTGATATACCACGGTATGATATCTAATAACTACAAGGTTTGATATAGTACTTAAGAGCGTATTGTAAAATAGTTTGATATGTAAAGATAATAATCTTGACGAGCAGAGCCTGTGGATATCCCACAGTATGATAATTGATTATCACAATGTTTAATATGTTTCTTAAGAGCTATTGCGAAAATTGTTTGATATGTAAAAAGTAAATATTATATTGTTATATATAATATGATATGTAAATATGATATTGTTAATATAATATTATATTGTTATATATAATATTTAATATTAAAAGTTTATTATAATAATTGTTTATATAATATTAATTGTTTATTATTATAATATTAAATTGTTTATTATTATTTTATATATAATATTAAATATTAAATATTATATTATATATAATATTATATGTAAATATATATTTTATATATAATATGATATGTAAAAAGTATAAATATTATATTGTTATATAAATATAATATTGACGCAGGACCAGAGAATTACCACATTATGATAATTTAATTATTAAAAGGTTTGATATGTCTTTTTAAGAGTTATTTCAATATAGTTCAATATGTAAAAAGTATAATAATCTTAATCCCAGGTAGAATGGTGAAGAGCACAGTGTTCACAATGAACTTCCGAGGGTGGTTGATACGGAGGCGACGGGTTACGTTCACGGCTGCTCGCGGGACTGACTGATTGACCTTCGAATCCGCTAGCCTTTATATGCGAATAATATGCCCACGCATTTTATCTTTTGATCTGATAACGGACATTTTTTATATATATCTTTATCTTTCTCTCCGCCTCCTCACCGGAGAGGAGTCTTCCGTTTTCCTTTTTTCTTTTACACATTTCTTCATCTTCTCCCTGCTTCTTGACCGGAAGACCTCTCTTCCGTTCTCCCGTTTTTTTAAATATATAATATATATTTCTTATCTTTCTCTTTTGCTCTTTACCGGAAGATTCCTCTTCCATTTCACGATATGCAAACACTCTCACAGATAGAAAATAACACAAAGCATTGCTTCTCTTCATCAGCTTTTGTTTATGTGGTACATGAGCACAATTAAGAACGGAATCTTTTGTGTGTGTGTGTGTGTGTGTGTGTGTGGGTGTGGACCCAGACTGGTCAATTAGATTACTCAAACAGATGTACACAGAGCAGAAAAGTATTTATATAAAACAGGTGGCAGTCAGCATCTTTTTTCCTCTGTTTGTGAAGTAGTCAAGCAGTTTCTATGTGTTCTTATACCAGTTCACATAAAGGTGTTAATGTTGATATATTTTGATGATCAATCCAATAATTATTGGTACTTTTCTTATATATTTTTGAGTTGCTGAACTGAGTTAATTAACTGTACTGTTCTAGATATTGTTACCAAAAGTTTGGATAATTATTGTCTCACCCTTGTACATAAAACAAAAAATTCATGTATCTTTCACATAAGAAACTCTCTATTGTCATAATTCTTAAAACAACATTGGATTGTCTATTTTAAGAATTGTTCAGTGTATCTTATAAGGGACGGCCCCGGGTATTTATACTCTTCATGTGATTTATTATTTCTATTATTTCACTCCTGTGAATTTTGGTTTGGTTTGGTTTGGTTTGTTTTACGGCATATCAACCTCAGTGGTCATTAATGCCGATAAAGTTTTGAAATAAATCAATTCTTAATGTATAATACAATTTTTTTATAAATACATTTTCTATTTAACCCATAAATGGGACCCTAACCTCTTGAGGAATGCCGAAGGGATCGACGCAATTTTTGTTCTTCCCACCCAATGAGCTTCGGTTTGTGGATTGGGCCCACGTTAAAACGAGGCTTTGTGCCAGCCCATACAAGGGGGTATGGAGCAAATACCACTAAAGGTTAAAATATGCCGTACAAAAAAAACAACCAGCCAACCATTTCTACACTAAGAGAAAAATGTACGAAGAGAATTGCTAATGTGAAAGATGCTGACTCTCGACATCCGAAACCTATAAATCTTAATTCAACAATTAGTACTAATCATCTGTTCGGTTTAATTGAATTATCTATAATTCGCAATATAACGTGTTTCATTAAAAATAGTACCCGACTTATGTCCATTTTTTATCAAGTCGCGGGGAAAATGCGTGCGATGCGTATATCGCGAATGTTTGACACGCGCGTGTTTTGTTTTCTGGCAAACTTACGTCACGTAGAAAATATGTCTGAGCATTTTTAAATTCAGTGCAAGAAAACAACTCAATTTTAATTAGATAATCTCATTATAAAAATCATAATCAAGCGCTTTAATAATATCGATAATAATAAGAGAATCGTATTAAAATGTTTAAGATGATTTTATTAGTATTATAACGACCAATAATGCACGTGTAAATAAAGATATAGTTATTACGCAGTTGAATTTGGATAACAGAATAATAATAATAATAATAATAATAATAATAATAATAATAATAATAATAATAATAATAATAATAATAAATACAACAACAACAACAACAACAAATAATAATAATAATAATAATAATAATAATAATAATAATGATAATAATAATAATAATAAATACAACAAAATGGTATATGCATAAACCATAATCTGTTCTTGAGAACGAGACGCATAAAATTCTCTGGGACTTTGAAAATAAAAACGGATCACCTTATCCCAGCCTGACCTAGTGCTGATTAACAAAAAAGAAAGAACTTGTCAACTGGTGGATTTTGCAGTTGCAGCAGATCACAGGGTGAAGCTAAAGAAAAATGAAAAAATGGACAAATACTTGAACCTTGCCAGAGAACTGAAAAAGTTATGGTATATGAAAGTCAAAGTGATACCAATTGTAGTTGGTGCACTTGGAACGTCCCAAAGGATTGGAAAAGAATTGGAAAATCTGGACATCAGAGAAAGATTGGAAACCATCCAGAATACTGCACTACTGCAATCGGCTAGAATACTCAGAAGATCCTGGAGACCTGAGAGAAACGGTCACTCAGACTCCAATGAAAGACCATCAGCTAACGTTCACAAGGAGTGAATAATAATAAGACCAACAAAATAGTTAAATGTAGCTATGCGGTGACAGAGATGAGAGACTGTAAGTCCTATACTAAGAGAATGCAGCAAACTAGCACAACGGAATACAAAATATACATTTTTTTTTAAGTAATGTGGGAGCATGTTCTACAAGTTCTACTTCTTACCCCTGTGGGTTGATTTCTTTTTGTCCTTACTTTCTTGCTGACGTCTAAGCAGGCATTTTTTTATGGTGCCCCTCATTCTTATGAAAAGATGGAGAATTCTCTCTAGGTGACTCTAGTGTGGAGGAGATAATATCAGCCCTCAGACTGACTCAAAATGAAAATACTTGACATATACCCGGCTGCAACGGGATTTCAACAGGAAATTTAACGGCCTGCGAGATTTACAACTTCATAAGGCACGCAGGTACAAACAACGTAATTCCCCGATCAGAATGTAAATCGAATGATGGAATATGAATCAGGAATTCTCCCACGGGATTCACGCCCCATCGCCGAACGACAGCACCCGGGAGAAATTCTAAGCGAGTCAAGAATTCCAAGTCAAAAATCAGAAACAGATATGAAATACGCGCCCAAATGTAACACTCTCCCCTAGCGAGCAACTTCAGGTGATTGCGTGACATCAAGCAGTTAATAATGTTACTAAGTGCGCGCAATGTCTTCAACGGGCGAAAGTAATTGCGTTTGGTTTAGAAAATTGCAAACTACATCTATAATTAGGAACCGGTTTAGCTCAGTCGGTAGAGCATCCATCTAGCAATCACAAGGTTTCAGGTTCGATACTGGTCCCAGCTAACTCATTGTATGAGTATAACTGATTGAGTAATCTGATCAGTTTTGGTAAAGAGGGGTGACAGTAAGTGTAGCGCTCCACCTCAACACAAACAACATCCCTGGTCAAACGCTTGCAAAAAGGGGATAGGCTCACTCGCTGTCCGGCTGATACCGATAATAGGCCATTCCACCGACTTTTACTCACATATACGGGCCATATATAGGCACCTCTTTTTTTATCTATATTAAGAAAGGACATTTTTATCATTTAACCGTCAAATATCCGGCTGTTTGTTAGTTATTAGGGTTAGTGGTTAGGGTTAAGGTTTGTTTTATAAAAAAAATTAAAATCTAAAAATCGTCTTTTTAAAAAAAAAACAGATATTGACGTGTAAATGAAAAACATTGTCCTTTCTTATCGAGATCAAAAAAGGGGTGCCTAAAGGTCATATGGTCCACATTAACACAAAAAATTGCTAAGATTAACGGAGGTAGTTTATTCATTTTAATACCCTATCCACTGTTAAAAAGCTTGGTGCTAGGGGTAGGCCAGTACGTCTTAAGCCACCAAAACTGTTACCATCCCTGGTTGGCGCTCAAGAGAGCGGAGTATCGCACGGCATATTTGCTGGACTATCTATATAGTATAAGATGTACACAAAATTGACACCTCATATTTATGGACTTTTCCAAAATAGCAGCAGCAGGCATTCCAGTAAAAAAATGGCCCAATAGAAATGAACCCAGAAAGCATTTGAAGAATTAAAAATATTTTGCCACGAATCAGTAGCTAAGTAAGGCAAATCACTCTTGGAGTAGAAATAATGAATTCCAACCAGCTTTCACACCGCTTAAAAATTGACCTTGTGTTCATATTCTGCCTGTGGTGGAGGTGTTGGGTAAACACATACCCTCGCGTTTGCAGAAGGGTCCCCGTATTAATCCTGGCTCTTTTTTACATTAACCACCTCATGAGTGAGGGTTGCCAATTCAGTTTTTACTCATGTATATCTTTACCAAACCCCTCCATACGAGCAGTATGTGACCACAAGGTTAATTTCTTAAGTGCAGTTTAACAGGTTTGAATCAGGGTTTTCCTGCTCCAGGACTGGTTACCAAGCCAAGGTTAAAGCGTCCAATCTGTCCTACTATTTACCCATTGTTAAGAGGTAGAGTTTGGATACATTACCTTCTCAAGATATCAGCTCTATGTGAAATGCAAACAGCCTCATCCAGGATTTGAACTCGGGTCGACGAGTCCATTCCTACGACTTAAACCATTACACTCTGGTTTGTTTTATCAAACCTTTGCTGTAGTGTCGACTTAATAAACATTACCCATTGAAGAAATTTTTATAAAATACCGTCAGATTCACTTTTTTCACCTGGTTATCTATACATATAAAAAATGAAGTTTGGTATGTATCTGTCCACGTTTAACTCCAAAAGTCAGATTCGAAATCTTGCATACACATTAATATCCTTCTAAATAAGAAACCAATCAAATTTGGTTATTGACTTTTACTGATTAAGGATATAATTAATTAATTAAACAAAAATCAAATGATTTGCCATAATCATGGCATAGTTGCTGCAGCTAATATATAAAAAAATTCCACTGGCTGCTGCCTGTATCAACAGTAAAATGGTGCCGCTGTGGTATTTTGAAGTTGAGAAATTTGTGCCCTAATCGTTTCAGCTTGAATTTGCTCGCGTATCACGTCTAATCTTAAAAATATTTCATTGGTTAAAAGAAAAGAAGATAATCTTTCTAAATATATGTAAACTTCTCCTTGCCGCAAGTTTCACTAGAATTCAAAACAACGACTGGATTCTCTGTTTCAAGTACACAACTGGACTTTCTAGTACTTGAGACTACGTCCTATTCTACTACTGATTTACCAATAGGAGACCAAAACGCCTAAAATGTGACGAGAATTCGTAACAGTATTTAGTACTCATTGTATGAAAAAGAAACTAGAAACATTTTTATTAATAATTGTGATTTTAAATATAAAAGGATAGTGAATAGACGTCTGACAGGGGATTGTGACGTCGTAATGACGTAGTTAAGGTTACAGATTCGCTTACATATAATCTCCATTATAATATAAGTAATATAAGGAATAGTTTTTTGAAACCATATAAAAATTGCTAAAAATTGACTGAGCATGAAGTAAAATAACAACAGTTGAAATACCTTCAAACCAACCAAGGAACACTCACACACACACACACACGCTACATACACACACACCACACACACACACACACACACATATATAATATTATTTATTATTATATTAATTATTATTATTAATATTATTATTGATTACTAGACAAATATATGCACCCTCCGGGTGCAAGATTTAAGTTTTAATATAATAAAAATCATATTAAAATAGAAAGGCTAATGAAACTGAATAAGTATGCAGATAAAAAGATTTGGAACAGAGGGTATGATTGAAAAATAGAACAACTTTGAAAAACTAACTTCTTCAATCATTTTCCGTTACTCCCGTTCTCCATTGATAAATTTTCCTAATTCAACTATTTAGTGAAAATAGGAATAAAGAATCATATACAGTCATTCTTCTTGATAATGGATTTCTTTTAAGATGTATCCCCGTGATTTTTGCTCATATTCCAATAAGAAAAAACAAGCAATTTAGAAATCAATAATACTAAGCAATATTTATTAAATCAAATTTCTAATATCTCAATATGCAAATTAGCCTTCCCATTCAACACTGTAAACCGCCTATGTTGTATATATAAATACAAATTGCATGTTATTAGTATGTAGATAGGTCAACGGTCTTAATGATGTAAAACAATTTTAATAATAATGAATTTTAAATAAAAATAAAATCATGGAGAATATGATGAAAATAACAAAGGGAATTGTGACTTGTATAAATATAGTTTCGTACAGACAGACAAACCCACAATCTCCATTATAATAATAAGATTATTATTATTAATTTATTTTATATTATTATCATTATTAATTTTAATTTAATTATTATCATTATTTTTATTTTAATTTATTTTTATCTATTTATATTATTATTATTATTATTATTATTATTTATTATTATTATTATAGTTATTATTTATTTTTTTATTATTATTTTATTATTTTATTTAATTATCTTATTATTCTTATTATTTATTAATATTATATTACCTATTATTACTTTATATATTATTATTATTATTATAAATTATTTATTATTATTATTAATTATATTATTATTCCCTTTATTCTTTTTATCTATAGTTTTTTTATACACCATTATATTATCTATTATATTCTAAGTTTAAATATCAATTGTGATTTAATATAGCTCCCCAAATACAGTCTCATCAGATGGTATCAATTTACTTTTGAAAATGCACTTCTCAAAAAACAAAAAGTGAATTTAAAAAATAAATTCAAACAAAAACAAAAAATACATTTTTTTAACAATATAAGATTGTCACCATTGTGACAGGAAGTCGAATGAGAAAAAAGAGATACATCTCAAGGTGGCTTCTTAGGTATGGTAGTCAGACAGACAAATAAGGACAGGACAGAAAAAAAAAACAGAATATTAATTACAATATAAATAGAAAGTAAAATAAAATATTGATATTTAAACATTAGAATATAATAGATATATTAATGGTGTATAAAAAACTATAGATAAAAAAGGAAAAAAAGGAATATAATAATAATAATAATAAAATAATAATAATAATAATAATAATAATAATAATAATAATAAATAAATAATAAATAATATAATAATAATAAGATAAAGTAAAAAATAATAATAATAAAATAAATTAAAAATAATAATAACAAAATAAATAATAATAATAATAATAATAATAATAATAATATAATAATAATAATAATAATAAATAGATTAAAAATAAATTAAAAATAAAAATAATGATAATAAATTAAATTAAAATTAATAATGAAATAATAATAAAATAAATTAATAATAATAATCTTATTATTATAATGGAGATTGTGGGTTTGTCTGTCTGTAACCGAAACTATATTACTATACAAGTCACAATTCCCTTTGTTATTTTTATCATATTCTCCATGATTTTATTTTTATTTAAAATTCAATTATTATTAAAATTGTTTTACATCATAAGACCGTTGACCATATCTACATACTAATAACATGCAATTGTATTTATATATACAACACAATAGCGGTTTACAGTGTGAATGGAAGGCTAATTGCATATGATATATTAGAAATTTGATTTATAAATATATGCTTAGTATTATTGATTTCTAATTGCTTGGTTTATCTTATTGAATATGAGCAAAAATCACGGGATACATCTTAAAAAAAATCCATTATCAGAAAAATGACTGTAATAATGATCTTTACTTCCTATTTTCACTAAATAGTTGAATTAGGAAAATTTATCAATGGAAGACGGGAGTAACGGAAAATGATGGAAGAGTTAGTTTCAAAGTTGTTCTATTTTTCAATCATACCCCTCTGTTCCAAATCTTTTATCTGCATACTTATTCAGTTTCATTAGCCTTTCTAATTTAAATGATATTTTATATATTAAAACTTAAATACTTGCACCGGAGGTGCATATATTTGCTAGTAATATAATAATAATAATAATAATAAAATAATAATAATAATAATATATTTATTTTGTGTGTGTGTGGTGTGTGTGTGTGTGTATGTGAGCGTGGTGTGTGTGTGTGAGTGTTCCTTGGTTTTTGAAGTATTTCAAACTTGTTATTTTACTTCATGCCTCAGTCAATTTTAGCAGATTTTATATTGTTTTCAAAAAAACTATTCCTATCTTCATATTATAATGGAGATTATATGTAAGCCGATCTGTAACCTTAACTACGTCATTACCGACGTCACAATCCCCTTAGTCACGTCTAATTCACTATCCTTTTATATTTAAATCACAATTATTAATAAAAATGTTCTCTAGTTTCTTTTATCATACAATGAGTACTAAATACTGTTACGATTCTCGTCACAATTTTAGGCGTTTTGGTCTCCTATTGGTAAATCCAGTAGTAGAATAGGACGTAGTCTCAGTACTAGAAAGTCCAGTTGTGTACTTGAAACAGAGAATCCAGTCGTTGTCTTTGAAATTCTAGGTAGAACTTGCGGCAAGGAGACCAGTTACATATTTAGAAAGATTATCTTCTTTTCTTTCTAACCAAATGAATATTTTTAAGATTAGACCGGTGATACGCGAGCAATTCCAAGCTGAAACGATTAGGGCACAAATTTCTCAACTTCAAAATACCACAGCGCACCATTTTACTGTTGATACAGGCAGCAGCCAGTGGAATTTTTAATATTAGCTGCAGCAACTATGCCATGATTATGGCAAATCATTGATTTTTTTTAATTAATAATTATATCCCTTAATCAGTAAAAAGTCAATAACCAAATTTGATGTGTTCTTATTTAGAAGATTAATGTGTATGCAAGATTTCGAATCTGACTTTTGGAGTTAACGTGGACAGATACATACCAAACTTCCTTTATATGTATAGATAACCAGGTGAAAAAAGTGAATCTGACGGAATTTTATAAAAATTTCTTCAATGGGTAATGTTTATTAAGTCGACACTACAGCAAAGGTTTGATAAACAAACCAGAGTGTAATGGTTATAGTCGTAGGAAATGGACTCGTCGACCCGAGTTCAAATCCTGGATGAGGCTGTTTGCATTTCACATAGAGCTGATATCCTTGAGAAAGGTATGTATCCAACAACTCTACCTCTTAACAATGGGTAAATAGTAGGACAGATTGGACGCTTTAACCTTGGCTTGGTAACCAGTCCTGGAGCAGGAAAACCCTGAATTCAAACCTGTTAAACTGCACTTAAGAAATTAACCTTGTGTCACATACTGCTCGTATGGAGGGGTTTGGTAAAGATATACATGAGTAAAAACTGAAATTGGCAACCCTCACTCATGAGGTGGTTAAATGTAAAAAGAGGCCAGGATTAATACGGGGACCCTTCTGCAAACGCGAGGGTATGTGTTTACCCAACACCTCCACCACAGGCAGAATATGACACAAGGTCAATTTTTAAGCGGTGTGAAAGCTGGTTGGAATTCATTATTTCTACTCCAAGAGTGATTGCCTTACGTTAGCTACTGATTCGTGGCAAAATATTTTAATTCTTCAAATGCTTTTCTGGGTTCATTTCTGATTGGGCCATTTTTACTGGAAATGCCTGCTGCTGCTATTTGGAAAAGTCCATAAATATGAGTGTCAATTTTGTGTACATCTTATACTATATAGATAGTCCAGCAAATATGCCGTGCGATACTCCGCTCTCTTGAGCCGCCAACCAGGGATGGTAACAGTTTTGGTGGCTTAAGACCGTACTGCCTACCCCTACGCCACCAAGCTTTTTAACAGTGGATAGGGTATTAAAAATGAATAAACTACCTCCGTTAATCTTAGCAATTTTTGTGTATATGTGGACCATATGACCTTTAGGCACCCCTTTTTGATCTCGATTAAGAAAGGACATGTTTTTCATTTACACCGTCAATATCTGTTTTTTTTTAAAACAGACGATTTTTAGATTTTAAATTTTTTTTATAAAACAAACCCTTAACCCTAACCACTAACCCTAATAACTAACAAACAACCGGATATTGACGGTGTAAATGATAAAAATGTCCTTTCTTAATATAGATAAAAAAAGAGGTGCCTATATATGGCCCGTATATGTGAGTAAAAGTCGGTGGAATGGCCTATTATCGGTATCAGCCGGACAGCGAGTGAGCCTATCCCCTTTTTGCAAGCGTTGACCAGGAGTTGTTTTGTTGGGTGGAGCGCTACACTTACTGTCACCCCTCTTTACCAAAACTGATCAGATTACTCAATCAGTTATACTCATACAATGAGTTAGCTGGACCAGTATCGAACCTGAAACCTTTGATTGCTAGATGGATGCTCTACCGACTGAGCTAAACCGGTTCCTAATTATAGATGTAGTTTGCAATTTTTAAACAAACGCAATTACTTTCGCCCGTTGAAGACATTGCGCGCACTTAGTAACCATTATTAACTGCCCTTGATGTCACGCAATCACCTGAGTTGCTCGCTAGGGGAGTGTTACATTTGGCGCGTATTTCATATCTGTTTCTGATTTTTGACTTGGAATTCTTGACTCGCTTAGAATTTCTCCCGTGCTGTCGTTCGGCGATGGGCCGTGAATCCCGTGGAGAATTCCTGATTTCAATAATCCATCATTCGATTTACATTCTCCGATCGGGAATTACGTTGTTTGTACCTGCGTGCCTTATTAAGTTGTAAATCTCGCAGGCCGTTAAATTTCCTGTTGAAATCCCGTTGCAGCCGGGTATATGTCAAGATCATTTCATTTTGAGTCAGTCTGAGGGCTGATATATTCTCCCTCCACACTAGAGTCACCTAGAGAGAATTCTCCATCTATTTCATAAAGAATGAGGGGCACCATAAAAAAATGCCTGCTTAGACGTCAGCAGAAAAGTAAGGACAAAAAGAAATCAACCCAACAGGGGTAAGAAGTAGAACTTGTAGAACATGCCTCCCCCACCTTACTTAAAAAAAATGTATATTTTGTATTCCCGTTGTGCTAGTTTGCTGCATTCTCTTAGTATAGGACTTACAGTCTCATCTCTGTCACCGCATAGTCTACATTTACTATTTTGTTGGGTCTTATTATTATTCACTCCTTGTGAACGTTAGCTGATGGTCTTTCATTGGAGTCTGAGTGACAGTTTCCTCAGGTCTCCAGGACTCTTCTGAGTATTCTAGCCGATTGCAGTAGTGCAGTATTCTGATGGTTTCAATCTTCCTCTGATTCCAGATTTTCCAATTCCTTTTCCAATCCCTTTGGGACCGTTTCCAAGTGCACCAACTACAATTGGTATCACTTTGACTTTCATATACCATAACTTTTCAGTTCTCTGGCAAGGTTCAAGTATTTGTCCATTTTTCATTTTTCTTTAGCTTCACCCTTGATCTGCTGCAACTGCAAAATCCACCAGTTACAAGTTCTTTCTTTTTGTTAATCAGCACTAGTCAGGCTGGGATAAGTGATCCGTTTTATTTTCAAAGTCCAGAGAATTTTATGCGTCTCGTTCTCAAGAACAGATTATGGTTTATGCATATACCATTTTGTTCATTATTATTATTATTATTATTATTATATTATTATTATTTTTGTGTTGTTGTGTTGTATTATTTATTATTATTATTATTATTATTATTATTATATTATTATATATTATTATTATTATATATTATTATTCTGTTATCCAATTCAACTGCGTAATAACTATATCTTTATTACACGTGCATTATTGGTCGTTAATAATACTAATAAAATCATCTTAAACATTTTAATACGATTCTCTTATTATTATCGATATTATTAAAGCGCTTGATTATTGATTTTTATAATGAGATTATCTAATTAAAATTGAGTTGTTTTCTTGCACTGAATTTAAAAATCGCTCAGACATATTTTCTACGTGACGTAAGTTTGCCACGAGAAACAAAACACGCGCGTGTCAAACATTCGCGTATTACGCAATCGCACGCATTTTCCCCGCGACTTGATAAAAATGGACATAAAGTCGGGTACTATTTTAATGAAACACGTTATATTGCGAATTATAGATAATTCAATTAAACCGAACAGATGATTAGTACTAATTGTTGAATTAAGATTTATAGGGTTTCGAGATGTCGAGAGTCAGCATCTTCACATTAGCATTCTCTTCGTACATTTTTCTCTTAGTGTAGAAATGGTTGGCTGGTTGTTTTTTTTTGTACTGCATATTAACCCTTTAGTGGTATTTGTCTCATACCCCTGTTATGGGCTGGGCACAAAGCCTCGTTTTAACGTGGGCCCATCCACAAACCGAAGCTCATGTGGGAAAGAACAAAAATGCGTCGACCCTTCGCATTCCCCTCAAGAGGTTAGGTCCCATTTATGGGTTAAATAGAAAAAATGATTTATAAAAAAATTGTATTATACATTAAGAATTGATTTATTTCAAAACTTTATCGGCATTAAATGACCCACTGAGGTTGATATGCCGTAAAACCAAACCAAACCAAACCCAAACCAAAATTCACAGGAGTGAAATAATAGAAATAATAAATCACATGAAGAGTATAAATACCCGCCGTCCCCATTATAAGATACACTGAACAATTCTTAAAATAGACAATCCAATGTTGTTTCAAGAATTATGACAATAGAGAGTTTCTTATGTGAAAGATACATGACACTTTTGTTTTTATGTACAAGGGTGAGACAATATTATCCAAACTTTTGGTACAATATTAAACAGTACAGTTAATTAACTCAGTTCAGCCAACCTCAAAAATATATAAGAAAAGTACCAATAATTATTGATTGATCATCAAAAATATATCAACATTAACACTCCTTTATGTGAACTGGTATAAGAACACATAGAAACTGCTGACTACTTCACAAACACGGAAAAAAATGCTGACTGCCACTGTTTATATAAATACTTTTCTGCTCTGTGTACATCTTTTGAGTAATCTAAATTGACCAGTCTGGTCCACACACACACACACACACACACACACACACAAAGATTCCGTTCTTAATTGTGCTCATGTACACACATAAACACAAAGCTGATGAAGAGAAGCAATGCTTTGTTATTTCTATCTGTGAGATGTTGCATATCGTGAAATGAAGAGAATCTTCCGGTAAAGAGACAAAAAGAGAAAGATAAAGAAATAATATTAATATATTTAAAAAAACGGGAGGAACGGAAGAGAGGTTCTTCGGTCAAGAAGCAGGAGAAGATGAAGAAATGTGTAAAAGAAAAAAGGAAAACGGAAGACTCCTTCCCGGTGAGGAGGCGGAGAGAAAGATAAAGATATATATAAAAAAATGTCCGTTATCAGATCAAAGATAAAAATGCGTCGGGCATATTTATCGCATATAAAGGCTAGCGGATTCGAAGGTCAATCAGTCAGTCCCCAGCGAGCAGCCGTGAACGTAACCCCGTCGCCTCCCGTCATCAACCACCCTCGGAAGTTCATTGTGAACACTGTGCTCTTCACCATTCTACCTGGGCATTAAGATTATTATACTTTTTACATATTGAACTATATTGAAATAACTCTTAAAAAGACATATCAAACCTTTTAATAATTAAATTATCATAATGTGGTATATCCTCTGGTCCTGCTCGTCAATATTATATTTATATAACAATATAATATTTATACTTTTTACATATCATATTATATATAACAATATCATATTTACATATCATATTATATATAACAATATAATATTTAATATTATAATATTATATATAACAATATAATAAAACAATTTAATATTATAATAATAAAACAATTAATATTATAATAAACAATTAATATTATAATAAAACAATTTAATATTATAATATTATATATAACAATATAATATTATATATAACAATATCATATTTACATATCATATTATATATAACAATATAATATTTATACTTTTTACATATCAAACAATTTCGCAATAGCTCTTAAGAAAACATATTAAACATTGTGATAATCAAATTATCATACTGTGGTATATCCACAGGCTCTGCTCGTCAAGATTATTATACTTTTTACATATCAAACTATTTACAATAGCTCTTAAGTACTATATCAAACCTTGTAGTTATTAGATTATCATACCGTGGTATATCCACGGATCCTTCTAGTCAAGATTATTATACATGTTACATATTGAAATATTTCGAATCACACACAGAGCAGTCTCCCATGTCTATAACTCTGCTGATGAGGCATACTATGCCGAAATGTACATACAGAGATTTAATTTTTCTCGATTCGTTTACGCCTTACATTTGAACAGATTTGCTCGCCTAACTCATTAATTATCAACTAATTAATTTTCAATTAGGTATGACTTCAATTAAGCACTATTCTCCGAAAATATTGAAATATTACAATAGCATACTGTGGTATATCAAATGCTTGTGTAACGTTATTGCGTTTTACTGTGTCTTCTAAACACTCAATCAGGGCTTTCTATCAGGGCTCGACATCAGTCGTATATACGAGTTGACACGTTGGCTTTTTGATCACACAGATCTAGTAGTCGTCGTTTCTAGTCAGTCGACCCCAAATAATTCTTCCACACTTCTTCGCGTGGTCAGAGGAAAGGTATCACCTTACACAGGCCGCGTGCTCTTCGTTACGGCCAATTGACTTTATCTCCACGGGTGTCTAGTGGTCAGGGGAATATCTTTGTTTGTTTCCATTCATAATACTGTCCGTAGTATTTTCTTCGTAGTAAATGATGACTATGATACCGAGTTTATTTTTCAGGAGTTTATTAGAATAAATTCAATTTCGGCTTCTTAACTTTGCGAGAGTCGGTTTCATATAATAAGTAATATCTTTCTTTATATGGTCCTTAGAATTTCAGTAGTTCGAGTAAACTTCTGGGTGACAAGCTTTTCTTCAGTCGGTAACTAACAGGACAACCCTTTACGTTTCAGCGACAACAGATCTCAGCCCAAGCCAAGTCCAACTGTCAGACTAACTCCACTGCCCAACTCCCAGACCAACTACTGATCTCCCAGTCAGGTTCCGCCTTATATATTATCTCAACAGAACCAATCTAGAAGGAACTTTTTCTCGAATAATCCATCTCTTCCTAGAAGGAAAAGAATGTTCGATTCGTTCTAATCCTTCGATTCCTTCTACGGTCATTGTGAGTTCACGGACATTTGGATCAAAGAACAATTAACAGTCAACAAGTCTGAAATCCTTCAAAAACCCGTCTTCAAGTCTCCAAAAATCTCGTTTATGTTTTTCTTTCGTTTCGGGCCGATTCTTCAAAGAGACCACCCGTTAAGGTCTGAGAATCATACTACATCTATTAAGCTTCCTTTCTGTTTGACACAAGGCCACAAATATGGTATTCCCAAGTAAGGCCCGACCATTATGCTACACTTGCGTATACACCATTTTTCTAATATTACTGTGACTTGCTGTCACTTGACCCCTTTCAGTAGACAACAAAGTGAAAAGGAAAAGGAAATGCATTATGCATATGCAAATAAAACAAATTGATTAAACTGAAGATAAATTCAATTCGCAGCCAAAAAGCCAGACATTTTGAAAGGAAACAAACAGTCTGTCTGCCAAATAAAAGAAACGAACATCTTGGCAAACTAGAAGATAAATTTAAAAAAAGGGAGACTGGTGTGGCGTATTGGTTGACGAGCTGGCCTACTAGACCAGTGTTAAGGTTCAAAGGTTTGATATCATCATAATCAGTTTGTGAAGACAACACGGACTGTCTAACAACGAGTAACTAACAGTCATCTCCCCTTCCGTGCAGCATCCAGAATCCACTCATAGGGGACTTTCCATGTGTAGGTATTCACAGGAGAAAATAAACACGAGAAATTAAAAAGGCCGACTTGTGTGGCGTATTGGTTGACGAGCTAGCCAGTATTAGTGTTTCGGAGGTTTGATATCATCATAATCAGGTTGTGAAGACAACCAACTGTCTAGCCACGGGTCACTAACGGTCATCTCCCCTTTCAGGTCTTCCCCGCAGCATCCAGAATCCACTCATAGGTGATTTTCCATGTGTAGGTATCCACAGGAGAAAATAAGCACGATAAATTAAAAAGGCCGACTGGTGCGGTGTTCTGGTTGACGAACTGGCCTAATAGACCAGTGTTAGTATTCGGAGGTTTGATATTATTATAATCAGGTCATGCTAACAGCACGGATTCCCACGACTTTCTTGTCACCCGTCCCTATCAGTACTCTCTTATTGCAAGTCTCCCACACGACATCCAGAATCCATACATAGCTGATTATTCATGTTTAGTTATCCACAGGAGAAAATAAGCACGATAAATTAAAACGGTGTGTGGGTATTGGTAAACGAGCTAGCTTAGTTGACCATTGTTAGTTTTTGAATGTTTGTCTGTATCATCTTCATCATCAGTTATAACACGGACTCTCTTGCCACCTCTCACGATCGCTCATCGGCTCATGCAGGTCGTCCGCACGGCATCCAGAATTCGTACATAGCAAGATAAATTAAAGAAGCCACTGGTGTAGTGTATTGGTTAACGAGCTAGCCCACTAGACCATTGTCAGTGTTTGAATGTTTGTTTTATCATCTTCATCATCAGGTCGTAAAGACAACAGGGACTGTCTAGTCAACTTTTCCTATCAGTCAACGCCTCATGCAGGTCTTTCGCACGACATCCAGAATCCGTATATCCAAGATAAATTAAAAATGGGCGACTGGTGTGGTGTATTGGTTAACGAGCTGGTCTACTAGACCATTGTCAGTGTTTGAATGTTTGTCTATATCTTTTTCATCATCAGTTGTGTTGACAACACGGGCTGTCTAGTCAACCGTTTCAAAGTCATCACCTCATGCAGGTCTTCCACACGGCATCTAGAATCCGTATATAGCAAAATAATTTTTTTAAAAGCGACTGGTGTTGTGTATTGGTTTACGAGCTTTTATATATATATATATATATATATATATATATATATATATATATATATATATATAACGTGGTAGAGAGCAAACCATTTTCTACAACTTTAAATGCTCTATATTTTACGAAATATATTTACCACTTTTTGGTTTAACGACAAATACTACTACAATGAAAACTTTATAGCAACTTTGATGAATATATATATATATATATATATATATATATATATATATATATATATATATACTAGCATATATATGCACCCTCCGGGTGCAAGTATTTTAGTTAAATTTTATAATAAAATAAGATATTAAATTAGAAAGGCTAATGAACTGAATAAAAATGTAGATAAAAAGATTTTGAACAGAGGGGGTATGATTGAAAAATAGAACAACTTTGAAACTAACTCTTCCATCATTTTACGTTACTCCCGTCTTTCATTGGTAAATTTTCCTAATTAAACTGTTTAGTTAAAATAGGAAGTAAAGAATAATATTACAGTTATTTCTTCTTGTTAAGGGATTTCTTTTAAGATTATTGAAGAGATTTTTGCTCATATTCAATAAGATAAAACCAAACAATTAGAAATCAATAATACTAAGCATATATTTATCAAAATCATTTTTTTAAGATCAATATGCAAATTAGCCTTCCCATTCACACTGTAATCCGCTATTTTGTTGTATATATAAATACAATTGCATGTTATTAGTATGTAGATATGGTCAACAGTGTAAGTAATGTAAAACTATTTTATTAATAATTGAGGTTTAAATAAAAATAAAATCATGGAGAATATGATGTAAATAACTAAAGGAACTGTGACTTGCATAGAAATATAGTTTCGGTTACAGACAGACAACCCCACAATCTCCATTATAATAAGATATGCGTGTGTGTGTGTCTGTGTAAATATATATATATATATACGTATGAGATTTCCCCTATTACTTATCTTTTAAAGTGAAGCGATATTCTATTTCTATTTCTTTTATCAATTCTCAGTTTCACTTTACGAGTGATATGAGTTTTAACATAAATATCAAGCTTAAATCAGTTTAATTGCAAAAATAATACACGCCATATAAGGCATCGCCTTGAAACAATTTTCTGCGAACTCTGTTCGCACAATGACGTCACACAGAACACCGTGGGTGCGGATAGAATTCGTTCAACCTCTTAATAGAAATAAATCATAACTTTAATACAATTTAGGTAGATTTAATGGTTAATGAGTTGTTTATTTCTACGTTATATTAATCCTTTTTAGATTATTATAATATCGAAATCAGTTTTAATATGTTGTTGTTGTTTATTGATTTTAACGGCATATCAACCCGTTTGGGGTTATGTCATGCCTAACGGTTAGGAAGTGATATTTATATTTATACTTTATAGTAATTGGTTTTAAAAATGTGTTAGCATTATTGGGGATTATGTTGTATGGTATTGATTTGTTTCATGTCTATATTCTATGGTATAATTTTATTTCCCTCAAAAAAGAGAGAATATCCTCCATGTTGACATTTTCAAACAGATCTTTCATATTGTTTGCTTTAAGATAACGGTTTCTGATGTGAGCATAAAACCTGCATTCCATGAATAAGTATTTAACCATCAAAGGTGTTTGACATGTTCCACATTGTGGTTGTTGTTCGTGTTTGAGTATATAGGAGTGGGTTAGTCTTGTATGACCAATGCGCAATCGGGATACAATGACTTGTTCCTTTCTAGACTTTCTTAAAGTTGGCCTCCAGCCTCACAAAGTGGGTTTGATTAGGAAGAGTTTATTTTGGATGTTGTTATTCCAGTGTTGTTGCCATTTTGTATTAATATGAGATAAATCATAGGGTTTCCTGTATCTAACGATAATAATTATTTTTAAATAAATATAGCGTCAGTGAAAAATTGTCAACATAATTAATTTGAACACAATTGTATAGTTTCAAGTATCAATCTCTAACTAGCAAGACCTGTGGATATACCACAGTATGACAATTTCATTATTACAACGTTTTATGCTTACTGCTTGTTTTTTTATTTGTTTGTTTTGTTTTACGTCATATCATTCAGGGTGGGTCATTTAATGCCGACAAAGTTTTGAAAGAAATTCATTCTTAATGAATACTCAATTTTTTTTCATAAACACATATTTTTATTTAACCCATAGCTGGGACGCTAAGAGGTACTACTGTAGCGTTAGTTTCGTATTTGCCTGGTAGAGTTGTCTGCCCGGTTCAGTTTGCTGGTGCCCGCTAGGGGGCTATTGTATTTAAGCGCCGGGTTCAAACCCTTTCGGCCTCTTTTTCTGTTCCAGTAACCACGAGACACATGGGCTAGACACGGTCTATCCCTTCTCGTTGGGGCTTTTGGCCCCACTTCCATTACTGTAAGTTCTTTACAGCATGGAATATCCCTAGTCTCATGTCTGTACTTTTTGTATATCTTGTACCATTCATGAATGTGTGTTTATCTGTCTACATGTAACTTGTTTCACCTTGTACTTTGTATCTCATCATATCCATGTGCTGTACTATATTAAATGTTTTGTCTGTTAACCTTCGTCGGAGTCGTGTATCAAATATGTATAACCTTGAACCATTCTTACACTACAAACCGGGACAGAATGGACACAGGAGTAATGATGATGAAGGGGTGCTCCAGATTTCCCACAACTCCATAATTGGAACCTCAGCATCAGATAGATTTCAACGTGTTTCCCAGGACATGACGACACTCATCCACTGCCTTCTAGCACATATATGATAAAAAGGATTGGGGCTTGCCATAAGGGCAATAGGGTTGGGACCATCAAATAAGTGCTCGGGCTATACGTGATTGATCGGGAGGAGTCTTTCCGACAGTCCGTCTAATCTAATTTAGGCCCTAAGCAGAGTGCTGCATGTCATGGACTGCTCATCCAACCGGATTCCGTCCGTAACATCACGGGTTGTCACCTACTGGTGTCCCCATTAGGGGGGTGGATCTTGCCACTCTATAGAGGTGCAGTCGGTGTATTCTAAAGCCTAGGCTGAGAGGGCTTTCGTATAGTTACTTAAGAGCTATTGCAGAATAGTTCGATATGCAAAAATATGATAATATTGATTTATCTCTATCTCTCATTTGTTATTTTATTTCATTCCTTCTTTTCATCTTTTCATTATGTTTGATTTCTTTCTAATTATATTTTTTCTGTGTAGCATGTCCTTTTTCTTCCCTTTCTTTCTTTATAATAAAAATGGAATGGTCCATTATTTAGCGGAGGTCACACTCATAAGAATTTGGAAATACTAGATAATCAGGATTTACATGTTTGCCTTTCATCTTGGATTATTTGGACTGTCTCATGTTTTAATCAGAGGGTGTTACAAGATGATAACGGTCGGGAGATTAAGGAATGAGCGTATTATTAATCTCTATTAATAATAATTTATACACATTTATGTGAGGAGCGGAGGTCTTGTGGCGTAATGGTCGGTTGATTGGATTTTACAGCATGTCAACGCTTGCATCACAGGTCGCCATCCAAGACCAATAAGTGTCCCCATTAGGGTTTTTTAACCCCTGTGCAGAGGTGCAACTCGGTGTATTCTACAGTGTTAGCTGACAGGGCAGACAGAACTATTGTTAATTTATTGAGTGAGAAAAAAACAATGAGTTTGAAAAAACAATGAGTTTGAAAAAAACAATGAGTTTGAAAAACAATGAGTTTGAAAAAAACAAAGAGTTTGAAAAAAACAATGAGTTTTGAAAAAAAACAATTGAGTTGAGTTTGAAAAAACAATGAGTTTGAAAAAACAATGAGTTTGAAAAAAAACAATGAGTTTGAAAAAACAATGAGTTTGAAAAAAACAATGGGTTTGAAAAAACAATGAGTTTGAAAAAAACAATGAGTTTGAAAAAAACAACGAGTTTGAAAAAAACAATGAGTTTGAAAAAACAATGAGTTTGAAAAAATATCTTCGGCATAAAATAACCCAACAAGGGTTGACATGCCTTACAAGCCAACTAACCAACAAAATCTTCTTTGTGTGCCCTCCAATCTCTCTATTGAATTAGTCGCACAAGCATTATTTTGTATGTTGCTCCTCATTGTCTTGTTCCTGTGTAGGTTTCGTAAAAGTGATACATCGTCCCAGTTTTCTAAAATTTCTATTAGCATGTCATTACCCAGAAATCCCTGCAAAGTATATTGACCTTCTGAATCAGACCAACTCAGCAGAAAATTAAAGGACGCCATTGAAAACCAAAATAGTCGATTCTTCTTCTTCTTCTTCTTCTTCTTCTTCTTCTTCTTCTTGATTTGCATACGAAACGGAAAGGACTAAGCTTTGAGCAGTGTTCGTTCTTCAAAACGAGGCTGAAACCAGCGCCTTGCACTATTTAGAGCTTTTGCCGCGAAAACAAACGGCAAACTGCTCGCAGCTTTTTATGCTAATTAGACAAACGTTAAATTCAGCAAAGAAGCAAAATACAAATTTTAAAAAGCAATAATTTTTATTTTTTTATTTTTCATTTTTAGAATTCTGTTCTCAATCGTTTCCATTCACATTTCAAAAGAATTGTTTTCAGCATTTAGAATTCTAGATTCCAGCTCGTTTCCATACTT
>CM042167.1:34651401-34653901 GCA_023376005.1 Doryteuthis pealeii
AGTAAGTGTAGCGCTCCACCTTCAACACAAACAAACATCCCTTGGGGTCAACGCTTCAAAAAGGGGAATAGCTCACCCGCGTCCGGTGATACCGATATAGGTCCATTCCACCGACTTTTAACTCACATATAGGCATATATAGCACCCTTTTTTTCTTATATTAAGAAAAGGACATTGTATATTACCCCGTCAATATCCGGTTGTTTGTCTATTATTAGGTTAGTGGTAGGTTACAGGTGCATATAAAAAAGATTAAAAATCTAAAAATTCGTCTGTTTGAAAAAAAAAAAAAACAGATATTTGACGGTTGTAAATGAAAATGTCCTTCTTAATCGAGATCAAAAAGGGGTACCTAAAGTCATATGGTCCACATATACACCAAAAATTGCTAAGATTAACGGAGTATTTATTCATTTTTAATACCCTCATCCACTGTAAAAGCTTTGCGTAGTAGGCAGACGTCTTAAGCCACCAAAAACTGTAGCCATCCCGGTTCGCTCAAGAGAGCGGAGTATCGCACGCATATTTGCTTACATCTATATAGCTATAAGATGTACACAAAATTGACACTCATATTATGACTTTTCCTAAATAGCAGCAGCAGGCACCACAAAAATGCCCCCAATCAGAAATGAACCCATAAAAGCATTTGAAAAATTAAAATTTGCACGAATCAGTAGTAAACGTAAGCAATCACTTCTTGGAGTAGAAATAATGAATTCCAACCAGCTTTCACACCGCTTAAAAATTGACCTTGTGTCATATTCTGCCTGTGGTGAGAGGTGTTGGGTAAACACATACCCCGCGTTAGCAGAAGGGTCCCGTATTAATCCTGCCTCTTTTAACATTTAACCACCTCATGATGAGGTTGCCAATTTCAGTTTTTACTCATGTATATCTTTACCAAACCCCTCCATACGAGCAGTATGTGACACAGTTAATTTCTTAAGTGCAGTTTAACAGGTTTGAATTCAGGGTTTCCTGCTCCAGGACTGGTACCAAGCCAAGGTTAAAGCGCTCCAATCTTCCCCACTATTTACCCATTGTTAAGAGGTAGAGTTGTTGGATACAAACCTTTCTCAAGGATATCAGCTCTATGTGAAATGCAAACAGCCTCATCCAGGATTTGAACTCGGTCGACGAGTCCATTTCCTACGACTATAAACCATTACACTCTGGTTTGTTTATCAAACCTTTGCTGTAGTGTCGACTTAATAAACATTACCCATTGAAGAAATTTTTATAAAATTACCGTCAGATTCACTTTTTCACCTGGTTATCTATACATATAAAAGGAAGTTTGGTATGTATCTGTCCACGTTTAACTCCAAAGTCAGATCGAAATCTTGCATACACATTAATATCCTTCTAAATAAGAAACACATCAAATTTGGTTATTGACTTTACTGATTAAGGAATATAATTAATTAATTAAACAAAAATCAAATGATTTGCCATAATCATGGCATAGTTGCTGCAGCTAAATATAAAAAAAATTCCACTGCTGCTGCCTGTATCAACAGTAAAATGGTGCGCGTGGTATTTTGAAGTGAGAAATTTGTGCCCTAATCGTTTCAGCTTGGAATTGCTCGCGTATCACCGGTCTAATCTTAAAAATATTCATTGGTTAGAAAGAAAAGAAGATAATCTTTCTAAATATGTAACTGTCTCCTTGCCGCAAGTTCTACCTAGAATTCAAAGACAACGACTGATTCTCTGTTCAAGTACACAACTGGACTTTCTAGTACTGAGACTTACGTCCTATTCTACTACGGATTTACCAATAGGAGACCAAAACGCCTAAAATTGTGACGAGAATCGTAACAGTATTTAGTACTCATTGTATGATAAAAGAAACTAGAGAACATTTTTATTAATAATTGTGATTTAAATATAAAAGGATAGTGAATTAGACGTGACTAAGGGGATTGTGACGTCGGTAATGACGTAGTTAAGGTTACAGATCGGCTTACATATAATCTCCATTATAATATGAAGATAGGAATAGTTTTTTGAAACCATATAAAAATCTGCTAAAATTGACTGAGGCATGAAGTAAAATAACAAACAGTTGAAATACCTTCAAACCAACCAAGGAACACTCACACACACACACCACCGCTCACATACACACACACACACACACACACACACACACAAATATATATATATTATTATTATTATTATTATTATTATTATTATTATATTACTAGCAAATATATGCACCTCCGGTGCAAGTATTTAAGTTTTAATATAATAAAATATCATATAAAATTAGAAAGGCTAATGAAACTGAATAAGTATGCAGATAAAAAGATTTGGAACAGAGGGGGTATGATTGAAAAATAAACAACTTTGAAAACTAACTCTTCCATCATTTTCCGTTACTCCCGTCTTCCATTGATAAATTTCCTAATTCAACTATTTAGTGAAAATAAAGTAAAGAGAATCATATTACAGTCATTTCTTCTTGATAATGGATTTCTTTAAGATGTATCCC
>CM042167.1:34661401-34663901 GCA_023376005.1 Doryteuthis pealeii
AGATACAAAGCAAGTAATAAGGAGAGAAATGTCAAAAAAAAAGGTGTTATGTCGTTTCTCTGAATTGTTTGCTCATTTTCCAAAAAATCTGCCGATTCAATATCGAATCATGTCAAGTCCGTTTCTTCCGTCTGAGTAAATATACAATATTATTTCTTTCATTTGATGTCCATCAACAGTTGTAAGTTTTGTTTATTTGTATTGAAATGCATAGAGATGTTCGGCATTTGTTTGGAATTAGGATGTGTTTATATTTATTTGCATTGCTTATTTGCACGGCCAGGATTTCATTTAAGGTTGCAGATAGATTATCCAATGACATGTGTCTTTAAATAAAGTTTCTATTCACGTGGGGCTAGATATAGGTAAAATAGATAGGTAGATAAGTAGATAGATCTATAGATTTATATTAGAGAGACCCAGATAGATAGATAGATAGATAGATTTAAAGAGACTGAGGATAGATGGATTCAATTTCAAGCTCTGGATAGATTATTCAATGACATGTGTCTTTAAATAAAGTTTTATTTCAAGACGTGGTTGCTAGATTTACGTAAGATAGATAGATAGATAAGTATATATATATTATATTATATATGTATATATATATATATATATATATATATATCTTATTAAATGGAGATTGTGTGTTTTTCTGTCTGTAACCGAAACTATATTACTATTCCAATTCACAATTCCCTTTGTTATTTACATCACATTCTCCATGATTTTATTTTTTTAAACCTCAATTATTAGTAAAATTGTTTTACATCATTAAGACTGTTAACAATATCTACATACGAATAACATGCAATTATATTATATATTTCAACAAAATAGAGGTTTACAGTGTGAATGGGAAGGCTAATTTGCATATTGATCTTTAAAAATGATTTTAATAAATATATGCTTAGTATTATTGATTTCTAATTGTTTGGATTTATCTTAATAAATATGAGCAAAAATCTCGGGGATAAATCTTAACAGAAATCTATTAACATAAAGAAATAACTGTAATTTTATTCTTTTCTTCCTATTTTAACTAAATAAGTTATTAGGGAAATTTACCACTGAAAGACGGGAGTAAGGGAAAATGGTGGAACAGTTAGTTTCAAAGTTGTTCTATTTTCGATTATACCCCCTCTGTTCCAAATATTTTTTATCTGATTTCGTATTCAGTTTCATTAGCCTTTCTAATTTAACATGATATTTTATTATATTAAAACTTAAATTACTTGCACCGGAGGGTGCATATATTTGCTAGTATATATATATATATATATATTATATATATAGAGAGAGAGAGAGAGAGAGAGAGAGAGATTACCAGGAAACTTCAAGTTATGAGTGTAAAACCATAATATTTCCATTGATTATAAATCTGCTCTGCTTTATTAGCATGAGCACCTTTTCATGCCAATACTTTTCTCATTTTTCATTCACTATTCATTATATATATATATATATATATTATATATATATATATATATTAATAAGTCATCCCACAGACACGTGTTTCGGCATATCATGCCTCTTCAGTGTGGCTAGACACAACTATCCTTGGGTAGGGTTCGAACTCAGACTGACCGCATGGTAGTCCGATATCTTATCCCCTCGCCCACTGACAGCTGATGCGGGGACTGGTGTTTTTAAACTATTAAATACATAGGAATGTATGTATCATTCGGTCACTGAGAGATCAAATTTCTGGAGAAATGATCATTGCTTATTTGCTTAGTAGTGAGAGTTAATTTAAATTACCAATTAGAGAGCTCATTACCAAATTTATGGGATTAGCTGTATGTTTCGGTCTTTCTCTGAACTTTTATAAATCTCATATTGCTTCCCATCGCTCATATTGCAGTCCCTATATTATTGTGAAAATGTTACAACGGAAATTTGTGCATGTTAACCCCCATTTAGAAATAACACAATAATGTTACATTTTTTTTAATGGAATTAGACGTAATATCAACATTATCATTAAATAATCTGAGTATAATATGTACGCCAAATATCTGTACGTATGTAGTGTGTATGTACTAAGATGTCGGTTAAAAAAAGACAAAAGCCTGGAATTCTTTTGATATACACTTACACATTAATATATATATATATATATATATATATATTATATATATATATATATATATATATTGATTCCGGCTGTTAGCTGACTCAGAGATTTGGCGTCTGTGAATCTGCAGACATCGAATGTGCGTATGGGGGGAAGCAATCAACCCAAAGATGCTGCCTCAAAAGAAATAACGATTTCCTGGATTCCTATAGTTTTTTTTTATTTTTGTTTTTTTTTTCATATCGTTTTAACAGTCGTTCTCATCAGATGAATCTATCTATCTGAATCCACATAATAATCGCTCCCTACAATTCTATCTATCTATCTATCTATCTATCTATCTATCTCTCTATGTTCATGTCTCTCTACCTTAATATAACATACTATTGCTATCTGAATTCACATAATAATCGCTCCTACATT
>CM042167.1:34666401-34673901 GCA_023376005.1 Doryteuthis pealeii
GCCTAGAACACCCCCTGTACCAAAAACTTGGTACTCCACAAAGAATATATATATATATATATAATATATATATATAATATTATATTATATATATCTCGTACGTCATTCCAGTAACCGTCATCTATACGTATATAAACGACAGTTGTGTATATGTATGTCCGGTAGAATTTATGATAAATCAAATTAATGACAAATCGTAACCATCACTATCACCAAAGCTTGCTTTTGCGCAAAAATAATAAAGTTTATTTGTAATCTGGAAGTATACTAATTTTTTCCTGTCTTTTTTGGGAGTTTTCTCTTTTGATCTTGTTGAACTGGTCATCCCTCTTGTTTATTTATTTTTTCTATATATTATAATTATAATATATATTATATAATTACTGTGTTATATATATATAATACTGTGTTTGAAATAAATGTTGTAGTTTACCAAAGTGCTAACTCTTTGTAAATACAATTTAAGCTTGTAGTAACAAAGAACAGAACAGATATATATCAGAGACAGCAAACACACACCACCACCACACACACCCACAACACATTATTATATATACACATATATATACAATATACATATATATATCCCATCCACTGATTCATCCCTAAATTCACCCCTCTCCCGTCACTTTCACTTCTATAAAACACATCTAGATGCATTAATGACAAATAAACGACTGATGAAGCCGAGCTCAATGCACTGCGAAATATAAACCCCTACATGTCTGTCAGAGTTTTATTCCTTTGACCATATTTGTCTGTCTCTATTTTTTACTAATATATATATAATATATAGTAAAGAATAGAGGTAGCTTACAAAATGTCTAGCCACACTGAAGAGACCTTGATAAGTCGGAAACACGTGTCTGTGGATGACCATATATATATATATATATATATATATATATATATATATTATCCAAGTATAAGGGATTCAACATCTCTTCCATACCACTTTTTGTATCGAGGCAATTAACTGTTTTCCTATTTCAACGTTAATAGTATTCCATTAATGTTTGTGTGTACGGAAGTATTTATCTGTAATATACACGTGTGCACACAAAGAAAGTACACGACCATGTGTACGTTGAAATAATGCCTCTTTCTCCTCTGGCTATCTCCGACAGTCGTTACAATTTAGATCTTTTTGTCTATTTTTTATTCTATGTTTTGGTGTTTTTTTGTTTTTTTGGTTTTTTTATACTTTCATTTTTTTTTTTTCTATTCCATCACAGAGAGCAATCGACCGCATTTCCTTTGATGTTAAACAGAGGCGCCCATTTTCGATGTGTGTATACATATATATATAATATACACACACAACACACACACACATATATATATATATATAATATATATATAATATATATATATATATATATATATTATTATTTTTTTATTTTTTTTTTATTTTTTCTCACCTGTAACGCCAAACCCCAATCGCCAAATCACGCTTGCACTTGTTCATCTTCGGATACTAAACTACCATCCTATTACAAATGAACTTATTGCTATTTTTTTTCTTTTTTTTTTTCCTTTTTTTTTTTTTTACATTCGCCACCTATAGTGACCTCAATTTGCATGTTACAATATATATTTCACAAATTTTAATTTACCTATTTTCTTAACTTTTTTCTTAATATCAAGCGTCTAATTAAGACCGATTTTGTTTGATCTGGCATTTATTATTTTTGAATCATATCATTTTTTTGGGTAATCTTACTTATAATATATATATATATATATATATATATAATATAAATTATATTTATATAAAATATATATATATAATATAAATTTATTATATAATATATATAATATATTATATATATATAATTATATATATATAAATTGTATAGCACGTATAACATATACGGATAACATTAAATGTATATATACAGATACACGGTTTTTATATATTATATTATCTATAATATCATATATATTTTTCCCTATGTTTATATTACACATATAGTATTTGAATATATATATTCATATAAGTATGATTATATAATATATATTATATATATATAATGTATATATTATAGTATATATATATCTTATATATATGTAATTATAAATGTATATATAATATAATTATATATATAGTATAATATATAATATAGTGCATTATAATATAATAAGGAAATATAAAAAGATAGAATATATATAAATATTTATATCATATATGTATAATGATATTATATATTGAATCTCTCTGCTCTCTCTCTCTATATATAATATATATATAATATATAGTATTTGTGGGTGTTGTGTGTGGTGTGTGTGTGTGTGGGTGGTGTGGGTGTTATGTACATATATATAATATTTATGTATGCATCTGTATAAATATAATATATAAATATTAAGTAAATTACTAATAATGTATATATATATATAAAGAAATATTAACTACACACACAACAGAAAAACACACACACACACACACCACACACATATATTAATATATATATATTATATATATATATATTTATAATATATAATATTATATAGATTTATATATATATATTATACATAATATCATATATATATATATATATATATATATAAATATATATAATATATAATTATATATATTGCCAACTCTAATCATTCCAGGTAAAAAAAATGTAGCTAGCGAGTTCTATTTACAGATGTTCATAATTTTTTTCTCTCTGATGTACCGAAGTAGGGTCTTTCACCTTTTACCTTGCCACTCATTTGACAATCCCCCCCACCCATCACCCGACAATATTCATTTTTATTCACCTTCACATTACTTCTATATCAATCGTCTTATTCAAATCTCTATTTTTTTTCTTCTTGTGTTCTTCTTAGGAGATGATCGTTTGAAAAGCCCTCGCATCTATTTAACTGTTTCTTTCCCTCTTTTTATCAAATATGTTCCCAACCCAATCACCAATCATATCGTGCCAATCAATCATTTGACATAGGAATCCTTTTTTAACAAGTATCAAAGAAAAAGATAACTATCTAACCTATCTATCTATATATCTATATGTCACATTAGACTAATATCTTATCTTCGATTGATATGTCCTATCTATCTATCAAAAATATGAAAGAAATTATCAATCTATCTACCTATCTATATATCTATCTTAAATTTGACTGTATACCTATTTACGATCTAATCCTATCCTGTCAAATTTATCTATCTATCTGTCTATCTAATCGACGATAATATATATAATATATATATATATCGATCTATCTATCTGTCAAATTTAGACAATATCTATCTATCGATATATAATTATAATAAATATATATATATATATATATATATCTACTATCAAACAATAAGATATATATCTATCAAAATATAAAAAGATAACTATCTACCTATCTATCTATATATCTATATGTCAAATTTAGACAATATCTATCTATCGATTGATATATCTATCTGCTATCAAACAGTAAAAGAGATATATCTATCAAGATACAACAGAGAGCAATCTATCTATCTACCTATCTATTTATCGGTCAAATTTAGACAATACCTATCTATCCGATATATCTATCTGCTATCAAAATATGAGATATATCTATCAAGCTATAAAAAGAGAATTATATATCTACCTACCTATATATCTATGTGTTAAATGTAGACATTGTCCTATCTATCTATCGATCAATCTATCGCGTCAAATTTAGAAATATCTATCCATCCATCGATAATATATATATATATATATATTATATATTATATATAATATATATATATATATAATATACTAATAACAATAAGTGATATATCTATCAATATAAAAATATAACTATCTACCTCTCTACTAATATATCTGATATGTCAAATTTAGACAATATCTATCTATCGATTGATATATCTATCTATATCAAAATATACAGAAATATATCAATCAAAGCATAAAAAAGAGAATATATATCTATCCTATACCTATATATCTATGGTCAAATGGACATTGTTCTATCTATCTATCGATCAATCTCTATCTGTCAAATTTTAACAATATCTATCCACGATCGATTATAATAATTATAATATATATATTTATATATATATATATATATATATATATATTACAAATAAGGAATATTTCTATCAAAATTATAAAAATATAAACTATCTTCCTTTATATATATATATGTCAAATTTAGAATTAAAAAAGATAACTATTCTACCCAATCTATCTATATTCTATATGTCAAATTGAATATATCTGTATATCGATCGATATATCTATCCTACTATCTAACAATAATGTGATATATCCTATCAAAATATAAAAGAGAATATCTTACCTATCTATATATCTATATGTCAATGTAGACATTGTCATCTATCTAATGACAAATCTTATCTGTCCAAATATTAGCAATATTATGCCATCGCATGATATAACTATATATATATAATATATATATAATTATATATATATATATAATAATAAACAATAAGTGATATTCTATCAAATATAAAAATAACTATCTATCTATCTATATATATATATGTCAAATTAGAAATTAAAAAGAGTAACTATCTAACCCATCCTAATCTATATATCTATATGTCAAATTTAAGAATATATCTGTATTCGATCGATATATCTATCTACTATCTAACAAAAGTGATATATCTATCAAAATATAAAAGAGAATTATCTACCTATCTATATATCTAATATGTCAAATGTAGACATTGTCTATTATCTATCGCATCAAATCTAATCTGCAAATTTAGACAATATCTATCCATATCCATCGATATATAATATATATATATATATAATATATAACCTAACAAACAATAAGTGATATTCTATCAAAATATAAAAATATAACTATCTAAGTCTATCTGTCTAATATATCTATATGTCAAATTTAGACATTATCTATCAATCGATCGATATATCTATCTACTATCAAACATAAGAGATATATCTATCAAAATATAAAAGAAGAACTATCTATCTACCTATCTATTTATCTATCAGTCAAATTTGGACACAATCTATCTATCTATTTATCGATCTATCTATCTGTATTTAGCAATATCCCGATCGATCGATATTCCTAGTCTAACTACCAAACAGTAAAAGAGATATATCCTATTAAAAATAGAAAAAACAATTATCTATCTATCTACCTATCTATATAATCTTATCAAGTAAAATTCAGAACATTGTCTACCTATTTATCGATCTACTTATCTGTCAATTTAAAAGAAATATTCTAATCTAATCGAGAATTACTATATATATATATATAATTATATATATTATATATATAATATATAATATATCTAACTATCAAACAATAAGATATTATCTATCAAAATATAAAAAGAGAATTATATATCTACCTATCTAATAATCTACAGTCAAATTTAGACAATATCTGATCTATCTATTTATCGACTATCTATCCGTCAAATTTTTATGAACAATATCTTCTTCCGAACCGATCATATCTTATCTACTACCAAAACAGTAAAGAGATATATCTATTAAAATTGAAAAAATATATCTATCTATCTACCTATCTATATATCTATCAGTAAAATTTAGACATTGTATACCTATTCATCGACTATCTACTGTCAAATTTAGACAATATCTATCTATCGATATAATATATATATATATATATATATATATATATATATATATATATATATATATATATCTACTATCAAACAATAAGATATTATCTATCAAAATATAAAAGAGAATTATCTATCTACCTATCTTATATCTACATGTCAATTTTAGGCTATAATCTATCTATCGATCGATCGATAATCTATCTACTACCAAAAAGTAAAAGAGTAAATCTATCAAATTATGAAAAGAAATATCTATCTACCTATCTATTATCTATCCGTCAGATTTTAGACATTATCTATCTATCGATCGATATATCTATCTACTATCAAACAATAAGAGATATATCTCATCAAAATATAAAAACGAGAATTATTCTATCTACTTATCCATTATCTATCTGTCAAATTTAGACAATATCTACAAATCGATCGATATATCTTTCTACTATCAAACTGTTAAAGAGATATATCTATCAAAATAAAAGATAACTATCTACCTATCTATTTATCTACCTGTCAAATTTAGACAATATCTGACTATTTATCTATGTACGATCAAATAGTAAAAACAGCTACCTATCGATCTATTTGTCAAATTTAGACAATATCTATTTATCGATATATCATTCTTTCTATCTATTTACTATCAAATAGAAAAATAGATCAATCTCTCAATCAGTCTATCAATCTGTCAAATTTAGACAATATCAATCTATCTATCTATCTATCTATCTATTCTATCTATCTATATATATATATATATAATATATATATATATATATATATATATATATGTGAAATTCAGATTATATTTATGTATTTATCTATCAATCTATCTATCAGTTAAATTTAGACTCTATCTATCTATCTATCTATCTATCTATCTATCCGTCAAATTTAGATAATATCTATCTATCGAAATATTTACATCTCTCTATATATCTCGTGATAGGATTCAACGAATTGGAGAACTAAAACCTACATATAGAGATTTGTGTATAGACATTACATATTAACATAGATATTTATATGTCTATACATATTTATTTAATACTAGCAAATATATGCACCCTCCGGGTGCAAGTATTTAAGTTTAATGTAATAAAATATTGTATTAAAATTAGAAAGGCTAATGAAACTAAATAAGAAATACAGATAAAAAGATTTGAACAAGGGAGTATAATAAAAGATTTGAAACAGAGGGGTATAATAAAAAATGGAACAACTGAAAACTTACTCTTCCATCACTCTCGTCTTTCATTGTTATTTTTTCTAATTTAAGTATTTAGTTATAAGAGGAAGTAAAGAATAAAATGACAGTTATTTTATCTTTTTAAATGGATTTCATTTAAATTCATTGAAGAAATGTTTGCTATATTCATTAAAATAAAACCAAACAGTTAGAAATCAATAATACTAAGCACATAATTATTAAATTCCGATTTTTTAATATTAATATGCAAATTAGCCTTCCCGTTCACACTGTAAACCGCTATTTTATTGTATATATAAATATAATTGCATGTTGTCAGTATGTGGACATAGTTAACAGTATTAATAATGTAAGACAATTTTATTAATAATTGAGGTTTAGATAAAAAATAAAATCATGGAGAATGTGATGTCATTAACTAAGAGAATTGTGACTTGAGTAGGAATATAGTTTCGGTTACAGACAGAAAAACACACAATCTCCATTATAAGATGTACGGAGTATAGCATAAATAAATAGATATATTCTGCAATCAGACTTCAAGATACAAGATAGATATTGTCTAAATTTGACCGATAGGTATATAGGTACTATCCAGCAAATAGCCACGTTATTGTAAAATATCTATCTACTATTGTTAATCTCTCTCTCTCACACACACACATTCTCTCTCTCT
>CM042167.1:34676401-34683901 GCA_023376005.1 Doryteuthis pealeii
AATTCCCAACAACAACTTTTTCACTTCAAAGAAAAATTACAAGACGTGAAAGTAAAATTAATACAAAATAATTAAAAGACAGTAAAAGTAATAAAATAATTCCAAACGAGACTAATTCCCATGTTGACAGGGATATATAAAATGTAGCAACCTATTTTTTTTAGTTCTCCTAAAGAAGATGTACTTTGAATACCGAAACCGTGATAGAGTGTAAAACTTGTTCTACAACAATATATATATAATATATATATATATATATATATATATATATATATATATATATATATATATTATACAGCAGATTATAATTACTAATTGTTTTTTTAATGTTAAATTCATATATATATATGTGTGTGTGTGTGTGTGTGTGTGTGTGGTGTGTGTGTGTGTGTGTGTGTGTGTGTGTATTTGGGCAGCATTCTTTCATTTATACATGTAGAAATAAACAAAAGACACATCTCTTGTTTAACAATTTTATTTTTGATCTTTTCGAGTTTTCTGGTCAACTTTTAATAATTGGGTGGAATTCGTGGATAAGTCCACCAAAGTTCAGGTCCCGAGTACTTTCGGCACTTCGAAGTGCCATCATCGGGGGTGAGGTGTTCCAGTTTTTTTTAATTATATGTGGAGGCTGGAAGGAGAAGAATTAATGAGAAATGTGTTATAGGCATTTTAAAATGTCTGTACTGCATTGGAAATTAATTTTGTTTAAGGATGGTTTGTATTGTTTTATGTATAGATGTATATATAGTCTCCCAGAAAAGGAAAATACATACATTGAATTCACCTCAACCACATTGTCACGTCGTCTAACCCTCCATTTAGCAGATAATAGCTCTATTTCACAACACCTAACATTCCATTCATGCCCCACTCTAATTACCGAAATATTCTAACGGAAAATACACAAATTCTGCACAAAGAAAAAAATAAACAAAAACTCCAAATACTTGAAGCTTTATACATAAAACAATACAAACCATCATTTAAAAAAATTAATTTCCAATGCAGTACACACATTTTAAAATACCTATAACACCTTTATCATTAATTCTTCTCCTTCCAGCCTCACGTTAATATATATTTTTTTAAAACTGGAACACCCCTGATGATGGCACTTCGAAGTGCCGAAAGTACTCGGGACCTGAACTTTGGTAGACTTATCCACGAATTCCACGCAAATATTAAAAAGTTGGCCGAAAACTCGAAAAGATCAAAAATAAAATTGTTAAACAGATGTGTCTTTTGTTTAATTCTACATGTGAATATATATATATATATATATATGTGTGTGTGTGTGTGTGCTTGTGTGTGTGTGTGTGTGTGTGTGTTGTGTATGTGTGTGTGTAATCAGTCGTCAGTATAATACTTAGAAAACCAAAGTCTAATCGAATTTACATTAAAAGTTCCCAAAATAAGTCGAAAGTCGAAAAGTCTTAATAAAGACAATATCACAAAAGCAAAAATTCAGTGTAGTTTAAACATTCTTAAAATATTCCAAATTCCTTAAATTCTAAGTTTTATTAATTCTTATTTTAATTTGTGCTGGTATGGTAGCAACAAACAAAACAGAAATCTATTTTCATGTCTGTTCGGTGAAGTTTTCATTTGGCTCAACTTATTTGTGATGTAAGCGACCATTTGTTTTCATTTAATTTATTGACAGAGTTCAAAAATAAATGCGAATTCTTGAATTATTAAATTACGAATTGAATTTCAAAATTGGAAGATTTTATTAATAGTTGTTAAATCCATTCTCTTTATTCAAGTCACGATGGTTTTGCAAATGAGGGAGAAAATCTTATTTTCGTTTCGGTATTTCGATACTAATTCCGATCTTTTAGCTCAGTCAGTAGAACATCCGCCTAGGAATAGCAAGGTTCTTGGTTCGATACGGGTCCCCGTCCAACTCATTTTTTTTTTAACTCATAGATGGGAAAAATCTTATTTTCGTTTCGGTATTTCGATATTAATTCTGATCTTTTAGCTCAGTCAGTAGAACATCCGTCTAGGAATAGCAAGGTTTCTGGTTCGATACTGGTCCCCGTCCAACTCATTTTTGTTTTTTTAACCCATATATGTGAAAAATCTTATTTTCGTTTCGGTATTTCGATATTAATTCTGATCTTTTAGCTCCGTCAGTAGAACATACGCCTAGGAATAGCAAGGTTCTTGGTTCGATACCGGTCCCCATCCAACACATTTTTGTTTTTTTAACCCATAGATGGAAAAAATCTTATTTTCGTTTCGTTATTTTGATATTAATTCTGATCTTTTAGCTCAGTCGGTAGAACATCCTCCTAGGAATAGCAAGGTTCTTGGTTCGATACCGGTCCCCGTCCAACTCATTTGTTTAACACCCATAGATGAGAAAAATCATATTTTTGGTTCGGTATTTTGATATTAATTCTGAGCTTTTAGCTCAGTCGGTAGAACATCCTCCTAGGAATAGCAAGGTTCTTGGTTCGATATCGGTCGCACCCAAACTAATTTTTGTTATTTTAAACCATAGATGTGAAAAATCTTATTTTCGTTTCGGTATTTCGATATTAGTTCTAATCTTTTAGCTCAGTCAGAAGAATATCCACCAAGGAATTACAAGAATCTTGGTTCGATAGATGTTTTTTTCAAAAAATGTCAAATGGCCGAAAGAAATCGGGATGGCAAAAAGTCAGTCGGATTTTTCTTCTTGTCAGAAGTAGTTGTTCGGTCTAGCCACACTGAAGAGGCGGGAAACACCGAAACACGGATCTGTGGAAGACTTTATATATATATATATATATATATATAAGAATCATCCCTTACTACCAAGTTTTGGATAAATCTCATATATATATATATATATTATTATTTATATTTTTGCTTGAAGGCAATATAAATGCATGTATCGTTAAAATTCGATAATTATAGTCGAAACAGTCTGTATGGTGTTCTGCAGGCGCCATCCTTTGCGGGATTTACTTGTCAAGTTTATTTTCTATAATTATCGAATTTTTACGATACATGCATTATAATTGCCTTCAGCAAAAATATAAATAATAATTTATTCAACATTGCTTCTAAAAACAAACATCCAAAAATCTTTTCACTTCGCCGAAGAGCTAACGACCGGGTTTGTTTACTAAATAAACGTCTACTTGCCTACTATGGCAGGGGCGTGTAATAAGTTTCCTTCAAGGTTAATTTCGCAGGGATTGTTCGCTATTACCGGCGGCCGACGGATATGGTCTCTGACTATGCCTGTGAAGTCCCGGTTTCGATTCCTGTCGGAGGGGAGTCGTTAGTAATACATCGCTGAAGAGACTTAATAAAGTCGAAACAGTCTGTACGGTGTTCTGCATGCGAAGCCATCCTTTTTGCGGGATTTACTTGTCAAGTTTTTTTCTATAATTATCGAATTTTATACGATACATGCATTTATAATTGCCTTCAAAGCAAAAATATAAATAATAATTTATTCAACATTGCTTCTAAAAACAAACATCCAAAATCTTATATATATATATATATAATATATATAAGATTTGTGGATGTTAGTCTTTTTTTTCTGAAATTGTTGAATAAAATATATATTATTATTTATATTTTTGCTTGAAGGCAATTACAATGCATATAATGCATAAAATTCGATACTTATAGAATAATCTTGACAAGTGAATCCCGGCAAAGGATTGTTCGGTGTGTAGAACATCGTACAGACTGTTTCGACTTTGATAAAGTCGAAACAGTCTGTACGGTTGTATGATTATTTTCTATAAGTATCGAATTTAATGCGATACATGCATTGTAATTGCCTTCAAGCAAAATTATAAATAATAATAATAATATAATAATAATATATATATATATATATATTATATATATATATATATATATATATATATAATATATATAAGAGAGAGAGAGAGAGAGAGAGAGAGAGAGTAGGGTAAAATGAAAATAAAACCGACGGTATATAAACACAATATATATATAAAAAAAATAAAGGGGACATATTTTTATATATGATACTATGGAAATGTGTTTGGTTTGTGTTAAACCATATTCAGAGCAAATTTAGCGTACGATTTTAAAATGCTTCCTCCTTAAATTATTTTGAAATGATAAAAGGAAACGATTTTTTTAAATCTTAGCGTTATATTATCGTTAATAGCATTCCATTTTAAATATAGTGTCGTCATTAGTGATCAAATTTTTTTTCAAAGAGGATAACGTCTTAGAGATAGATTATATATAATATATATATATATATATATATATATATATATATATATATATTATGAATCTTAAAAAAAAATAATTTATATATGTAATTTAATGCAATGTTCCAAATAATATCTATGTATACAGTTTTAAAGCCGACGTGATTTTTTATTTAAAAAAATTTTTTTTGGATTTCCCTTTGAAAAAATGTTATATCATTTGAAAAAAAATGAATTATTAACATTATTATTGTAACACATACACGCACATAAACACCCCCCCCCACAATATATATATATATATGTGTGTGTGTGTGTGTGTGTGTATGTGTGTGTGTGTTTGTGTGTGCGTGTGTGTCTATTTCTAATTATTTTAAATGATGTTTATCGTTGGATGTGAATTTTGCAAAATTTGCAAAAGTCTCGGAAAAAAAACCGGGAATGTGTTCTTATATTTCCGAAGACTTCCTTTTTTGCGTATTCATTTGTGTGATTGTACTTACACCCATATATATATATATATATATATTATATATATATATATATATATAATAATATATATTATATATATATATATATATATATATCAAACGCACTACATCCTTATAAACAAGCATGTGTTTGAAAATGTCTCTATCATCAGTAAACAACTATATTATGATATTTTCAATTAAACCAATTATCTCGGTTGCACATTGGCCATACAATCCTTACAGACTCTTTTATTCTCAAGCAGGAGGTCCAACTACAATCTGTGACATGCCAAACATCCTACTTTGTCAAACATTTATTCATGGCTGTTTTCTCTACAGTCAAAAATAAATATTTCAATTAAAATCACTAGCAAATATATGCACCCTCCAGGTGCAAGTATTTAAGTTTAAATGTAATAAGATATTAGATTAAATCAGAAAGTCTAATGAAACTAATTAAGAATTCAGATAAAAAGATTTGAAACGGAGGGGGTATAATCGGAAAATAGTTCAACTGAAACTTACTCTTTCATCACTTCCGTTTTTCAATGCTAAATTTTCCTAATTTAACTATTTAGTTAAAATAGGAAGTAAAGAATAAAATTACAATTATTTCTTCTTGTTAATGAATTTCTTTTAGGATTTATTGAAGAGATTTTTATTCATATTCATTAAGATAAAACCAAACAATTAGAAATCAATAATACCAAGCACATTTTTATTAAAATCATTTTTTTTAACATCAATATGCAAATTAGCTTAACGTTTACACTGAAAACTGGTATTTTGTTGTATATATAAATACAATTGCATGTTATTAGTATTTAGGTAAGGCCAACAGTATTAATAATGTCAAACAGTTTTATTATTAATTGAGGTTTAAATAGAAATAGAATCATGGAGAATGTGACGTAAATAACTAAGGAAATTGTGACTTGAGTAGTAACAGAGTTTCGGTTACAGACAGAAAAACACACAATCTCCATTATAATAAGATATGTAGCATCCGTCTGAGAATACTAACATGGATGACATTTTATCCTACTTGAGAGAAATAAAAATATATCGAAAATAATGAATCAGATTTGAATTACGTATACGAAATATATGTGAAAAATACACCTTTAAAGGAAACTTGAGTACCAATTTTAATCTAAATGTTTTTGGCATTAAATAACCCACAGTGTTACAATCTTATGGACCATTCTGTAGGCAATTCTGAAGGCTTTAAGCAAGAGCGCTTGTTCAGTGGAATTGGATCCATGGTAATCCTCAATGAGTGCAATTAGAATTATGGCCAACATCAGGGTTTAATCAGTGTATTAGCCACGCAGTATGGCTAGTGATTGACGAAGGAATAAACCACGTGACTACGGCTAGTCTATAATCCAGGTGTGGAATTGGAGCACACCTTATATGCCAAAATAATTCCAACACATTCCATTAAACTAACCAAACCAAATAAATGTTAATGAATATTATTTATAACAATTTTAAGATATTAAGAACTTGACACGTAGAAAATTTCATCAAAATGACATGTTTAGGCATTAACTTACCCGAAAAGGGTTGATATGTTATAAAACAAACAAACCAAACCACAATATCTCACAGATATCGCTCGGCTGAGCCCTCTTACCCTACTGCAAAACATAGATAAAAAACAAACCTATTGGCTGAGGCAATATAATACCTCGACTGCAGGTAAGACTTGGGCTAGATCGACGGTCGGAGAGGCCCTATCCGATGAATGGGCTGGTCACGTCAAGCCCAAAGTCCTATATGATTTTTCGATCCTATTACTCTTCTGGTAACCCCACAACACTTTTCAGCATATAAGCACTAGAAGGTGGTAGCTAGGGTCTTTAGTTCCCTGGATATGACGCTAAACTGCAGCTACTTGTGAGGTTCCAATTCTGGGGAATCTGGGACGTGTGGGGTAACTCTTCATTGCCATTAACCCCAGGTCCACATTTGCCCGGAGGAGTAATACCTGTTAGTTTCCCATCCATGTGTTAAATATGTAAAAATGAGTTTTACAAGTGTGTTTCAAATTTGAGTAACAAAAAAGAATGAATAAAAGAAGAAAAAAACAAACATATTCGGCATAAAATAACCCAACGGTTGAGATGCCGTAAAATTAAACCAACCAGCCAAAAAGCAGATTACAAAATACCTAGCACTATTTTTGTCTTAATTAACTTGGACTAGTGCGGAGTGATATATATATATATATATATATATATATATATATATATATATATAGTTTGGTGGGGTACTAAGTTTCTTGGTATTAGGATGATTTTAAGCTGGTCCTTTTCTCCAACTGTATGTTGCTGCAGAGCAGGTTACGTTTGAGAGCTCAATGTTTACTGCTAAGAAGGAGTCGGCGTAGCATCAAAGCTCCAACAACGCAAAATGCTTAAAAGGAAGTGAAAGACGATATTATCCCCTAATAATTTTAAAAGGAAGTGAAACACGATACCGTCCCTTAGGGCACAGAAAAATGTATAAATGTAAGCTGAATTTGATTATTTACCAGTTTGAATAAAGTGATTTGAGGAAGCTCGGTGGATCTCAGATACCTACGGTTGGAAATGGACCATACACACTATACCCCCAGTATTTAAGGCTTTTTTCTTTACATATATATATATATATATATATATATATATATATATATATATATATATATATATATAAAAAGTCCAGAGAAGAAATCTTCCTTATGACATAGGTTTTTTTTAAAACAACTTGTCACAGTTTGAGAGCTCAATGTGTGCTCTTATTTTTAGAGTCACAGAACAAATTTATAATTAAAGAAA
>CM042167.1:34686401-34718901 GCA_023376005.1 Doryteuthis pealeii
CCTCCTCCTCCTCCCACTTTCTCTCTCTCCTCCCCCCTCTCTGTCTTTCTCTCTCTCTCTCTCTCTCTCACTCTCCGGAAGAAATAGCCAATCGTTTCACCGCACCTACACCCCACTTTTTCAATGTGTTATCAAAGACGACCCCCAATTATAACACTTGGTTGGTTGGTTGGTTGGATTTTATGGCATGTCTTAGATTTTGATGGTAACTACCTGAACGGTTTTCACCCTATCGCGACAACAGCCAACTATTCTCCCTGCGGTTGTGGGTAAATAGTAGTTCAGATTGGGCTCTTAACCTTAGTGTGGCAAACGGTCTAGGAGAACGAAGACTCTGAATTCAAACCTGTTAAATACGGTTTAACAAATTGACCTTATGCCGGAGGGGTTGGGTAAATACATACATACATACATACAGAGGAGGCACGTAGCGTAATGCTTAGAGTCGTAGGAAATGGACTCGTCGACCCGAGATCAAGTCCTGGACAACGCTGTCTGCATTTCACATAGCGCTTATACTCTTGGGAAAAGTATGAATCCAACTATACTCCTTCTAGCTATGGATAAATAGTAGGGCAGACTGGGCTCTTTACCCTTGGTTATGCAACCTGTCTAGAAGTAAAACTCTGAATTCAAACCTGTTAAACTCGGCTTAAGAAATTGACATTTTGTCGCATCGTAATTGGTAGCATAGCAATAGCATAATCTTTACATATCATCCTATAACTCCACCACCAGAACCTTTCCTCTCATGAGCCTCAAATGACTCATCAAACCCGCTGCAGATCCACAAAGTTTTATGCAAATATGACATAGGAAGGACGTCCTTCCCGTTTAATCAGAAGTTAGAAGGAGGGATTGGCAAATACATACATACATACATACATACATACATATAACAACAACAACAACAACAACAACTCACAAAAAAAGAAACTAACAAAAACCCCGTGTCTTCAGTTCATCATTTTTTTCTTGTGAATCAAAAATTTCAGGATTGCGGATCTAGATTTGGTCCGGAATTCATTAATTTACTCACACCTTTATGGACACGTCTTGTACTGTAATGATTAGCGGGATAGATTCACAGACAATTTTTAGTGACTTTCTCGCTCGGTGCCTCATACATCTAGCCTTGTGCCACATCTAATCTAAGCTTTTGTAAATCACTAAATACAAATAAATAGTATCTCGCTTAAAATAACTTGTGTCAATTCCTGTCCAAGGCGGAGGCATTGGCTCTTGTCAAATTCAACCTCGGAATATTCCACCAGGTAAATTTCCCTATAGGTAATTTCTACCAAGGTGAATTCCACCATGGTAAATTCCTGTCCGTTGTGGTCCTGATTCCAAAATGGTATGATATGTTGGTTGGTTGGTTGGTTGGTTGGTTTGTTTTATGACACATCATATTTTTCTAGAATTACTGAAGTGTTACGTACTAACATTCCATTGCGTGAGCACGTTTCACGTTATATAAACGCTGAAGGAGACAAACTTTTACTATTTCAATATTTAACCGTCTGAAGATTGCATATTATGCATTAGAATATAGTTCCGGAAAATCAACACCATAATATTTCATCTATGATTTTAGAATTACTGATAGAAAAGTGAAATATTGATTGAGAGAAGAAATAGGGGGAAAGAAATAGAATTCACCCGCAAATGTGCGTGGATGTTTGGATTAAAAGTTTAGGACTATACTTTTCCCGCTCTTATTACATTCTGCGTTCTTATATTTTTGCGGATGTGAATGAATGAATAAATGAATGAATGAATGAATGTATAATAATAATAATAATAATAATAATAATAATAATAATAATAATAATAACTAGCATAACGAGAATACAAAACTAGACACGACTGGGTTGGGAAGGTGATCCACTGGGAATTATGCAAGAAATTAAATTTTGACCACACAACAAAATGGTATATGCATAAACCAGAATCTGTTCTTGAGAACGAAACGCACAAAATTCTCTGGGACTTAGAAATTAAAACGGATCACCTTATCCCAGCAAGAAGGCCAGACCTAGTGTTGATTAACAAAGAAGAAAGAACTTGTCAACTGGTATATTTTGCAGTGCCAGCAGATCACAGGGTGAAGTTAAAGGAAAATGAAAAAATTGACAAATATCTGGACCTTGGCAGAGAACTGAAAAAGTTATGGAATATGAAAGTGAAAGTGATACCAATTGTAGTTGGTGCACTTGGAACAGTCCCAAAAGGATTAGAAAAGGGTTTGGAAAGTTTGGAAATCAGAGGAAGGATTGAAACCATTCAGAACACTGCACTGCTGCAATCTGCCAGAATACTCAGAAGAGTCCTGGAGACCTGAGGAGACTTGCTGTCACTCAGACTCCAGTGAAAGACCATCAGCTAACACTGATGTGAAAACTCAAAAGGAGTAAATAATAATAATAATAATTTGGCATCCCTCCGTATGCAAAAGACGATGGCATGGTGTCCAATCTTTTTAAAACTACGTAACCTGAGTGGGTTCATATGGAGGATGTGCTCTTTCCCAAGCAACAGATCCCAACTCTTCACACTGCCACTGTGGTTCAAAGTAAAGGTAATAAACCAATGCAGTTTGGCAACGGTAGATGTTGTATATTTTCATATTATCTACTAGTTTAGTTGTTTTTTATTTTCAATGGTGATGTTGTATTAGAGTCGTCACATGGTTTCTGTCCTTAATAGCACACACGAAAAATTTTAAAGCACGTATAGAGCGTTTTCATTGACCTTGCCATCCCATTGTGACGAGGCATTTGTTATATTGTCTCAATTTTGGGGTTTAATTCATTTGCTGTTTTAGGTTGTTAGTTGGTTAATTATTTGGGTTTTACGGCATGTCAAACCTTGTTGGGTTATTTTATGCTGAATAATTTTGTTTTTTATCATTCTTGATAGATGCTTATTTTTTTATTAAACTCAATTTTTTCAATAGAATTTTCGGTTATTTCCTATTACACAAACATAAACAAAGGGGAACCACTCTTGACTGATACATTATTTATTCATTTATTATTGATCTATTAGGAAAAAAGAAGACGGGGTTAGGTTAGGGTTTAGGGTTAGGGTTTAGGTTTAGTTTAATGGGAAAATAAATAACTAACTAATCAGTCAAGAGTGGTTCCCTTTTGTTTATGTTGGAGTTATAGGAAATAACCCATTTTTCTATTTAACACATAGATAGAACCCTAAGAAGTACTACCACCCCGGGTTAGAGTGGACCTGGGAGTAATTGTGATGAAGGGCTAATCAAGATTCCCCAGATCTCCTGTACTGGGACTTCATTGTCAGATAATTTAACATCATATCCAGTTTGGTTTGGTTTGGTTTGGTTTTGTTTTACGGCATATCAACCTCGGTGGGTCATTTAATGCCGACTAAGTTGTGAAATAAATTAATTTTAATGCATGAAACAATTTTGTTTATCAACTCTTGTTTTTCTATTTAACCCATAGATGGAACCCTAACAGGTACTATCACTCCGGGTCAGAGTGGACCAGGGAGCAATGGGGATGAAGGGGTGCTCCACATTCCCCAAACCTCCAAAACTGGTACCTCACCATCAGATAGAGTTTAACGTCTTTCCCAGGACATGTAGAAGCTCAGTCACCGCCTTCTAGCACCCATATGATAAAAATGGGTTGGGACTTGCCATAATGGCAATGGGGTTGGGACAATCATATAGGTGCAAGGGCTTGACGTGACCAGCCGATTGATCGGAGGAGGCCTCTCCGACATCATATCCAGGATATTAAGACTCTCAACCACCACCTTCAAGCACATATGATGAAAAGGGTTGGAAGTTTGCTATAAGGACAATAGGATAAGAACAATCGTATAGGTGCTAGGACTTGACGGGATCAGTCGATTGATCGGAGGGTATATCTCCGTTGTCTTAGATATTGAGGGGAACTACCTGAACAGTTTTCACCCTTTCGTTTGGGTTTACGATCCTATGATTATATCCGTTGCCCTGGTCTACTGGCAGATTGAAAAGTACCTCCCTATTTTAAACTATTTATAATTTTTATATATCCAGTTATATTTTCTTAAATACCATATTTGACATCATATAAGACGCACGGGCATATAAGATGCACCCCCATTTCAGCAGGTCAGATTCAGGAAAAAAGTTTGTTAGAGTATTTAAGCATATATTGTTGAAAACAGTCTAGATGTGCATTACACAAGCAGAAACATAGCTGTATAAAAGCAATTTAGCGGCACAGGCAAGCAATAAGGATACACACGACATTTCAATAGCAGGAAATAATAATAATAATAATAATAATAATAATAATAATAATAATATAATGATAAAACTAAAACTTCACCTATGATGTATAAGACGCAGGGTAATTTTTTGTGCTAACATTTTGGAAAAAAGTGCGTCCTATATGTCGTCAAATACGGTACTTTAATGTAAGTTTCTTCATTTATAAATTATTATTTTAGTTTAATGGCAATTAAGTCCGTGCTGTTCTTTAATGGTGCGCCTCCAAATCTTGGTATAGTTCTTCGTGAATGGCTGAATCACCATTTTCCCGGGAGATAGATGGGTAGACGATGTCGGCATGAGATCTTAAACCCCTGTGACTTTTTTCCTCTGTGGTTGGTTAAAGGAGAAAGTCTGCTCTACGAAAAATACGACTTCGGAAGAACTTGAAGGACGAATACGATAATTTATTTCTGCCCTTCCACAAGAGTTCAAGGAGAAACCAATTGATGTGATTCCCAAGCGGCTTGAGAGGCTGAAGGCAAATGCTTGTGTCCATATAGAATTGTGAACAAAACTCCTTATTATTTGTGTTATTCTTTTTTAATTTTCTTTGTAAAAATGATGATTCAGAAATAAATTGTAAGATTAGTAAGTGAATGGGGTTACTTTACAATGACCCCGTGTATTGCCTTCATATTTTCCTCTTATATTTACCCGAATGGTTTGTGTGATAGGAGGTAAGTGGCTGTGCAGCTACAATATTGTGGAGTGCTTCTTCTAGATTTTATTCAAGACTGCACGCAGCATCCATGAACAGATCCCATCCAGCTTTTGCTCCGGTCCTTTTGTTAGAGTCCAGAGACAAAAAAGAGAGAAAGAATAGGATAATATTATGCTGTATAGAATCAAGGAAAAGGTTGGAAAGAAAAAGAAAGAAACGTTTTCTATACAGAACTCAACAAAACTTTAAGAGAAAGAGAGAGAGAGAGAGAGAGAGTGGGGAGAGAGAGAGTGGGGGAGATAATAGCATTCGGTATAGAAGAAAAGAAAGAAGAAAAGAGAGAAGAAAAGAATGAAGAAAAGAAAAGAAAGTCATAACAGTATTATGTACAGAATTAGATACACTTTTAAAAAGAAAGAAAGAAAGAAAGAAAGAAGGAAAGAAGAAAGGGAGGAAGGAAGGAAAGACGGAAGGAAAAAGAATAAGATAATATTTTGAATAGAACTAAAGAACATTTTGGAAGAAGAAAGAAAGAAGAATAAGTGAGAAAGAAAGAAAGACTGGTATTTTTATACAACTAAACACAATTCTAGAAAAATAATGTTATTTTCTTTCCCATTTTTTATCTAAAAAGAGATAAACAGAATGAAAGAGAGACGTTGTTTTTATAGAACTAGACACACTTTTTAAAAAAAGAAAGAACGAATTTTGTTTTCCTTCCGATTTTTTATTCAATTATTCTTCATTTCTTTTAGATTTTTTGCAAAGGCATTGATTGAAATTTAAAAAAAAAAAAGAAATAACGAAAAAATAAAGAGAGAAAAAAAAGAAAGAAAGAATAAAATAGCAATATTCTGAATAGAACTGAAGAATATTTTGGAAGAGAAAAAGAAAGAAAGAAAGACAGAAAGAAAAGAATCAAAGAATCCGATAAGAATATTCTGAATAGAACGAAAGAACATTTTGCAGAAAGAAAGAAAGAAAGAAAGAAAGAAAAGAAAAAGGAATGAAGGAAGGGAAGAAAGTAAGTGAGAATGAAATAAAAAAAAGGAAGAAAGAAATAAAGAAAAAAGAAATAATTTAAAAATTCGATAAGAATATTCTGAATAGAACGAAAGAACGTTTTGCAGAAAGAAGAGAAAGAACGAAAGAAAAAGAAAGAATAATGAAAAAAGAAGTAAGAAAGAAGAAAGAAGAAAGAAGATAGAAAAAGAAAGAGAAAGAAAAAGAATCAAAGAATCCGATAAGAATATTCTAAATAGAACGAAAGAACGTTTTGCAGAAAGAAAGAAAGAAAGAAAGAAAGAAAGAAAGAAAGAAAGAAAAAAAGAAAGAAAGAAAGAAAGAATAATGAAAAAAAGAAAGTAAGAAAGAAAGAAAGAACAATGAAAGAAAGAAAGAACAATGAAAGAAAGAAAGATAGAAAGAAAGAAAGAGAAAGGAAGAAAAGAATCAAAGAATCCGATAAGAATATTCTGAATAGAACGAAATAACGTTTTGCAGAAAGAATGAAAGAAAGAAAGAAAGAAAGAAAAGAAAGAAAGAAAGAAGAAAGAAATAAAGAAAGAAGAAAGAAGAAAGAATAATGAAAAAAAGAAAAAGAAAGAAAAGAAAGAAAGAAAGAAAGAAGGAAAGAAAGAAGAAAGAAGATAGAAAGAAAGAAAGAGAAAGGAAGAAAAGAATCAAAGAATCCGATAACAATATTCTGAATAGAACGAAATAACGTTTTGCAGAAAGAATGAAAGAAAGAAAGAAAGAAAGAAAGAAAGAAAGAAAGAACGATGTTTTTATAAACCTAAACACAATTTTGGAAAAAGAAAGAATTTTGTTTTCCTTCCCATTTTTTTTTTTTTTATCTATTCTTTATTTTTTGAGATGTTTTTAGAACGCATTCTCGTGCCTGAATTTAGCAAAAGAAATTCTGTTACTGTCAAGCAACCCTTTTTTTTTCTGTTTCTTTTGATGCATCTCGGGAAATCACCGTTGACAAAATACAAGAGGGAGACATGACTGATCGAATGGGATATTATATGCATAAAATAAATTAACTGCAAAATGTAAATGCGTAGCACGTGACATTTCCTTTACAATTACACGGAGACCCAGGGAGTAAAGGGAAGGACGGTGGGTCAGAAGATACGTTGGAATATTATTGCCACTATAAGGACTATTATATGTAATAGGAAATGTCTAATAATCTTATTATCAGAGATAAGATAAGTTAAACTGATTAGGAAATTAATTGTAACATTACAGAGTTAACTTAGTTATTGTATTCACAAGGCAAATACACTGTAAATAATATTTGTATAGAAATGGATTGAAAATCCGACTAGGGGATTGTCAGTGGTCAAGAAATAATTCATGGTTTAATTTGAGACACACACACACACACACACACATATATATATCCGTATACCAGGACCATGTTTTGCAGCTGAGGTGGAGCGCCACACCAACCATCAGGTCCTTACCTTACGGCACATTTCCCAGTGTTAGTCATACGATCAATTGGCGAGGATCGGTATCGAGCCAGAAACCTTGTGGTTCATCATAGCAAAAATTTCACACACACACGCATACACACATACACACATATATATGTGTGTGTGCGTGTGTGTGTGTGTGCGTGTGTATGCGTGTGTGTGCGTGTGACGTTTTAGCTCCATCGGTAGAGCATCCGACTATGAACCACAAGGTTTCTGGCTCGATAGCGGCCCTCAACAATTCAGCATATGAGTATCACTTGGAACTGTGCCGTAAGGTGAGGAGCTGATGGTTGGCTTCACACCAACCATCAGCTCCTCACCTTGCGTGCTTCGGCCACGATACGCACCGGACAATCCTTGCGAAATTAACCTGTCAATGATTCGGTTTCGATTTCTGTCGGAGGGAAATCGTTAGTATACATGATAAGACTTATACATAAGAGTATACATGATGAGACTTAATAAAATTGAAACAGTCTGTACGATGTTCTACAAACCAAACAATTCTTTGTCGAGATTCACTTGTCATGATTATTTTCTATAATTATCGAATTTTATCTGATATACGCATTCTAATTGCCTTCAAGTAAAAATATAAATAATAATAGATACTTTATTCAAAAACGCTTCTAAAAAAACAAAAAACGAACATCCAAAATCTTATTTCCTTCGCCGAGGCATAGGGCTGGTTTGTTATTGTTCACTCAACGTCTCCGTACCTCATATCGTAGAGGCGTGTCAGTATCATTGACAGGTTAATTTCGCAAGGATTGTCCGGTGTGTATCGTGGCCGAAGCGGTATAGTCTCTGACTATGCCTGCTGAAGTCCCGGTTTTGATTTCTGTCGGAGAGAAATCGTTTGTATACATCGCTGATGACACTTAATAAAGTTGAACCAGTCTGTACGATGTTCTACACTCCGAACAATTCTTTGTCGAGATTCACTTGTCCTGATTATTTTCTATAATTATCGAATTTTATGCGATATACGAATTGTAATTGCCTTAAGCAAATATATATATATATATATATTATAATATATATATATATATATACTTACAGACACTCACACACACACACACACACACACACACACACACACACACACACATATATATATATATTATATATATATATATATATATATATTATATATAAATATATATTGCATTACTAATTATTATACTATAAAGCATTCAAATTATTCATACTACAGGAATTCATTAGAAGTAATTTGCTAAAGATTCACAAATAAAAATTATTTTGAACATTTTAAATCCCTGCCAACGTCGGTAGCTCAACAAGTTATAATTATATATATACACTTATATATATGTATATATATATATATATATATATATATATATATATATATATATATATATATATATATATATATATGTATTACTAACTATTCTACCGCAATAAAGCATTCAATTATTCATATACAGGAATGCATTAAAAGTGGTTTTGCTAAATTCACAAATAAAATTATTTTGAATCCCTGCCAACGTCGGGTAGCTCAACAAGTTATAATATATATATATATATATATGTATATATATATATATATATCACTCACACACACATATATATACATGTGTATATATATACATATATATATACACTCAAACACACACACATTTATATATATATACACACACACACAACACACATATATATATATATACACACACACACACACACACACACACATATATATATATATATATATATATATATATATATATATATATATATATATATTGTATTACTAACTATTCTACCGCAATAAAGCATTCAAATTATTCATATTACAGGAATGCATTAAAAGTGGTTTTGCTACAGATTCACAAATAAAAATTATTTTGAATCCCTGCTAACGTCGGGTAGCTCAACAAGTTATAATATATATATATACACTCACACACACATATATATACATGTGTATATATATACATATATATGTATATACACTCAAACACACACACATTTATATATATATACACACACACATATTATATACACACACACACACATATATATATATATATATATATATATATATATATATATTATATATATATTGTATTACTAACTATTCTACCCCAATAAAGCATTCAAATTATTCATACTACAGGAATGCATTAAAAGTGGTTTTGCTACAGATTCGCAATAAAAAAAAAGATTCAAATGAAAATGCATTGTCTGCCAGGAGAGTTGAAGGCGATCGTTATTGACAGAATAGAGCTTTTATATATCAACGAGAATAATTCTTCTTTTTTAATTTTTTTTTTTTAAAGTCACTTTATCAAGAATAATTCACTGAACCGTTCATGTCCACAGCTTAAATTACACAGATAGAACATGCGAATGTTTTAAGATCCCTATTCCACAATACGCTTGCATTCTGTCTAACATCTCGCGATGTCACGGTCACCTTACCCCCGAATAACGTTCACATTTTCAACGCCTTCTGCAGGGCCCTCGAGTAATATGTATCGGCAAACGACTTCACCCTGCGCTGCCGCACGCTATTAACACACGGTGAGGTGAAATGCATGACCCAGGGGCGGAATGGGTTCGCCTCTTATGAAGCCCCTGAGACAAAACGTGCCTTGATAACCCTTATGGTATTTGGCTTTTATGTCGTCAATCGTGTTGTTGCTTCTTGTATAGCAAGAGTGTATTTCATTACAGTAGCGGAGGTTACACGTTTCAATTATATTAATAGAAAGGCAAAGAGAAGGTTATTGAAGGGGAAAGGCCCCGGAATGTGGATAAAAATACAGTTCTATAGGCATTTGGGGCAAGTTTAAGTCTGTCGTTAAGCTATCAGTCGAGGAATGGCAATGTTCCTGGTTTGATACCGGTCCCTGCTAACTCAGATTGGTAATCTGGTTTGTAGGGTAAAGCGGAGACCTGACGGTAGGTGTGGAGCTCCACCTTAGCAAAATCAATCTTCCAAGTATAGTGCTTAAGAAAATGAGAGCCCAAAACAAAGAGAGTGTCATTGAATGGTAATACCCTAGAACAATGATTCCCAACTTGGGGTCTACGCCCCACTAGGGGGGCAATTCAATAATAATAGGGGTCACTATTAAATATATAGTAATACAGGGTGAGTCAAAATGCACGCAAATTTATATTGTTCAAAATTATTCCACCAATCATATATTAGTCAACATTACTTTTATATATGTTATAGATATATGCATGGCGTTTGTATAATTAATGTTTTTTATACTTTACAGGTCATTATTTACATCATGCCACTTGATTTGGAAACTAGACTGGAGCTAGTAAAATTGTATAATAAGAATAAAGAAAAATGCAGCTGCAACAATGAGAGCATACAAAAAGATAAAAGCCATGCGAAACAATCCATTTCCTTTATCTACACTGACACGATTGATAAAAAAAATTCGAGAGCCAAAAACACTCCATGATTTACCATCAAGAGGTAGGCCGTCACTGGAGGAAAATCGTGTGGGTGCTGTTGTAGGGGCAATCACAAGCTTACAGTCAACTAATCCACTTGGCCATGCAAGTTCAAGAGGTGTAGCTGAACTCACAGGCATTCCTCAACGCAGTGTTACACGGATTCTTCATCACCAAGGTATGCAGCCTTACCACATGAGCCTTATATTTGCGTGCATTTTGACTCACCCTGTATTAACATTCTTTTAAATTTTATCCTATATGGATAAACATTATAAATTTATTGGGTAAATTGCAATTACAACCTAGCTGAGCACAACAGCTTATGCAATCTAGTCAAGTGTTCAGCCACTAATGTTATCGTGCATCTGGCACCAGCTATATGCTTATCTTCTGACTTTGATTAACATAACAGTTCTTAATCTGTTTTCCTTCCCCGCAATTATACAAATTATAAAATGGATTTTATTTGATTAAATTTGAAGTTAAACCCATTAGTTTTATTTGAAAAATACAATTTTTTTGTTATACTTTGATATATCCGGGTTAAGGGATATATTCTGAAGTTGGTATTTGGTATATTATCGCAGTAGTAATTGGTACGTCGAATAGCAAACCGTCGGCCGAGCAGTCATGTTGTCGTCTAGCGAGTAAGTTTAGCTTGTAGGCTTAGGTTTATTTTCCCAGTACCCCACTCGTAGCGAGTCAGGCACGAAGGCCCTATTTATGTGGGACCACCCACAAGCCGAGACTCATGGGTGGCGGGTAGAAAAATTGCGTCGATCCCTTCGGCATTCCCCCTCAAGGCAATTTAGGCAACATATATGCCCGCCTAAATTCATTAATTATTAACTAATTAATTTTCAAAATTAGGTATGACTTCAATTAAGCACATATCCTCCAATATATATATATATATATATATATATATATATATATATATATTGCAACTGATTTTAAAGTTTTTTGCTTTTTAGACTGATTGTAAAAAAAGTAAAGTCGTCGAGATGGCGTAAAGTCGATAGTGAGGGAGTCAAGTCGATAGTGAGGGAGTCAATCCCATTTTTACTTGCGCCAGACTAAGGAGATTATTTTTGGTGTCTGTGACGGAGCGCCACACCTACCATCAATTCCTCACTTTACTGCACAGATCCCTGAGGTCCTCATATGCTGAGTTGGCGAGGAGTCGGTATTGAACTCAGAACCTTGCGGTTCCTAGTCGAACGCTCTACCGACTGTGCTAAACCTGCCCTGTAGACTGATTTTACAGCTAATTAATAAACGCATTTGATTGGAGACCCTAGAATTGCTGACGTGAAATAAAACAAACCAAGTGAGAATATTATCTAATGTGTTGACTTGTTGGTCTCCACTAATTCATTTCTCTCTTTAACTCTTAAGGGCAGAATTGAATTAGTAGACGATTTCTTTTCGTATTCAATCCCTGATAGCAATATCATGTTCTTTATTAAGTAAACAACTCTAAGACGTTCGAATTATTTGAATAATGTCCAAATTGCATCATATTTACAAAAGATATAGCTAGCTCAGCATTTGACAGACTGTTGTCAGAACTATCTTCTTTTTTGAGACACTGATATTGTAATGGTTATCGAGTTAGGGAATGATCTTTGTGTGAAGAGTTGGGCAGACTGGGTTATTTAACTTAATAAAGTAAGATGTTGGAATTATTTAAATAATGTCAAAATTGCATCATATTTACAGAATAAATGACTACCGTATTTATGGGCATATATGCCGTTAAATACGGCAGTTATTATAACGAAAATTGAATTGAAATATGAGTTACGAGCGGAACGATTTAAACTCGTAAGTCAAGGTACCATGTATTTTCTTTTAACGTTGCTTTACTAAGTAATAGAACCAGAATGAGTCATTAATTTTCCTCCCTTTCTTTCATCATAATCAAAATAGAATTGTCAATTATTTATCCAAGGAGTGACAGGGCTTAACATTCGAACGCATACGTTCATGTTTTATTCTATCAATATTACTAGCAAATATATGCACCCTCCGGGTGCAAGTATTTAAGTTTTAATGTAATGAAATATCGTATTAAATTAGAAAGTCCAATAAGAAGGCAGATAAAAAGATATGTAACAGAGTGGGGGTATAATAGAAAAATATAAATGAAACTTACTCTTCCATCACTCCTGTCTTTCATTGCTGAATTTTACTTATTTAACTATTTAGTTAAATTAGGAAATAAAGAATAAAATGACAGTTATTTTTTTTTTGTTAATGGATTTCATTTAAGATTTATTGAAGAGATGTTTGCTTATATTCATTAAAATAAAACCAAACAATTAGAAATCAATAATACTAAGCACATATTTAATAAAATCACATTTTTAATATCAATATGCAAATTAGCTTTCCCATTCACACTGTAAACCGCTATTTTTTGTACATATAAATACAATTGCATGTTATTTGTATGTAGATATGGACAACACTAATAAAAAGGTGAAGCAATTTTATTAATAATTGAGGTTTAATTATAAATAAAATCATGGAGAATGTGATGTAAATAACGAAGGGAATTGTGACGTGAGTAGTAATATAGTTTCGGTTACAGACAGAAAAACACACAATCTCCATTATAATAAGATAGATATGAAAATGACGGTGCATATAAGACGCACCCCCACTTCAGCAGGTCAGATTCAGGAAAAAAAGCTTTTAGTGTATTTAAGCATATATTGTTGAAAACATACTCTCCTGTTAACCTTGATTATAACAATACCAGCAATAAAATAAGTATGCATGGAGTTTAGGGTAGGTAAAAGTACTGAACGTAAGCTGGGGTTAGTGAGCATCATAGAGAAGATTAGCCTAGGCCTCAAACTTCACCAACGATGTATAAGATACAGGGCAATTTTTGAGCCAAAATTTTGGGAAAGAAAAGTGCGTCCTATATACCGTCAAATACGGTAGCTCAGAATTTGAAAGACTGTTGTTAAATCTGTCTTCTTTTTGGAGGCGCTCGAAGCGTAATGTTTAGACTGGGATCTTTTATTTTTTTAGGTAAACAAGTCAATGTTATTAAATTATCTAAAAATATCAAAATTGCATCATATTTACAAAAGAAATGGTTTGCTCAGAATTTGGTAGATTGTTGATAGTACGGACTTCTTTTGGGGAGAGCTAGTCGTATAATCCCAGGGCCGGGTTAGCTCAGGCGGTAGAGCGTTCGGCTAGAAAACACAAGGCTCCTAGTTCGATACCGGCCCTCGTCAACTCAGCGTATGAGTCACACAGGGATATGTACAGTAAAGTGAGAAGCTGATGGTCGGTGTGGAGTTCCACCACAGACGCAAAAAGAAATCTCCTTAGTCAAGCGCTAGTGAAAAGGGGATAGACTCCCTCGCTGATTGGCTATTACTAACTTTAGGTCGCCTCGATTACTTTACTTTTACTTTTTTACTTAGTCGTATAATGATTATCGTCATTAGAAATTGGTTACGAGTAAATAGTAAGGCAGAATGGTATCTTTAACTTTATTAAATAAATAAGTCAAAGATGTTGGAACTATTCAAAGAATTTTCAAATTGCATCATAATTTCAAAAGAAATGGCTAGTTCAGCATTTAATTGATTGTTGTTAGAACTGTCTTCTTTTTTTGGAGACATTGATTCTTTAATGTTTATCGTGTTACGAAATGGACTGTGGATAAATAGTTGGGCAGTTATTAAACTCTGTTAAATAAGTAAAGTCGTTGGTGCAGCCTAAAGTCGGTATAAGCCATGCAGCGAGGGAGACTATCCCCTTTTCACTAGCGCTAGACCTAGGAGCTTGTTTTTGCGTCTGAGGTGGAGCGCCACACCTACCATTAGCTCCTTACTTTGCCGCAGAGATCCCTGTGCTACTCATACGCTTAGTTGGCGAGGGTCGGTATCGAATTAGGAAAGTTGTAGTTTCAAGCCGAACGTTCTACCGACGTTAATTATTTAAATAATGTCCAAATTGCATCATATTTACCAAAAGAAATGGGTGGTTGGTTGGTTGGTTGTTTTGTACTACGGTATATCAATCCTCTTTCGGGTGATTTGATACCGAATTATGTCATTTGGATAAATAAAGGATAGATTACTTACTGTACCTGCAATTGCTTAAGTGGCTACCCAATTAAGTATTGAACAGGTTCATCGTCAAAAAAGAAATGGCTAGCTCAGCATTTGGCTGACTGTTTTAGAACTGTCGTCGTTTTTAGAGGCGCTCTTCAGAGTGGCTAGACGTTTAGAGGCTACCTTCAGACGGGATGGAAACCCGATTGATTTATCATCAGTCAGATTCGTAACCCCTTGACCACCGTCACCTGCAGGCTGACAGGAAGATTTTAACTGATAAATACATACATCTGTATATATGTAAAGGCCAGCAAAGAGTGCCCCATCTATTTGATAAGAGAGCGTTGCGTTGCCTCCAATGCTATATATATATATATATATATATATTATATATATATATATGTGTGTGTGTGTGTGTGTGTGTGTATGTGTGTGTTTGTGTGTGTGTGTGTGTGTGTGTGTGTGTGTGTGTGTATCTATACATATATAAAGGGCAGTTGTGTGTATGTGTATGTCCGGAGGAAACTTCGAAAATAAAACAATTAACGATAAAGTAAAGATATACCTACGTTAAATATCATCTGTGCTTGGTTTTTGAGCAAAAATAATAAATATTTGATTTATATTAATGAAGACGATTAAAAAATAAAATTTAACTGATAACAGCATGATCTATTTTTTTACGTAGGATGTTTAAATTGGGCATTCTACGAGGATCGAACTCACAATTCAGTAATAATGGATCTGCAGGACTAACTTTTAGTATATATATATATAGTGTGTGTGAGATGGTCACTGTTTCAGCTTTTGCTGGAATGGTGTACCAAAGGCAGTATTATTGGTAGAGTGCTCAATATAAAATAGAGCTGTTATATAATATAATAAGATAAACATAAAGGTTTTACATATCTATTTATTTGGTGACAAAGGAACATTCACATTTGAAACATCTTCACCTGATGATTGCATCGCATGAAACCAATATGGTTGTGAATGTTCCTTTCTCACCTAATAAATAGATATGTAAAACCTTTATATATTTATCTGATTATATATATATATATATATATATATATATATATATATATATATATATAGAGAGAGAGAGAGAGAGAGAGATAGAGAGAGAGAGAGAGAGAGGGAGAGAGAGAGAGAGAGTCTGAATGCTCTGTTGACAAACTGCATCGTTGTTTCTGTTCCTACGATGCGGACGTCCAAACAGTGTATCTTTGAATTAATCTAGATCCTTTTAAAGTTTTAAAAATCTCTGAGGTTATAGCATTAGAACTTGTTGGAAAAGCCTTGAATATCTTATTATCAAGTTACCAGCAATAGTTTCTGCTTTCATTTTACGTATTTCAAGGGTTTGTAACACGGATTAATTGGATTTTCGAATTAACGTTGAATTGAGAGCTACAAGCTGAGTTCTCGGGCGTTTCGTTCAATATATTTAAGCATGTTTAAAACCTATTAGGCTAAAGCCCTAAAACTTGCTGAAAAGCGACGAATTTGTTGTTATCAAGTTAAAGAGAAAACAAAAGGTAAAGACATTGACGAAGGTTTGTGTATCAAGTCTGGGTTCAATCCCAGTTAATGTAATAATTTATTTTTGTTCTCCTTATCAAACGCAATACAACTGGTACAGGTTATAATTTAGTATCTCAACCCCGTCTCTCTCTCTCTCTCTCTCTCTCTCTCTCACTATATATATATATATATATATATATATATATATATATATATATATATATATATATATATATATATATATATATATATATATATATGAAATTTAACATTTTGAAAAAAACAAATGATGTTTGTTATGTAATTGCTGACAGAATCTGTTTCGACCAAATCGATTAATTGGTCTTCATCACGAGTAACATAGACGTCTATGTTGCTCATGATGGAGACCAATTAACAAAATGTTAAATTTCATACTGTCGGATTAACTTCCATCTATTTTTCATATATATATATATATATATATATATATATATATATATATATATATATATATATATATATAATGTAGGTAAAGTCGTCGGGGTAGCCTAATGTCGGTATCAGCCAGACGGGATGAGACACAAGATCAATTCCTTAAACGGATTTTACCAGATTGGAATTCATTGTTTTACTTATGCTAGTCTGATTATCTAACCATGGTTAAAGAGTACAGTCTCTGTCATTATTTACCTATAGCTGCAGGGAGAGTAGTTGGATACACACAATTTTCAACGGTATTAACGCTATGTGAAATGCAAGCACTCTCATCCAGGATTTGAACTCGCTTTCCTACAATTCTAAACATTAACTGTTGTTATGTGTCCAACGGGAGAAAATTAAATATTTTATAAAAACAAAAAAATTCCGCAAAATGGATTTTTTTAAATTTTAATTATTATTTTACATTTGCAAATGTTAAATAATAATAAAAAATGAAAAAAAAATCATAATCTGTTTTGCGGATCTTCTTTATTATTATTATTATTATTATTATTATTATTATTATTATTATATACTAGTACAAAATAAAAAAACACCATCCGGGCGGTGTAAAAGTAGATTTTTGAAACATATTACCTGAGGGGTGGGAGTAAAAAATTCAATGTCAGCGAGTTTGTACCCTAAGTAAGTAAAATCATCAAATTCATTAAAGGATTAAAAAATAAAACAATTTGAAATGTAAACTTAAATATGTATTAAAATAAAACAAACTATTTATAGATATATAATACCAGTCATGTATTTATTAAAACTTGTTTTAAAAAACAATGAGGACTGTCTAATGTTGCATGTTCAATTTTTGTGTGTATTCATTCTATGTTATGACGATTTTGGGTAATGTGACGTAAGCAGTGACGTAATTTTTGTTACAGACAAAAACCGTAAGCGAATCTCCATTATTAATAGATACATATTATTAATTTCTCCCGCTTTCCTCACCCCCTATCTCTCTCTCTCTCTCTCTCTCTCTCTCTCTCTCTCTCTCTCTCTCTCTCTCTCTTCTCTCTCTCTCTCTCTCTCTCTCTCTCTCTCTCTCTCTCTCTCTCTCTCTCGCACTCTCACTCTGCAATTGTCCTCAAAGTCACTGCCATTCAGAATCAGATTGAGTATAGGTGTAATACAATAGAGGGTTAATCCACACTTTCCAGACTTTCAGAAGTGGGGCCCCACCATTAGATACAGTTTAATTCTTCATAACATCCATTTCATTCCTTTTTTTCTTTTTTTTTTTTTCTTACCCTTATGTAGCGCAAGTATTTAGCACATTCTAAACCCCGCCGACAGGGTGTCATATAGATCGAGAAGGAAACAATGGGAGTCTCCCTGGATACTTAACGCTGTCGTCAGTTCTTATTCCTCGCATTGTGCAGAGGACAAAATGAAGACAAGTCTCGAATTTCACAAAGGGAAGGTTAATCAAGTAATGTCATTTCGCACGTAAGACGCAAATTAGCGAAAAAGACAAATTAGTTTTCGTTGACTCAGCATGATGGCCAGATTTCTATCAGTATTTTAGGACGATATAATTGGTCACTTTTCTAATATTGATAAAGAATAATAAATGGATCGTCTGAGGCGTGTAAGGTTGTTTGATTAAATAACTGACTGATTTTAACGGCGTGTCAAACCGTCTTGGGTTATTCTAGCCCAAAACTAATCAAGGACACAAAGCTCTTTGAGGGTGTTCAAATTTTCCAAACACATGGAAATACAAGTAAATAAAGCAAAAAAGGTATTAGGATTAATACGAAGGTCCTATGAATACATGGATGAATAAATGCTGAACAATTTATTCATTGCATTGGTAAGACCTGATTTGGAATTTGCTAATGTGGTTTGGAGTCCAACACTAATCAAAGACGTAAAACCCATTGAGGGAGTTCAGAGGAGAGCTACTAAATTAGTGAATGATTTAAAAACTCTTTCGTATGAAGAAAGACTTAGGAATATTGACTTACCAAGTTTGGTTTATCGACGGACGTACAAGAGGAGATAAGATTGAAGTCTACAAATATACACATGGTTTTTATTCAACGAACTTTGACCTACTAAACATTGCTCAAAATAACAATACCAGGGGACATAAAATAAAACTCTTTAAAAAAATGTTTGTAAAGCAAACACAAGACAAAATTATTTTAGTAACAGAGTGGTGAATACATGGAATAAACTACCATCATCAATAGTGAATGCCCCATCTCTAAACTCCTTCAAGGCAATGTTAGATAATCTGTGGAAAGATTATAAATATTCTGTGGAATTAAGATGAATATTTATAAGGAACAGCTGACAGGTCTCAGACCTAATATACTACCTGAAAGGATATTATTATATATTATTATTATACACATTTGCCTAAAAGCACACTGTTTTATCGAATAAGAATAATTCTTAAACAGATATTGTTGACCCATTGATGGAACCTAATTTTTGGCTTATCTTGGTATAAGATTGTTGTGATGTTTTAAGGGTTCAAATAAGAACAAAACGGTGGGTGACAAATGTAGAAAAATGTATTAACAGAAAGTAGACACATACAATACAGTAAAGTGGGAAATACGTCCGATAATAGAGCTATGACTTACTCGCATTGGCTTACTGCTAAGCCACAATTATCCCTGTTACTTATAGTAACCTGTCGGCGCATTCCATTAGTCTTATAGGGTGTATTACCTATAACACTCCCCCCTCCTAAGATTTCACTCCACAGGAGTCTTAGTATCTTTTTCTCTAGGGGTTTATGTTGATAAACTCCGTCGCTCTTCGTTTCCTTGAAGAATTGCGTTGTTAAGGGGTCTCCCCGCGTGAGTTCGAATCTCATCCTCGTCGCCAGTTTGTTGTGAGGCTTTAAGGGGTCAAATATGAACAAAACGATGGGTAACAAATGTAGAAAAATGTATTAACAGAAAGTAGATACATACAATACAGAAACGTGGGAAATACGTCCGACAATAGAGCTATGACTTACTCGCATTGGCTTACTGCTAAGCCACAATTATCCCTGTTACTTATTGTAACCTGCCGGCGCATTCCATTAGTCTTATAGGGTGTATCACCTATAACAAAGATGTACACAGAATCGCGACTTCTACACATGATTTTTCCAAACAATGGCAGGCCCTTCAGGTAAAATTTGGCTAATTAGAGATGAGGACAGAATGCATTTCAGATTAGTTTACGACTGTCCTCAAATCAAAGGCTAATTTGAAATTTCTGCCCGGAAGAACTCTCTTTTGAATTAAGACCAGAGGAAATCAAGAGAATAACTAAATTCCAGCTCAATACAGACTAAGCCTTACATATTTTTAGAAACCTAAGGACAATGATCCTGTGAACAGAACAACTGAACCCATAAAATGGTGATCAGGATTTTAAGATTAATCCATACTACCACTCCGGGTCAGAGTTAATATTGGTGTAATGGCAATGAAGTAATACAACAAACAGACGTCCAGAAGTAGGGCCGCACCATCAGACGTAGTTTATCAGGGCACTATATCTTAGGAAGGTGTCTTACCCTTCTGTAGGGCATAAAAAGTCGGGTTGACCTAAATCAAATCAGCCAATCAGCGAGAGAGTCTACCCCCTTTTCACTAGCACTAGACCAAGGAGTTTGTGTTTTGTATCTGGGGTGGATCGCAACACCTACCTTACTATATCATTATGTGATGAGCTAAACTTGCAAATCGGTCGGAAAATTAAGGGTGACCCAGAAAAAAACAGAACGCATAAATTTTGTAATAAAACTGTTAATTTTAACTAGGGTTTAGGGTTAGGGTTAGAGGGGGGGTTTATGGTTAGTTTAATGGGAAAATAAATAATTTGGGTTCTGTTTTTTCTAGGTCACCTGTAAGTAAGTAAAGTCATCGGGGCGTCCTAATGTCAGTATCAGCCAATCAGCGCGGGAGTCTATCTCCTTTTCACTAGCACTAGACCAAGGAGATTGTTTTTTGCATCTGGGATGGATCGCAACACCTACCATCAGCTCCTTACTTACCGCACAGATCCCTGTGCTACTCATACGCTGAGTTGGCGAGGACCGGTATCGAACTAGGAACCTGGTGGTTTCTAGCCGAACGCTCTACCGACTGAGCTAACCCGGCGCTGCAGGAATACAATTAGCGTATTATGTCCCAACATAAGGGGGAGTTAGTAATTAAATTATCGGTACTAATACAGAATAGCATGCAAGAGATAATATTATATTACATATAAAATAACATTACATTTTATTACATATCACGCAAATACTCGAAACATTTGTGACGATAAGGTTAGTGTTAGGATCAGGATTAGGTTAAGTTTATTGTTACGGTTAGGGTTAGTGTTTGAGTTAGGGTTAAACTACTTCGGGAGTTTCCGTAATCTAATGCTATTTATACGTAAATTCTAATGATAGTATCTCATGCGTGATATTTTGCATTTATTCCTAATTTTCAATATTTAATGTCCAGCACGTTATCCATTACATCACGGGGCACCACATTTTTATTTTCGTCATACAACGTGTGATAGCACGTGCGATACCCTGCCCTCATCAGCTGTCAACTAGGAGTGATAACACAGTTTCGGTAGCTAAGACAGGACTGCCACTTCCTAGCGCTACCAAGCAGCTTTCGCCACCGGACAGGGTATTAAAAAAAATGTAATACTACAGAGAAGAGATTATATGATCCGTTCATCGGAAATGTATTGTTATCAGTGCAGTTTGTTATTTGAAAACGCGTTTGTTTTCGGTCGTTGAGTTGATTACGCGATTGCAGATGTTACGTAACAACACGGGAATGATGTTTCCGCGCGCTTATCATTCGTGTTGAAGACTTTTAATCCTCGACCGGATCCAGCTAGATGTATTTTGCACCGTGGTTTGAAGACGATGTGAGGCGATTTTCAAACAGCGGTCAGTAATTCCTATTTTTGACAGGATCTCTGGACTGGAGCCTCATCATCAGATGAAGTTTAGTGATATAACCAGGGCAACATATTTTTATGAAATTCTTACAACTCTACAGGGAATACAGTCAGTCAGAAGTGGGGCCTCGCTATCAGATTGAGTTTAGTGTCATACAAAAGGCACCCCTTTTTCGGGGTGTGGGGCGAGCTTACCCTCTTCTGGGGATACAATCAGCATAATCTAAGCCCCACTTATGGGCGTTATATATGTCAAGAATAGTAGAATGCTGGTCTTAAGATCCATAATGTAATATTTGTCGTCCTTCGTGGTGTAATGGTTAACAAACTAGTCTCACAGATCCATAATTACTGAATCGTGAGTTCAATCCTCGCTTGATGTCCTATACTTGCGTTCTCGAATCACATCCTACCAGTGGCGATCTGTTACATAATTATTGGATCCTAATACTTATATATGGTATTGTAGAAATCAATAGTGCGATTAGTGCAGCTGATGGCCTTGAGAGTAAGGGACAACGCTTGACCTCACTCTCACCTTGCCTGCCGGGGATAAATCGTGAGAACCGGAAGGCATAGAAGACTCTGTTCCGGTTTAAGGATAGAAGTAACTCAGTCAGTTAGCAGAAGGTGTAAGTCGCATTTCTATGCGCATCCTATTATCTGCGCAGATTGTCTGGGTTGGGGATGGAAATAAAGTAACATCAACGTAAATCGAAGTCTTGTGTTTATTACCTAAAAACTAACAATGACACAGGGCTTCTGATAAGGAGTGATCCCTAACAGAAACCAGACCCGATGTATCCATAGAAGAAAGTGTTACATATTAATTGGATCCCTATTACTTTTTAAGGTAGTATAGAAATCCTTATGGCGACCAGTACAGCTGATGGCCTTGAGAGTGAGTGACAATGCTTGACCTCACTCTCACCTTGCGTTCTGGGATGATCGTGAGAATCGGAAGTGATAGAAGCCCTTCCGGTTTAAGGTGTAAGGAACTCAGTTAGTGAGTTGCAGTTAGTCAGTTGAGAGTTAGGACTGAAGCTAGCAAGATGTGACTCTCCGCGCGCATTTTGTCTGGTTCTGGGGATCCGGAATAAAATAACATCAAAGGTAAATCGAAGTCTTGTTGTTATTACTAAAAGCTAACAATGACACAAGGCTTCTGATAAGAAATGGTCCCCAGCAGAACCAGACACGGAATCCCCAGATAAGAAAGACCAGACGAGACCTGTAGAAGATATACCAGACCATTAGAAGATAGAAGACAGAAGACTAGACGATCAGAAGACGGCCAGAAGAATAAGAGAGGTATATAACAAAGTTCAGACCTTAGAAGAGACCAGACCAAGATGTTAGAAGATAGAACCAAAGCCGGCCAGAAGAGAAGACGACTAGAAGTAAGAAGTAAGAAAAGGGTATACAACATTATATCGATTTGGTACCGTGAAAACCATCAGTGTGCAACAGATCGGCCTGGGTTGAAAGAGGTCACATCGCGGTGTACTTATTTGGAAGTTAGTCTTGTAGATTCTTTACAACTGTATAGAGAGTTCGAACCCAGCCGGAGGCCCCATACTTGTGACCTTGTGTCATATCCTATCGTTGGCAAACGGGTTGGTTTAATACCAGAAATATAATCGTCAGTTTTAGATGGAGCAGTTTGCCGAGGACAAAACGAAGACGAGTCTTGAATATCACAAAGGGAATAATTATTGACTAACTTCGTTTTGCACGTAAGAGACGAATTAGCTAAAAAATGAATTAATGATGACCAGGTTTCTATCGCTATTTTATGAGGAAATTATATGAGCATATATATATATATATATATGAGTAAGAAAAGGTGGAATGAAAACATCACACAATGCTGTTAAAGAAGAAAACAATTATAATATAATCATAGCTGATATTGATCAATATTTCGATTTTACAAAAATCATTCATCAGAGCTCATTCACTCCCGTATTGTTTGGTCGGAGAGAAAAGTCAAAATGACTTTCCTCTCCGACCAAACAACTACGGAGTGAATGAGCTCTGATGATTTTTGTAAATCGAAATATTGATCAAACAGCTATGATTATATTATAAATTGTTTTCTTCTTTACAGCATTGTTGATGTTTTCATTCCACCTTTTCTTACTCAAATTTCGGATTAATTTCCTTTCTTAACTTATATATATATATATAATATATATATATATATATATATGTGTGTGTGTGTGTGTGTGTGTGTGTGTGTGTGTGGGAAATGAATCCGACAATATGAGGAAAAAAATGAGTAAAGAAAGAAATGTAGATGGATAAAAATGAATTTTATCGATATCACTTTTAATCGATATCACTTACACATGTGTTTCGGTCTGTTTATCAAAATGTATACGGATTTACGTTATTATTATTATTAAAATAATCAGATGGAGTTGAAATGATGATGATAATAATAATAGGAAAAATGCATAAAATGTTCCGTACACAGATTTTGCCGACCTTCATCAGAGTAGTATTTTTATTTATTTATTTATTTATTTTTTATGAAGGTCGCAAAATCTGTGTACGGAACATTTTATCCATCTACATTTCTTTTCTTTACTCATTTTTTCCTCATTATATATATATATATATATATATATATATATATATATATATATATATATATATATAGAGAGAGAGAGAGAGAGAGAGAGAGAGAGAGAGAGAGTGATGACAATGTTATAAAAATGGATGTACAGTTTTTAAGCATGAAAGAAAGGGCTAATATTCAAGAGATACAACTGATTTAACCGTTTCGTTCGGATTAATTGTGTAATAATAGTCTAAAGAGATTTATACAGCAACTAGAAGCGGCAACCCAGCATCGCCTGGGTAGAGGTGGGTTTAAAAAGTTAGTCTCGCAGATCCATTATTACTTATCACAAATTATATCCTCACTGGATGCCCCATAAAATCCCCGCGTAAATATATAACAATATGGTAAGAAATTTTAATTCAATAATTTACAATTAAAAAAAAACAATATAAATGAGGCGATTAATTCAATCAATCAACATCATATTTCAATTACCTTCTGTTACTAAAAAAAATATTTTTAAATAGCTTCCGAATATAAATAACATCTTCATTATTTTTGCTCAAAACCCAAGACCGGTGATAGTGAATGTATATAGATATTTACTTGTCGTTAATTGTTTATTTTTGAAGTTTCCTCCGGACATACACATATACACAACTGCCCTTTATATAAGTACTAGCAGCAGGGAGAGAGGGATTTTTTAAGTTTGTCCTGCAGATCCATTATTAGTAAATCGTGATTTGAATCCTCATGGGATGCCCCATTATATCCCTATGTAAAAAATAGACCTTGCAATTAATCCAGCTATTCTGAAAAGAAATGTTAATGTCTACTATCTAAAATATCAAATGAAAAAAAATCCATGCTGTTATCAATTAAATTTCATTTTTTAATTATCTTCCCGAATATAAATCAAATCTCTATTATTTTTCTCAAAAACCAAGCCCTTGAGGTAGAGTGTCACACCTACCGTCAGCTCCCCACTTTACCACACAGCTATGAGCAAATAATAGAGTACCGTGGTTTCTATAGCCTTTGTTAGCTACCAGTCCAGGAGAAGGAAAATTCCTTTTAATATAATATATTTCATTAAAATGCTATATATAGATTGGTATATTTTATGAATCAACATTTTGATTTTAAAAAAACAATTAATTAAAATTAAAATCTGTTAAACAATCTTTTAAACACTTATTAAAGGGTTCATCATCAAAAAAAATACGAAAGAAGAGAGAAAAACCGTTGGAAGAGAATAGGGCACATTGTACCAAAAAGCGTTGGGTTTGCCATAAGGGCAATAGGGTTGTGACCATTAAATAGGTGCTAGGGCTTGACGTGATTAATCGGGATGTGTCTTTCCGACAGTCCGTCTAGTCTAATTTAGGCTCTAAGCAGAGTGTTGCATGTCATGGACTGCTCATTCATCATTAGATGCAGTTTAAAATGCTAAAAGGAGTAAAGTTTTGTTCACCTTCTTTAATTTGAATCCATTCTTTCTAACTAGAATTTTAGGGGAGGGAAACGCAAACATAAAAAAAAAATAAACTTCATTTTTATTCATATTGATATTTTCTTCCATTACGGACGACAAAGACTTTTCGTCTATCCTTCTTTTTTATTTTATATCCCTTACTTTTTTTCTTTTTTTTCTTTTTTCAATCAATTATATTTTCTGAGTGTGACAAGTTCCTATCTAAAAATTAATGCCATTTGACAGTTTTCTTCTTCTTTTTATTTATTCGTCTTTTTTTTTTTATTTGTTTTCGTTTTTTCCCTCGATCTGTCGCATTACGAATTAGTTTTCAAGGCACAAAATCTTTCATCTTAAAAAAGGCGGGAAATTAACTGATTGAAAGGAACCCCTCCCCCCACAACACACACAAGGACACACATAGATACACACGCACGCACACACACAGACACACACACACACACATATATATATATATATATGTATATATATATATATATATATTTAGATAAAAAAGAACAAAGTATTCCAAATGATAAATTGATTGAAGATGGCGAAGAAAGTCGACATCAAAATGCTTCGGTTTTTAAAACCATCATCAGGACAATTGGATGAGTAAGGCATTGTCTTTAAAAAAAATATAAACATTTTAATGTCGACTATTTTCACTATCTACAAATAAAATCATCCTTTGGAATACTTGTTTTTTTTTATTATTTACTTTTGTAAATACCATCGGGTTTATTTCTACATATATATATATATATATATATATATATATATATAGTTATACCTAATGAATCATATATACCTACTAACAGTTTCGCTTAGTGATCTTCAGAGCAACGATCCTGGCCCTGAAGAGCACTAAGCGAAACTGTTAGTTTGTATATATGTTTCATTAGGTTTAACTTTATCATTTGCTCTACTTAGGTATTGAACACTCTTTACTTTTTAGCTTTAGAGTATCCTGGCGGTTTATATATATATATATATATATATATATATATAATAATAAAGTAAACTACAGACACGTGTTCGACGTATCACCTCTCATCAGTACAGTTATACCGTTTTTAGCAGTTACCTCTGGCCGGGTTCGGGCCCGAACGAACTTTCGCTTTGCATGCGCTAGACCAAGGAGATTGTTAATGCGTCTGATGTGCTACGCCGCGCCAACCATCAGTTCAGCACTTTACCACACAGATCCAAGCTGTGCCACACATTATATATATATATATATATATATATATATATATATATATATATGCTTGTATATTTATATGTACACACACACACACAGACATATATATATATATATATATATATATATATATATATATATACGTAAATTTGTATATGAGTTGAATATTCATTAGGAGAGTCATTCATTTTGGCAAGGCTATAAAGCTTTGTCTCGAAAGCGAGTTCTACAGACAATTCTGTTTTTAAATTGTTTTATTTGTTTTCTTTTTGTGTTTTTTCTCTACTCAGTATCGATTATGGGGAAGAAAAAACAGCAGATTTTTCAAAAAACGAAAGAAAAAGAAACAAGGGAGTAGTAGAGAATCTTTTCAGACACCGTTAGGTCAATGGGCAAATGCCAAGGCCGACTTGAACAATTTTCTTACGTAACCCGTGGACGTGGTGCTTATTTCAATTCCCGAAATAAATATTAACCTTTCATTCAAGATGTCACCCACAGTTTGATAGGAAAGATGATAGCGCTATATTTTCGGCCGCGTTTTTTTTGGGAAACCTTATAGAAGTGTAATTGAAGAAGATGACTCTTATGCTTCGTGTGGCCATTTTGAGGCTGTAGTTGAAACGATTTTACATTGGAGATCCTTTGTGGCATAAAGTTTGATCCTTTCCTCAAGTAGAAAGATGTAGTATCAGTTTTTATGCTTGTCTGTTGATCTGTCCTCAGAGCTGTTGATATCTGATTTAACCCTGTCTTGAAGTAGAAAGGATATTGATCTTGCTAGTAAAAAATCAGAAATCATCAATAACATAAAATTGACTTTGAGACTTTTTGATAGCATTTTTAGAATCCGTGGGCAAAAATGCTTTTAAAACATATTTAAAACTCTTTATGACAACATTACGATTCGTGTGACCATCTTACAGCTCTAGTTGACTAAGAGTCAGATCTTAGCCCTGAAGAGCATTAAGCGAAACTAATAGTAGGCTCGTCTGTCTCATTAGATTTATCTTTATTATATATATATATATATATATATATATATATATATATATATATATACTAGCAAATATATGCACCCTCCGGGTGCAAGTATTTAAGTTTTAATGTAATAAAATATTATGTTAACTTAGAAAGGCTAATGAAACTAAATAAAATGCCGATAAAAAGATTTGAAACAGGGGGGGGGGGCAACTAAAACTTGCTTTTTCTTCCCTCCCGTCTTTCATTGCTAAATTTTCATAATTTAACTATTTAGTTAAATTAGGAAGTAAAGAATAGAATTACTGTTAATATTGCTCATGGATTTCTTTTAAGATTTATCCCGAGATTTTTTCTCATATTCATTAAGATAAAACCAAACAATTAGAAATCAATAATACTGAGCACATATTTATTAAAATCAAATTTTTGATATCAATATGCAAATTAACCTTCCCATTCACACTGCAAACCGCCATTTTTTGTATATATAAATACACTTGCATGCCATTAGTATGTAGCTCCGGCCCACGCCGGGGGTCCAGTGGCTTCGGCCCTGGACCTTTTTACGAGTTAATAGCGTCGATCCCAGGGGGCCATCCCCCCAGGCAACACCTGCCCCCTCGATTTAAAGGGGCAGGGCTGGGTTTATTGCCCAGTGCCTGAGGCGCCCCTTGAGGGGGAATGCCGACGGGATCGACGCAATTTTCACCTGCCACTCCATGAGCTTCGGCTTGTGGGTGGTCCCACGTTAATAGGGACTTTGTGCCTGACCCGTACAAGTGGGGTACGCGTAAAATTATGTAGATCCGGCCCACGCCGGGTCCAGTGGCTTCGGCCCTGGATCTTTACGAGTTAATAGCGTCGATCCCAGGGGGCCATCCCCCCAGGCAACACCTGCCCCCTTGATTTAAAGGGGCAGGGCTGGGTTTATTGCCCAGTGCCTGAGGCGCCCCCTTGAGGGGGAATGCCAACGGGATCGACGCAATTTTTTCACCCGCCACCCCATGAGGTTCGGCTTGTGGGTGGTCCCACATAAATAGAGACTTTGTGCCTGACCCATACAAGTGGGGTACGCGGTAAATATCATGTAGATATGGTCAACAATATTAATAACGTAAAATAATTTTATTAATTATTGAGGTTTAAATATGAATAAAATCATGGAGAATGTGATGTGAATAACTATGTGAATTGTGACTCGATTAGTAATATAGTTTCGGTTACAGACAGAAAAACACACAATCTCCATTATAATAAGATATATATATATTGCCATACCAAGATTAAAAAGACCAGTCTGTCCTACTATCAACCCATAGTAGGAAAGAGTATTGTTGGATGCATACATCAGAGATTTTTCCTGTCTTAAAACAAAGAGTTATATAATCTGTCTGTTGGTCTGTCCTTCCAGTGAGTCGTTAAAATTATTATATTGCAACAAATTATAAAGGGTTTATCCGTTTAAAATGATTGTAAAGAAACATATTTGCCCTTTATATAAATGGAAATACTGTATTTGACGGAATATAGGACGCACATCTTTCCCAAAAATTTTAGCTCAAAAAATTATCCTGCGTCTTATACATTGTAGATCAAGTTTGAGACCTCCCGTAGGCCTAGGCTAATCTTCTCTATGATGCTCACTAACCCAGATTACGCTCAGTACTTTTACCGACCCTAAACTCCTTGTATCCTTATTTTATTGCTGGTGTTGTTATAATCAATCTTAATAGGAATATATGGTCAATAATATATATTTAAATACACTAAAAAACTTGTTTACCTGAATCTGACCTGCTGAAATGGGGGTGCGTCTTATATGCCCGTGCGACTTATATGCCCTCAAAACTGGCTTTGGTATAAATTAAACAAAGAAGGGTTGATATGTCTTACAAACAATCAACAAACATCTTTGAAGAATAATTAAAGTTCTAATTACAGTCGAACTGGGAAGACAAGGCAACAAACGATTGTAACTCAAATACAAACCCGAATGCTACAAAGTCCACTGCAAAATGACAAAGTATATATAAAACTCCACAATGTCATTCAAATCAAGCAGTCAAGCAGCCAATCAGAACTCAAGGAATTGAATCACCCAAATCACCCAGATTCATGGATGGATCATTCTTGATTCCTATTTATACCAGCTATCTTGGACACTGCTTGAGTTCTACTTAGTTAGCTGCTGTTATTAAAACCAACAGTAGAATAACTGACTTCAATAATCTTAAAATCTAAACAAATACTACTATTTAAAATGGATTGGAGGCCTTCGGAGTGTAATGTTTATCGTAGTAGGAAATAGACCCAGTGATATGAATTTAAATCTTGGACGAGGTAGTAGCTTTAGACATGGCTACATACACTTGTGAGTAGTATGAATTCTACTATTCTCTATTCAGATATGACTAAATACTTGGTCAGACAGTGTTCTTAAAACTTGGTAAGGTAACTGGTCTATGAGAAGGAAAACTCTGAATTCAAAACGTATGAAACTCCGATCAAACATTCACCCTATATATATATATATATATATATATATATATATGTTGTTCTGGTTCCAACGGGAGAAATTTTAATATTTTATAAAAAAGAAGAAAGTCCGCAAAGTGTATTGTTCTCAGAAAAAATGTTTTATTTTTTTTTATCTTACATACGCAACACGTGTTTCAGATATTCTGGTATCTTCTTCAGGCTTTGATCAATACATATATTGATATACATATACATTCCTGGTTGATGTTTGGTAGTATATTTTTACAATCAAACTTTCTGCTGGGTTTTTTCTCTCCGCAAGGATCTACCAACACGCTTCTTCAGGCTTTGGTCAATACATATATTGATATATATATATATATATATATATATATATATATAGAGAGAGAGAGAGAGAGAGAGAGAGGAGAGAGAGAGAGAGATAGAGCTCTCATCATATATTAATAGATATTAACCTATTAAATTGGCATAGGTGCAGTTATCGAAATATATCGTCAGCGATAATGACAAATAGCCAGGCTGGCAGACATATTGTAAATTTGTTTTTAACGAGATGCCATTGACACAACTTATTAACCAAACAATGCAAATCTTACCAAAATTCCTGTATTGTAGAATTCTATTGCTACGGAAGTATGGGGTTGTCTAGGGGTATGGGTTGTCTAGGGTTATGGGGTTGTCTAGGGTTATGGGGTTGTCTACGGGTATGGGTTTTCTAGGGCATGGGGTTGTCTAGGGATATGGGGTTCTCTAGGGGTATGGGGTTGTGTATGGGTATGGGGTTGTGTATGGGTATGGGGTTTTCTAGGGGTATGGGGTTGTCTAGGGGTATGGGGTTGTCTACGGGTATGGGTGATATCTAAACGATTCCCACACTCTTTGTGTTCTAATATTTGGATTAAGGTGCCGGTTTAGCTCAGTCGGTAGAGCGTTCGGCTAGAAATCACTGGATTCTTAGTTCGATACCGACCCTCGCCAACTAAGCGTATGAGTAGCACAGGGATCTGTTTGGTAAAGTAAGGAGCTAATAGTAGGTGTGGTGCTCCACCTCAAACGCCAAAAACAATCTCTTTGATCTAGCGCTAGTGAAAAGAGGATAGACTCCCCCACTGATTGGCTGATACCGACTTTAGGTCACTCCGACGACTTTTTACATATGCGATCATTATCATCATGTGGCGCAATTAGCACGGATATCTATGACAATCTCTCGCCAACCTTCTCTATCATTCATTCTCTCAGGGATGTCTTCCTCGTAGAGTTGGTCAATGTAGGTCCTTACTGGTCGGCCCACATTAGCATGTCCAGATGGGAACGTCGCTAATGAGTTCGTTCTCGCTCCTCCAGCAGTGTCCAGCTTGTCTTTCCGTCTCACTCGGTTGGTTTGTGAGATAAGCGGCAGGTGGACGTACAGCTGCTTCCTTGAGGTGTGCTTTTTCTACGGTTTGTTCAAGACCGCACGCAGTATTCTTGTGCAGCTCCCATCTAGCTTATTCTTTAGGTACCTTGTTAGGTTCCAAATGGTGCAGCTATACAGTAGCACTGATACAGCCACTGCTTGGAAGAATTGTCGTTTTAACTTGTTAGTGAGATCGGATTTCCATATGACTGATAATCTGTTTATAACCGACTGTGCCTTTCCTATTTGTGTATTAACTTCGCTTTCTGTAGATGAGATATTACTACCTATGATACTGGTGCTAAATAAACTGATGGAGAGACAAAATTAGTACATGTACACAGACAGAAACATGTAATATATGTATATATATATGATAAACATACGATTGAAAAGAAAATACAATGGTGAACCAACAGATAAAGTATACATATATTGTTCTACAAAAGTTCAGTATTTGAAAGG
>CM042167.1:34721401-34726401 GCA_023376005.1 Doryteuthis pealeii
AGGATATGTGCTTAATTGAAGTCATACCTAATTTTTGAAAATTAATTAGTTAATAATTAATGAATTTAGGCGGGCATATATGTTCAAATGTAAGGCTAAACAAATCGAGAAAATATCAATCCCTGAATGTACATTTCGACCTATTAGGTCTCATCAGCAAGGTTATAGACATGGGAGACTGCTCCGTCTACAACCTAGTGAAGTGACCATGTTTACACTGTAAAGACAGCAAGCAAAATGTGTGATCAGGCTCAAAATTTGATCATATAACCTCAACAGTGTAGAAAGCATAATCTGTTTGAATATTTGGGGCCATCGAGGTGCCCTCAAGCAAGAGCGCTTGTCCAGTGCAATTGGATCCTTGCTAAAGAGTCCTTTGACAATGAATCATTTGGTTCTTCTGGTAAAGAGTCCTCAGTTCCTGGTAAAGAGTCCTTCGATAATGAATCCTTTGGTTCCTCTGGTTAAGAATTCTTAGTTACTTCGTCAATGGTCGCAAGTATACTGTGAAAGAATCAGTGCTTAATTAAAGTATCAGCCACGCAGTATGGTCAGTGATTGGCTAAGAAATAGACCACATGACCTTGCCTAGTCTATAAATCCTGGGAGGGAATTAGAGGACACATTATATATAAAAAATTCCAACAAATATGTTCACAAGAGAAAAATAAAAATCAATTACACCCTGTCACTCCGGTGTAAAACTGAATATATATATATATATATATATATATATATATATATATATATATATATATATATATATATATATATGCGGGAGCATGTGCACGTAGATGCGATGCCACCATGTTCGGAATTCGAGACTCTGGGAGGTAACTGTGTTCTCTGTCAAGTTGATTTGGTGAATTTCATGAAATATATATATATATATATATATATATATATATATATATATATATATAGTAATCCACAGACACATGTTTCGACTTATCAAGTCTCTTAAGTGTGGCTAGACATTTGTGCGTCACCTACAACCGCGATAGAAACCCGATCGATTCAGCATCAATCGGACAGCTTAACCGCTTGGTTATCGTCACCCACGGAATGCGAAGGGGATTTTAACTGTTTTTAATACACACATCTGTATATAAAGGCCACCATATATATATATATATACTTTGGTGCCCTACACAACAGACGTAGCTTCCTACGCATTCAGGATTAAACGTGAAATATGTTCATAACAGAGAGAGAGGAGAGAGGAGAGAGATAGAGAGAGAGACAGAGAGAGAAAGAGAAAGACAGAAAAAGAGGAAAGAGAGAGAGAGAGAGAGAGAGAGAGAGAAGAGACGATTATCACTTCACAACCTTCTTTTTACATCGATCATTTTATGAGAATTTTTATCGGATTTTTGCTTTTTATTTAATTTTTTTTTTTTAGGAATCTAATTTGTTGATGACAGAATCTTTAGTGAAATAGAGTTCGATATTAATCTAAATTAATTTAGCAAGTTTTTGATGATTATTATTATTATTTTTTTATTTTTTTTATTTTTTTGTAAGGAAGGACTTTTTTTTAAATAGAGAATTACAGGTTAAAAAAAATCTTGATATTCGAATATTTTTAATGTTAAGGATTCATCCATAAATGCGATCAAGATTGCTGACGATAAGGCGATTCTGAATGTCATCAGAAAGATATTATTCATATATATATTATATATATATATATATATATATATATATATATATATATGAATATCAAAATCATATACGTGGGCGTACGTATGTGCGTTTTTGTCTCTCTCAATTTTTTATGTTTTCTGAGGCTCTGTTCAAGGTAAAAGTAATTAATTATATTATCTTTACAAAGTATACGTACTAAAATCAATCATATATATATTATATATATATATATATATATATATATATATATATATATATATATATATATGTGTGTGTGTGTGTGTGTGAGAGAGAGAGTGAAATAAGAGGACATTAATCCGACAGTAGGCGGAGAACGGTAGATAAATACGGGATGTTGTACAAAATGGTTGTGTATTGTAGGTAGTGATGTCGACGTTGTAACGTTTCGGTCTGTTAGACGTTCTTCAGGACGCTGGATTGAGTTCTTGCTTCCATGGTGAACATTTTCATACTGGTGAATTAAGAGGTCGTGAATAAGGGGAGGGGTGGTCACTTGTTAGTGTTAGCAGAGGTTGGTAGTCGAAGTTTTTCTTTCTTTATCTCTCATAATATTTCCTCACACCTATGTAAAACCATCATAAACAGCTACGGACAAAGACAGACAACAAGACGATATTTAGCAATATATATATATATATATATATATATTATATATATATATATATATATGTATATGGACTCTCCCGTCGATTATCGACGTATGAGGGTTCATACACACAATGAACTCCCCACATAGGGATTTGTTTATAGTGGTGAAGGCTTGTGTTGGACCATCCACACTTTTTGGCACAGTCGATAGGAAAGAATTGGTGCATCAAGGGTTGCCACAAACCCAATCATCGACCGACCTCAGGAATTTGGAATTCAGAGCTATCCCTCTCCTAGACTGGTTACCTACCCAAGGCTGAAGGGCCCAGTCTGCTCTACTATTTAACCCATAGCTGGAGGGAAAATATATGAATTCATACCTTTCCTAAGGGTATTAGCGCTATGTGAAATGCCAACAGCTTCGTCTAGGAATTGAACTCGAATCGACGAGTCCATTTTCCACGACTTTAACCACTAGCTTTAACCACTAGCCCACGCTAGAGAGAGAAAGAGAGAGAGAGAGAGAGAGAGAGAGAGAGAGAGAAAGAAAGAGAAAGAGAGAGGAGAGAATATATATGTAGAGAGAGGGAAAGAGAGAGAGAGGAGAGAATATATATATATATATAATATATATATATATATATATATAGAGAGAGAGAGAGAGAGAGAGAGAGAGAAAGTGAGAAAGAAAGAGAGTGAGAGTGATAAAAAAGATAGACAGAAAGACAGAGAGATTTGTAGAGATAAAGAAAAGAAATATTCATACATATTCATACAAAAACAAGACATTGTAACTAAAGAAAGAAAGAAAGAAAGAAAAAAATAAAGAAAGAAAGAAAGAAGAAAGAAAGAAAGGAAGGAATTGATTGTCAATTAAAGGGAAAGAAAATCAGTTGTGGTTAAATTAGTCGATTGTCTTTAACTTGTAAAATTTAGCCTTTCAATTATGCATCCTAATTTAAATATATTCTAACAATCAGGACCACCAGTCACTTTCGAATCATCAAAAAAGAAAGGTAAAATGGCGTTTATTCCTGCGTTTTATTTTGATAAATTTAGAATCGTTCCATTAAAAATAAACGACGATAAAAAAATTTCCCTATTGTTTCATTTTCTAAATGCAGCTTCTTATTTTGATTTCTTTTTTCTTTCGTTTATAGGACGATGACACAAGATACAAAAAGATTGAAAATATCAAGGCATGCATGAAAATAAAGGATCGTCTAAACTTCATTTTAGAAGGATAATAAAGATTTTAAAAGAACAAAATAATAACAGATAATGGCGGTAAATGTTGCATTTTTATTATTATTTTTTAAATTTTGTTCTTCTTGTTCTCCATGTTCTTGTTTTTCTGGTTCTTTGTTGTTCTTGTTGTTCTTGTTGTTGTTGTTCTTCTTCTTCTTCTTCTTATTATTATTATTATTATTATTATTATTATTTAATGTTCTTGTTTTTGTCTTTAATATTGTTCTTGTTCTTCTTTTTGTTCTTGTTCTTGTTCTTGTTCTTGTTCTTGTTCTTTTTGTTCTTCTTCTTCTTCTTCATCTTATTATTATTATTATTATTATTATTATTTAATCTTCTTATTTTTGTCTTTGATATTGTTCTTGTTCTTGTTCTTGTTTTTCTTTTTCTATTTCTTTTTGTTCTTGTTCTTGTTCTTGTTCTTCTTGTTCTTGTTCTTGTTCTTATTATTATTTTCACTCCTTTAGAGTTTTTCATATCAGTATTTCACTGGAGTCTGAGTGACAAGTCTCCTCAAGTTTCCAGGACTCTTCTGAGCATTCTGGCAGATTGCAGCAGTGCAGTAGTCTGGATGGTTTCAATTCTTCCTCTGATTTCTAGATCCTCCAGTTTTTTTTTCCAAGTTTATTGGAACCGTTCCAAGTTCACCAACTACAATTGGTATCACTTTCACTCATATTCCACAGCTTTTTCAATTCTCTGGCAAGGTCCAGGTATTTATCTATCTTTTCATTTTCCTTCAGCTTTACCCTGTGATCTGCAAAGACCGCAAAATCCACCAGCTGACATATTCGCTTTTTTTTTGTTAATCAATACTAGGTCTGGTCTCCTTTATTATTATTATTATTATTATTATTATTATTATTATTATTATTAACTCCTTTAGAGTTTTTCACATCAGCGGTAGCTGATGATATTTCACTGGAGTCTGAGTGACAACTAGTCTCCTCAAGTTTCCAGGATTCTTCTGAGTATTCTGGCAGATTGCAGTAGTGCAGTAGTCTGGATGGTTTCAATTCTTCCTCTGATTTCTAGATCCTCCAGTCTTTTTTCCAAGTTTGTTGGTACCGTTCCAAGTGAACCAACTACAATTGGTATCACTTTCACTCTCATATTCCACAGCTTTTTCAATTCTCTGGCAAGGTCCAGGTATTTATCCATCTTTTCATTTTCCTTTAAGCTTCACCCTGTGATCTGCCGAGTCCGCAAAATCCACCAGTTGACATATCGCTTTTTTGTTTGTTAATCAATACTAGGTCTGGTCTCCTTTATTATTATTATTATTATTATTATTATTATTATTATTATTATTATTATTATTATTATTTGTTCTTCATATTCTTGTCTTCTTTTTCTTGTTCTTGTTTTTGTTCTTGTTCTTGTTCTTCTTGTTCTTGTTCTTGTTCTTGTTTATCTTCTTCTTCTTCTTCTTCTTCTTCTTCTTCTTCTTATTATTATTATTATTATTATTATTATTATTATTATTATTATTATTA
>CM042167.1:34731401-34741401 GCA_023376005.1 Doryteuthis pealeii
TCGAGAAATCCAATTTTTCACCATGCTACTAAATGGTATATGCACAAACCGGGATATGTCATAGTGAATGAGATGCATACAATCCTTTCGGACTTTGAGATACAGACGGATCACCATATCCCGGCAAGGATACCAACGCTAGTATTAATTAAACAAGAAGAAGAAAACGTGTCATCTCGTTGATTTTGCCGTCCCAGCGGGTCACAGAGTGAGAGTAAAAGAAAGATAGGCAAATACTTGGACCTTGTCAGAGAACTAAGAAATCTGTGGAACATGAAGGCGATGATCTTGCCAATTGTAATTGGTGCATTCGGAACAGTCCCCAGGGGTCTGGAAAAGAGACTGGATACACTGGAAATCAGAAGAAGAATCGAAACCATCCAGACTACGGCATTGTTGATCGGCAAGAATACTCAGAAGAATCCTGCCATTTGCTGTCACTTAGCCTCCAGTGAACCACCGGATTGACGTGACCAGCCAATTGATCGGAGGTGGCCTCTCGGATTGCCCGTCTAGCCTTAGTAAGTGAAGTTTTGCATATTATAGACAACTCAGACACCAGGATTCCGTCCCTAATCATAACAGGTTGCCACCCACGACTAACAGGTGTCCTCATTAGGGGAGTCTTACCCCTCTGTAAAAAGAGGCTGACTTTCTAAAATTCGACATAGCTCTCCAAATTTGAGTAGGGTGTCGCGAAAAATGAGTTCTATAGCTTCCATACTCCTAAACATTGGTTTATAAAAGCAAATTAGCCCAAGGAATCCAAAAATGCTATAAAAAATGTCTTAAATTTAACTAATCTTAAGTTAACAATGATTTCTGATTAACAAAATGTTAACTGATCTTGTAGCTTCGGTTCTGTACAAATATCAAACTATCATTTTGGTACCAATAAAAAAAGTAAAAGTCGACGGGGCGGCCTAAAGTCGGTATCAGCCAGTCAGTGAGGGAGTCTATCCCCTTTTCAATAGCGCTAGACCAAGGAGATTGTTTTTTAGCATCTGAGGTGGTACATCAGACCTACCATCAGCTCCTTACTTTACCGCACAGATCCCTGTGCTACTCATACGCTGAGTGGGCGAGGACCGGTATCGAACTAGGAACCTTGTGGTTTCTAGCCAAACGCTCTACCGACTGAGCTAACCCGGCCCCACATTGGTACAAATAGTTTTCAATATATGTGAAATAATAATAGAATTTTTTTTTCATAGATGCAGTGCCACATCGGGATATTGATAATGCTATGAAAAAAATCAGAAATCATCAATACTTAAACTTGGTTGACTTTAAGATTTTTTTATAGCAATTTTGGAATATTCGGAAATGTCCTGAAGTTTGTCAGTTGGCTGGTTGGTTGGATGGTTGGTTTGGTTGGAGGGTTTTTACGGGCATGTCAACCCATGGGCTTTTTATACTGAAGACGCACAAGTGGGGTGCACACTTTTGCTAGTTTACGTCAACATCTTTTTTGCAAGAGGGATCAGTTAGAGTATCCACTCTCTCATGTTGTATTTTACTTTAATCTCGGATATGTCGTTTTACTGGGGTTTTTTAGGGGGTAGGAATGGGGATCTTGCGCGTGTTTTCTGGCTGTAAATTTCAGCATGCAATTTGCTAATCTAATTGTGAAGATATGAATCTCACGAGTTATTTTCCCCAAATTTATTTCTAAGATTTTCCTGAAGATACCGTTTGTGTGACCATAAATCAATGACTGCTATTTCATTGATATCTTGCTAAATTTTATTAGAGAAGTCCCTTACCCTGTCCGCAAGGGATATATTACAATACCCCCTCCCATGGATATATGAAATCCGGTTTGTATCGAACCCTAAAAAAGCAATAGTACCCTCTTTCCAAGGAAGATAGATTTCGAAGTATATATATATATATAGAGATATATTACAATACCCCTCCCATGGATATATGAAAGCCGGTTTGTATCGAACCCTAAAAAAGCAATAGTACCCTCTTTCCAAGGAAGATAGATTTCGAAGTATATATATAGAGAGATATATTAATTACCCCCCTCCCATGGATATATGAAAGTTGGTTTGTATCGAACCTAAAAAAGCAATAGTACCCTCTTTCCAAGGAAGATAGATTTCGAAGTATATATATAGAGAGATATATTACAATACCCCCTCCCATGGATATATGAAAGCTGGTTTGTATCGAACCCTAAAAAAGCAATAGTACCCTCTTTCCAAGGAAGATAGATTTCGAAGTATATATATAGAGAGATATATTACAATACCCCCTCCCATGGATATATGAAAGCTGGTTTGTATCGAACCCTAAAAAAGCAATAGTACCCTCTTTCCAAGGAAGATAGATTTCGAAGTATATATATATATAGAATACCCCCCATGGATATATGAAAGCCGGTTTGTATCGAACCCTAAGAAAAGCAATAGTACCCTCTTTCCAAGGAAGATAGATTTCGAAGTCTCCAGAGAGTTTCTCAATACACGGATAGCGCTAAATCCTACAGAAGTTAATGCCGGTTAAATCGAACATAACGGACCTAAATTCCACCATCGTCTGTCACCCAGCCGAAAGAAAAATATACAAAAATCAGGGATTTAACCGAATTTAATGAAATTTTCAGGGTTAATGAATAAAATATATAAATGTTGGAATTATTTGGGTATATAAGGTGTGCTCCGATTCCCCACCTGGATTTATAGATTAGCCGTAGTCACGTGGTTTATTCATTCGCCAATCACTAGTCATACTGCGTGGCTGATACACTACTTAAACACTGATACTGGCCATAGTTCTACTAGCACTCATTGAGGAGGGACTTACAATACTCAGGACTCTTTACCAGAAGAACCAAAGGATTACCAATGATCCAATTCCACTGGACAATCACTCTTGCTTAAAGCCTATAGGATGGCCCATAGGATGGTAACAATGATGCTCCAGATGTTTTATTTAAAAACTTTTACATTTTTTCCAGGTCAGTTATATTTGAACCACGTATCTTTGAGGCATAACAGAGATTCTCAAAGATACGTAGTTCCAAGTTAACAGACTGTTAGGTACACCTAACAAAAATAGAGTTGCTCCCCTCTGATTTGCCAAAACCGGAAGTGGGTTTTCCGCCATCTTACGTGTGGATGGCGTTTTGTTTACATTCGTTTACATTTGTATGTTTTGAACACAGCGTTCAGTTACTGGTTCAGTCACTTGAGAATAGAAGCATTTTTCTACTCTGTGTTTAGATAAAACCTTTTTAATTTCATAACAACCAGGTCTTGCATTATCATATCAATCCTTCTTATTTCATCTCTATGTTAAAAACATAACACAGACCTAGAAATATGTAAAAGTTTTAAATAAAATAACTGAAGCATCATATCTTTTATTCATTATTATATCAACACTGAAAATTTCATTATATTCAGATAATTTGATGATTTTTGGTATTTCTTTTCTTTCGGTGGGGGTGACATACAATGGTGGAATATAAGTCCGTTAAGTTCGATTTTGATATTTGTTTTTGTTGTTCATATTAAACATGCACGAAATACTTGTCCAAGGCAACGTAAGATGGGCTGCCCCTTAAACAGACTTGGGGATGATAGACTGCTAAAGCAGATTCTGTACTCTCACCTGAGAGAGGGATCACCTAGAATTGGTAGACCAAATCTCAGGTACAAAGACAACATAAAGAGAAACTTGAAGGACTTGAATATCCCCATAGTTAGTTGACAAGACGCAACCAGAGACCGGTTATATTGGAGAAAAATGATTCGCGTGGTGTCATCATCGGATACAATGATCAACAAGTAGCCGTAAGTTCGATTTAATCAATAAAATATCATATTAAATTAGAAAGGCTCATGAAACTAACAAAGAATACAGATAAAAAATTAAAACAGATGGGGGTAAAATTGAAAAATAAAACAAGTGAAACTTACTCTTTCATCATTCCCGTCTTTCATTGTTAAATATTCCTAGTCTTACTGTTAGAATAGAAATAAAGAATAAAATGACAGTTATTTCTTCTTGTTAATGGATTTTTAAGATTTATCCCCGAGATTTTTGCTGATCCTCAGTACGAAAAAAAAAAAAATTATAAATCAATAATACTAAGCACATATTTATTAAAATATATTTTTTTAATATTAATATGCCAATTGGACTTCCTGTCCACACTGTAAGCCGCGATTTTGTTGTATATATTAATACAAATTCGTGCTATTAGTGAGTTTGATATGGTCAACAGTATTTATAATGTAAAACAATTTTATTAATAATTAAGGTTTTAATAGAAAGACAATCTTGGAGAATGTGATGTAATTAACTTAGGGAATACTAATTTGAGTAGAATATAGATTCAGTTAAAGAGAGACAAACACACATAATCTAATAATAATAATAATAATAATAATAATAATAATAATAATAATAATAATAATAATGAAAGTGAAAGTAATACCAATTGTAATTGGTGCACTTGGAACAGCCCCAAAAGGATTGGAAAAGGGTCTGGAAAGTTTGGAAATCAGAGGAAGGGTTGAAACCATTCAGAACATTGCACTGCTGCAATCTGCCAGAATACTCAGAAGAGTCCTGGTGACCTGAGGAGACTTGCAGTCACTCAGACTCCAGTGAAAGACCATCAGCTAATACTGATGTGAAAACTCTAAAGGAGCAAATAATAATAATAATAATAATAATAATAATAATAATATATGTGTGTGTGGGTAAGAGGCTTGGCGAGCGTAAGTTCGTTCGGGTCTCGAACCCAGCCAGAGGTAGCTGCTAAAAATCGTATAACTATACTGATGAGAGGTGATACCTCGAAACACGTGTCTATAGTTTACCCTATATATATATATATATATATATATATATATATATATAATACTAATAATATTATCATTTGATTGAGGATGTCCTCATGCATAGGACGAAATATTTCAACTCTTAGATTTGTTTTGAGTTATTTTTTGTTCACTATCCTTTTACCTACCTCATACTGTCGGATTTTACTCCAACCATCCTATCTTCATATATATATATATATATATATATATATATATATATATATATATATATTGCGTGTGTGTGTGTGTGTGTGTTAAAAAGGCAAGAGTACAGAGAATTTGGATGTATTAAAAAATATTTTTACGCACACATCCAAATTCTCTGTATTCTTATCGTTTTTGTTACAAATATCAAATAACTTGCCCTGATGACGGCCGTTCTTCTGTATACTTTAAAACTTTTTCTATTTTTTTCTATTATTATTATTTTATTCTATTTTGTGTTTAAAATAATAACAATTAGAATACTATATGTACAGGGATATTATCTCGTTCGAAACACGTGTTGGCACTCCAATAAACAATTTTTATCAATTCAAAATTCCTGCATTTCTTTCCTGTATTCATTCATTTTTTCAACTTGTCCGATTCACTTTCATTTTTCAACTTACACACACACACACACACACACACATATATACATATATATATATATATATATATATATTGATTATGTGCAAAAATTCTATTAATACTACCTGTGTGAATTCCGTTAAACTTTCTCAGTCTGAAAATAAAATAAAGTTTTTGGACATCAATACAGGTCAGCAAGTCGTATCAGTTTTCAAGCGGTTTCTATTCTTTCAAACTTTCCATCGTTTCATCGACAAACAATGGACATTTGTTATCTGATCAAGAGTTTAAAAATATTCCTATAATAGAAATTAAACATAAATTTGCATTATTTCGCCTTCAAAAATATATTATCCTATAATAGAGTTAACATTTCTCTTTGAAGACAGTATCCAAATAGACTCAGAATTAAAAAGCATATATATATATATATATATATATATATATATTATATATATATATATATATATATATATTTGAATGAAGTGACAAATAAAAGGTTTAGCTTTTATTCATTTATTTGGGAACGAGATTACTACCAATGGTTTCCTTCTAAAAGCATTCATCAGGTAAACGAAATATTTGTTTTTTTTTTAATGACAGAAATGGTGTAAATGGTTAAATGTGTGCGTTTTTTAACTGTATTGTCGTGCTGCATGTTTGCGTGTTTACGTGATGTCGAATGCTCTTTTTGTTTGTCAGTGTGCGTATTTTTGTTTGTGCGTATGTGTATGATGTCATGCGCGTGCGCGTGGAAATGCGTGAAGGCTGTGATGACATGATTGTGTTCACGCGCGTGATAATATATATATATATATATATATATATATATATATATATTCATATATATGTGTGTGTGTGTGTATCGATCTATATATATATAGAGAGAGAAAGACAGACAGACAGGCAGAAAGACAGAGAGAGAGAGAGAGAGAGAGAGAGAGAGAGAGAGAGAGAGAGAGAGGGAGAGAGAGAGAGAGAGAGAGAGAGAGTATATATATGATCCCGAGGAAAGGCTAGGGTAATAAACCTCGAAAACAAATCCAGAGCCGGGGTTCTTAAGATGGAGTAACGTTGAATTTCTGTGCTACACATCAACTCCTATGACAATGCCGTTGCCAAACTGTGTTGGATTCTTACCTTTACTTTATAACACAGTAGTGTAGAGAGTTGTTTGGGTAACAGCAAATCCTCCATATCGACACGCCCAGACTACCTGCTTACAAACAAAATAATTTGGACGCTACGCCATCGGAAGGGTATCAACAACAACAACAACAACAACAACAACAAGAGACCAATAGTCATACAAAAGATAAAAACCCAATTACTCTGAAAATAAATGTTAATGTCTACTATCTAAAATATGAAATTTTAAAAAATTCCATGATGTTATCATTTAAATTTTATTCTTTAATCATCTTCACGAATATAAATCAAATCTCTATTATTTTTGTTAAAAAAACAAGCCCTGGTGATATCTAATGTGTATATATATTTACTTTGTCGTTAATTGTTTTATTTTCGAAGTTTCTTCCGGACATACAGATACACACAGTTGCCCTTTATATATGTATAGATTACATTAGGACATACAGATACACAACTGCCCTTTATATATGTATAGTATAGATTACATTCGGACATACATACACACAACTGCATTCGGACATACATACACACAACTACCCTTTATATATGTATAGATTACATTCGGACATACAGATACACAACTGCCCTTTATATATGTATAGATTACATTCGGACATACATACACACAACTAACCTTTATATATGTATAGATTGCATTCGGACATACATACATACAACTGCCCTTTATATATGTACTAGAAGCGGCTACCCGACGTCACCTGGATAGAGGGGGTGATTTTTAAAAGTTAGTCCTCCTGATCAATTATTACTGAATCGTGAGTTGGATCCTCGTAGAATGCCCAATTAAAATCACTATGTAAAAAAGACCTTGCATTGATCCAGCCACTCTGCAAAGAAACGTTACTGTCTACTATTTAAAATATTAAACGCAAACAAATCCCATGCTGTAATCAGTTAAATTCTATTTTTTAGTAAAAACATGTCTACTAATTACTGAGATGTGCCATCCAGTGTGGAGATGTCTCCATCTTGTTTAAAACACAAGACGGGGATAGTTTTTATTTCTGTAGATGAGATAATTCTACCTAGGTACGTGAACTTGTCTACTAATTACTGAGATGTGCCATCCAGTGTGGAGATGTCTCCATGTTGTTTAAAACACAAGACGGGGATAGTTTTTATTTCTGTAGATGAGATAATTCTACCTAGGTACGTGAACTTGTCAACTAATTACTGAGATGTGCCATCCAGTGTGGGGATGTCTCCATCTTGTTTAAAACACAAGGCAGGGATAGTTTTTAATTCTCTAGATGAGATAATTCTACCTAGGTACGTGAACTTGTCTATTAATTACTGAGATGTGCCATCCAGTGTGGGGATGTCTCCATCTTGTTTAAAACACAAGACAGGGATGGTTTTTATTCTGTAGATGAGATAATTCTACCTAGGTACGTGAACTTGTCTACTAATTACTGAGATGTGCCATCCAGTGTGGGGATGTCTCCATCTTGTTTAAAACACAAGGCAGGGATAGTTTTTATTTCTGTAGATGAGATAATTCTACCTAGGTACGTGAACTTGTCTACTAATTACTGAGATGTGCCATCCAGTGTGGGGATGTCTCCATCTTGTTTAAAACACAAGACAGGGATAGTTTTTTATTTCTGTAGATGAGATAATTCTACCTAGGTACGTGAAATTGTCTACTAATTACTGAGATGTGCCATCCAGTGTGGAGATGTCTCCATCTTGTTTAAAACACAAGACAGGGATAGTTTTTATTTCTGTAGATGAGATAATTCTACCTATGTAAGTAAACTTGTCTACTAATTACTGAGATGTGCCATCCAGTGTGGAGATGTCTCCCTCTTGTTTAAACACAAGACAGGGATAGTTTGACTAATTACTGAGATTAGACTTACTTTTTTTTGTTTCAGTATGGCGAGGCGTGAAAAGTGCTTTTTAAACGAACAGCGAAGAAGTGAAGTGCGCGGGAAAATAATAATAATAATAATAATAATAATAATAATAATAATAATAATAATAAGAAGAAGAAGAAGAAGAAGAAGAAGAGAAGAGCAAACATATGCCCACATTCGCTGACTTGTATACGCGATTCAGTTGATTGCGTGATATTCGCTATTTGTGATATTGCCAGGGGACTGGAAGGCGACGACGCTTGCGCGCGCCTATTCGCATTTTGCGTGCCGTTACAAGGACGAAATTCTAAAAAGAAAAAAAAGAAGAAAAAAAAAGAAAGAAAAAAGGAAAAAAAGAAAGAAATAAACAAAGAAAAAAAATAACAACAACAAAAAAGAGTGTTTCACGAGATATTTTATCACGCACTGCGTGGTGACGACGTCATGTGTTATTGAGCCTTGCTTCCACGGTGAAGTTTTATAAATATAGAAGAATGAAACAAAAAAAGAATGAAACAAAAAAAGAATGAAACAAAAAAAGAATGAAACAAAAAAAAGTGTGAAAAAAAAAGGAAGAAACAAAAACTCATTCACTTAATCAATAGTTCGTTTATTCATTTTGATTTATCTTTTTCATATCTTTCCTTCCGAACATTTTTTCTTTCTTTCCTCTTTTCCTTCCTCCCCTTCCTCTTTTGTTTCCTTCCTTCCACTTTTGCTTCCTTCATTCTTTCTTTCCTTCCTTCCTCTGTTTCTTTCCTTTCTTTCCTTCCTTCTTTTCTTCCTTATTCATTTCCTTTCTTTCTTTTTTTCCTTCTTTTCTTCCTTTCTTCCTTTACTTCCTTCTTTCTTTCCTTCCTTCCTTCCTTCATTGCTTCCTTCCTTTCTTTCTTTCTTTCCTTCTTTTCTTCCCTCATTTCCCCATTCTTTTTCTCATTAATCCCTTCCTACGTTTCTTCCTTCCTTATTTTTTCTTTCGTTCTTTCTTTATTCCCCCTTCTTTCTTTCTCTTCTTTTATATTTTCTTTCTTTTCTTCCACTCTTCTTTGTTAATTTTTTCTCCCATTCCTTCCTTCTCTCCTACCTTCTTCCTTTACTTCCGTCCTTCCTTCCTCCCTTCCTTCTTGTCTTTCTTCCTTCTCTCTTTCTTTCTCCTCTTCCTTCTTTATATTCTTCTTTCTTTCCTTCTTGCCTTCTTTTCCTCGTTCGTTTTTTCTTTCCTTAATTGGGATTTTTTTTTTAAATTAATCTTTTTGAAAGTTGACTTCACAGCATCCCTATTTTTGTTTGACTGTTTTTCTTTCTTTCTTTCATTTATTGTTTATTCTTTCCTTATTATTCATTTTATATATTTTTTCTTCCTTCCTTTCTTTTTTCTTCCATATCTTCTCTTTCTTTCTGTCTTTATTTTTTATTCATTCACTTTTTATTCGATATTTTGTCTTTCTTTTTAGTTTGTTTATTTTCTTTCTCACTTTTTTCTTCTTTCTTTCTTTCTTCACTCTTTTGTTTTTCTTTCTTTCAATCTTTCTTTGTGCCATTTCTTCTTTC
>CM042167.1:34746401-34763901 GCA_023376005.1 Doryteuthis pealeii
AGCAAAAATAGATAAGACGCGACAGAATAGCCAGTGCAGAATGTCTGTAGATAGAGACGAAACGGTCAACCATACAATAAGCGAATGCAGCAAACCAGCGCAAAGAGAGTACAAGACTGGGCACGACTCCTGTGAAAGGTAATCCACTGGAAATTATGCAAGAAATTCAATTTTCACCATACAACCAAATGGTATATGCACAAACCTAAACCTGTCCTAGAGAACGAGACGCATACATTTCTCTGGGACTTCGAGGTACAGACGGATGACCTAATCCCGGCCAAGAGACCGGATCTAGTACTGATTGACAAGAAAACGAGAACCTGTCATCTCGTGGATTTTGCCGCCCCGGCCGACCACAGAGTGAAAATGAAAGAAAGCGAAAAGATTGACAAATACTTAGACATTGCCAGAGAACTGAGGAAACTGTGGAACATGAAGGTGAAGGTCGTACCAATTGTAATTGGTGCCCTTGGAACGATCCCCTAAGATCTGGAAAAGAATTTGGGTGAACTGGAAATCAGAGGAACAATCGAGACCATCCAAACTACAGCACTGTTGGAATCGGCTAGAATACTCAGAAGAGTCCTGGGGACCTGAGGAGACTTTCTGTCACTCAGCCTCCAGTGAACTACCAGCTACGGCATGTGTGAAAAACTCATGATAATATCAATAAAATTAGGCCACGATACATTTAAGGTGCGATTGTTGCCGTTGGTTTCTAAGCAGCGTTAACGGACACGTTGTATTGACGATAAGCGGCTAACACGTTGTTTTGAAAACAATAGTACCCATTTCACCTTAAATATATTGTACATTATTATTATTATTATTATTATTATTATTATTATTATTATTATTATTATTATTTATTTATTTATTTATTTATTTAATCTTTTATTATAGTGTACAATATATTTAAGGTAAGATTGTTACCATTGGTTTCAAAGCAGAGTTAACGGGCACGTTGTCTTGACGAAAAGAGACAAACACGCTGCCAATGGTAACAATCCCACATTAGATGTATTATACATTATAATAAATAAATACATAATAATAATAATAATAATAATAATAATAATAATAATAATAATAATAATAATAATTATTATTATTATTATTATTATTATTATTATCATTATTATTATGGGGAAAAGGAGACTAAGGGAACAGATGAGATCGGGAAATCAGCTATACTACTTAGACGAGTCCTGGAGATGTCAGGAACTTATCATCAGTGAGATTTTAATTAAAAACAACAGTGTTATGCTGGTGTGAAAACCTTGCAAGAAATATATTTTTCACTTAATTGGTGTAAACTTTTTTTTCCAGAAGAATAGAAACGATGCCACAGAGGAAAAAGAGGAACTAATATGATTTTATGATAGAGTTCGATGAGGAGTATCACATAGTAAAAGATGGTTGAGTTCGCGTGGGAATTGGGGGAGATATGGGGCTTCAAATGTGCCTCCAAAAATGCCATTTTTCAGCCATTATAAGACTACGTATTTTGATGAAAATGTACGTTATCGATTTTATTGTTTTTTCACATGGGTTCTAATGCCTTGAATTTACTGATGGAGAAAAAAGTGCTCAATTCGGAGTTTTAAGTGACTTTTGAGGCCTGATAATCCCCCTGAGAGTAGGCAAAAATGGCCAATTTCGTGTACAAATAAAGGGCCAAACTAATATAATTTTCTGATAGAGTTCGATGAGTAGTATCACATAGTAAAATATGATTTATTTTATATAAATCAACAGATACTTAGGGAAGTTAAAACTAGGCGCAATAATATTGCAATGAGATGGATCGACAAGAAAATACCCAGGACAGGATCTCACATATCTGGATTAGCGAATGTTCAGAAAGTTACAAAATATATACACCAGCATCGTAAATGTCATCCAAAAGCCATGCAAAACTAATCCAATTAAAAGCAAGAAGGCAATCCCAAGCAGAAGTAAAAATCCAAAGATATATTTTCCCCAGAGACTCACTATCACCACTACTGTTTATTATAGCAATGGTGCCACTAAATTATTTACTTAGAAAATGTACTGCAGTTTACAAATTCACTAACTCACGTGAAAAAAATAAACCATCGTACAGTTACGTCAGTTGCAGCCGAGATGTGAAGTGAAACAGATGTATCCTCTTTCGGTTGGACTCAGCTCCGCGCGATGAGTTAAGAAAGAAAAAGAAAACTGTGAAAAGCAATAAGCGTTATTTATGTACATAGATGACATAAAAAAAGATTTAAAAAAAAAAAAACAACTTAGGGCGTTTTTCCTGAAAACCCAATCCCGACCCCCTAGTTAAAATTAAGTTTTATTACAAAATTTGTTGTTCTCTTTTTCCTGGATCACCCAAATTATCTATTTTCCATTAAACTAACTCGAAACCCAAACCCCAACCCCAACCCCAGCCCTAAACCCTAACTCTATTTTTTTACACCGCATCAGCTACGGACTTCAATCGTAGCTGGTGTTTTTTTTTCAGCAGTCACTGGCTAGCAGTTTTTGAGGCAGGATTCCAGGACAGAACTCCGTAAATATACCCAAATAATACTCCAAAAATTATTTTTTAGTTTTTATTTTCATTTCATTTTCCGATTTTCGGTACTTATTTACTACTCGAACAGATTCTTTAAAAAACGGTACTCTTCGCGGAGAACCATCCTGCCTCAAAAAACGCTAGCTGGTGGCTGCTGAAACAAAAACACCAGCTACGATTGAAGTCCGTAGACGAAGCGGTGTCACTTGCAAAAAGAAAAAAAAGAAACAACAACCAACTTAGGGCGTTTTTCCCGAAAACCCAACTCCAACCCTCGCGCGATGAGTTAGGAAAGACAAATAAAAACATTGAATAGCAATAAGCGTTATCAATGTACATGGATGACATAAACAAAATTGAAAAAAAAAAAAAAAGAAATAGAATCCCCAGTACAAACCATTAGAATATAAATATAGGAATGGAATTCAGAATTGAACAATGTGCCATGTAAGTGATGAAAAAGAGGGAAAGAAAATTAATGGACGGAATACAATTACCAAATCTGGACAGTATAAAAACACTTGGAGAAAAAGTAAGTTACACAAAGTTAGGAATTTTAAAAGTGGATACCATGAAGCAAACAAAGATGAAAGGAAAAGTTCAAAAGGAATAAATCTGAAGAGCAAGAAAGCTCCTAGAAACCAAGCGTCAATTTTTGACTTAATCGCTAATTACGACTAATTAGAATATTTTAAAATGGAATTTATTTCAAACATAACGTAATCCTAAAAACAAGGTATATTTTAGTATGACTTTTGTGTCATTAACCTAAATAGGAAAACAAGCCTTTAGGAAATAATAGGTGAATATCTCGGCGTTAGTATAATAATAGAAGATATATATAAATATGTGTGCGTGAATGCGTAATTGTGAACAATTTTGGATCGACCGCGGTTTCGATATATATATATATATATATATATATATATATTATATATATATGTGTGTGTGTGTGTGTGTGTGTGTGTGTGTGTGTGTGTAATTTTTGGGGTGTACATAATTTTATTAGAGCTTTAACAAGACCCAGTAAAAAATCATTATAAAAAATGTATATATTTTAGAATTGAAGGTGTGTGTGGGGGGGGCAAAAACGAAAAAACAAGTAGGTAGCTAACTAACGTTTTCTTGTTGTTATTTTTTTTTCGCTTTTCGCATTTTTTATAATGAATCTTTTAGTGGAATTTTTTCTCCCCCCCATATATATATATATATATATATATATATATATATATATATATATAATATATATATATATAAGTAAAGAAATAACAAAAGACTTAGAGATTTTGCATTATGTGTCGCAGTTTCTTTACTTATAAATTTGCTCTGTGACTCTAACAATAAGAGCACACATTGAGCTCTGCGAACTGTGACAGGTTGTTTAAAAAACTCCTATGTCGTAAGGAAGATTTCTTCTCTGGACTTTTGGATTATAATATATATATATATATATATATATATATATAGAAGAGGAGAGAGATAGAGAGAGAGAGAGAAGGAGGGCGAAGAGAGAAGAAGGAGAGAGAGAGAAAGAGAGAGAGAGAGAGTTTGAAACAGACAGGCCGCCCAGATAGAGACAGAGATAAGAAAGACAAATGGTGAGGGATAGAAAGAGAGATGGGGGGGAGAGAAGAGAGAGAGAGAGAGTTAGAAAAGACAGATAGGACGAGATACAGAAAGACAGATTAGGAGAGATAGAGAAGAAGAGACGGGGGGAGAGAGAGAGTTAGAAACCAGATAGATAGAGACAGAGTACAGGAAGACAGATTGGAGAGAGATAGAAAGAGGGAGGCGGTAGAAAGAGAGAAGAGAGAGAGTTAGAAACAGGACAACAGAGACAGAGACTATGCAATAGACAGATAGGAGAGATTAAAGAGAGAAGGAGATGGACGAGAGTTGAGAACAGACAGATAGAGACAACGAGATACAGAAACGACAGATGGGGAGTGATAGAAAGCAGAGAAGAGAAGAGGAGAGAGGGAGGAGGAGGGAGGACAAACGCGAATAAAAGTAGAGTACTATCATGGAGTGAGTGGGAGCGTAGATGTGTTAATCACAGAAGTAAAAATTGACGCAAGAAAGAACAGAGAATGAAAGGGGAACGTAAAGGTGAACGCGGAGTTTCCTGAAAATTAAAAGGGCATATCCCACTTGAGTCTTGACATTGCATTTCCGTAGACATTTCAGAAATCCTGACAGCAAAATATATCATGGCGGGATCCATTAAATCTAGACCGTGCGCTGCACACGTCTATCTCCATATGCGATCAACCTCATACTTGCGATTGCGGAAGCGGTCGCACGCGCATGCATATGAGCATAATCCATCATCGATCATCATATCTCAGAGAGAGAGAGTAAGAGAGGAGAGAGAGAGAGAGAGAGAGAGAAGAGAGAGAGAGAGAGAATCAGATGGTTCTGAAAAAAACAAAAAGTTAATGCTTAGAGGGTGAGCCAAAACTGGAATGATAATCAGACACTGTTGAACAGGCACACACAATAAACGCACACACTCACACAACTCACACACACACACACACACAACACACGCCACACACATAAACAACACAACACACCATGCGCAGAGAATTGAAAGACACAAGACACCAAACCAAATGAACAGCACTAGCAACAACTTCAGTTATATTAATCTTCTGTAGAAGAGATTTTATACCGAAATATTGAGAATTAAAAAATTACAGGTTAACAACAACACCACAGTTACCATATTTTTCTTCCTTGCATTATGATAGCCTTCAAAGCCAACCCCAAACCAATATAAACACAATGCTCAAGCAAATTATAAAACACACACATACACACACACACACACACACCACACACACACACATACACAACACCCCACCACTAAGAACACACACACACACAACACACAGCACACACACACCATATTAGATATATATATATATATGAGGTAAAATAAGGAATGAAAGAACAAACTCAGAAAAAATGTGTAGTATATTTCCGCACGAGTTTGACTCTGCTTCCTTCTGTCTTTATTCAAAAGCAGAAAAAGCATATATACATATATTGTTATATTTCGAATTTTCCACCAACCTAACAATCACGACAACTTGCCCTTTATATATATGTACTAGAAGTGGCTACCCGGCGTCGGCTGGTAGAGGGGGATTTTCTTAAAGTTCAGTCTCGCAGATCCATTTTTATGGAACTTGTTGAGTGGATATCGGCTGGATGCCCCATAAAATCACTACGTAAAAAGACCTTGCATCGATCCAGTCACTCTGAAAATAGAAATGTATGTCTATAATATCAAATGGAAAAAAATTCCATGTCATCATTTACATTTAATTTTTTAGATATCTTCATTAACTTTTGCTCAAAAACCGAGCTCTGGTGATATTTAATGTGTATATATATTTACTGCTCTTTATAGATGTATAGATTGATAGATGTATGTATGCATGTAGTTAATTGCTACTTCTTATTTAGATATTCCCCATATATACATATATAAAGCGCAAAGATATATTAAAAGATAATGGTAATACATTCATATATAAGCTCCTGCCCGTATTAGTGTATGTATTTGTGCATATTTTTGTATTTGTAAATGCGCGCGCGTGTGGTGTGTGTGTGTGTGTGTTGTGCGTGCGTGTGTGTGCGTGTGTACGTGTGTGCATTTGTGTATGTGTATTGTTTGTGTCTGTGTGGACGGGAACGTGCGTAAGTAGGAGAGTATATTTATATATATATATATATATGTGTGTGTGTGTGTGTGTGTGTGTGTGTGTATGTGTGTATATTATATATATATGTGTTGTAGATTTGTATATATATATATGTGTTGTACATATATATGTATATGATATATATATATGTGGTGTTGTATATATATAATATATGTATATATATATATATATATATATGTATATATATTATATGTATATATATATATATATATAGTATATATATATATATATACATACATATTTGTACTTATATAGATATATTGAAAATAATGGATATACACTCATATGTATTTTCTGCTACGTATTAATGTATGTATTTGTGAATATATTTATGCAATTGTGTGTGTGTGTGTGTGTGTTGTGTGTGTATGTGTGTGTGTTGTGTGGTGTGTGTGTGTGTTTGTGTCTGTGTCGGCGTGAACGTGGCGTAAGTAGGAGAGTGTATAATATTATATATATGTGGGGGGTGTATTTGTACTTATATAGATCTATTGAAAAAATAGTGGCAATATACTTTATATATATATATTTTCCTATGTGTATTAATGTATGTATTTGTGAATATGTTTATGCATTTGGTGTATGTGTGTGTGTGTGCGGCATTTGTGTGTATGTCTATTTTGTGTTTGTGTGGGTGGGACGTGTGTAAGTAGGAGAGTGTATATATTATATATATATAATATATTACACTCTCCTACTTACACACCTTATTTCCATATTTACTCCCATATATATATATATATATATATATATATATATATATATATAATATTATATGTGGTGTGTGTGTGTTGTTGTGTGTATTAATGTATGTATTTGTGAATATGTTTATGCATTTGTAATATATATATATTATATATATAGTGTGTGTGTGTGTGTGTGTGTGTGCGGCATTTGGGTATGTGTTCTTATGTCTGTGTAGGCGGAGATATGTTTAGGTATTTAGAGTATGTATATATGTATATTTGTACCTATATTGAGTTTAATAGAAATAACCTCATATCTTTTATCGGGTTCATCTAATATACGCATAATGTAAATCCGAAAAAAAAAAAAAACAATAAAAAAAAACGCCTACACACAATTTTTACTAAATGCACGAATGTATGTATATTTTATAGCATACATAAATGATAAATTCATTTAAATAATCTCCAATCAATAAAATCTATTAATATTGTCGATTGCAAAGATTCAATATCGAATTGTGCACTTGAAATTTGAGTCGATATTTCGTTGGGTTTTTTTTTTTCTTTGTTTAATTTTCTTGATACTCTTGTGCGTTATAAAATACGTTGCAGATTTATCGCCATACTTTTTTTTAATTTCTTTAAAAAAATTTTTTTTATTTATAAACGTGATTTTTGATTTTCCTGCCTTCGTTGTCAATAGCCGTTCACTGCCGGGACGTTCATCAAACTTAATGTATAAGATTAAATCTATTGCGCGCGGTTGTGTCGCTGCACATCCATGTTCGGAAGATATTGCACATGAGCACATGTGAGTGTATGTGTGTGTGTATATGTATGTAGGCACGCATGTGTGTGTGTGTGTGTGTGTGTGTGTTGTGTGTGTGTGTGTGTGTGTGTGTGTAGTCTCTATTCATAAGATCGTATTTTTGAAAATGTATTGCGACTCAAGAAATAACGAAATATCATTTGCCAACGACTGAACTATTTCTCTCTAGCTCATAAATCTTTGAAAATGTATTCATCCGCGAGAATGATCTAATCCAGCTCAGATATTTTAAAGCCACAGAGAAAGAAAAATCACTACGCTATGCATGCGCAAATTTTCAACAGAAATGCAAAATTGATGACGTCATAGAATTTTAGTTCATTGGCTGGTTGCTTTCTGGGTCTTTGGGCATGACAGATTCTCAGGTTTCCGGTCAAGGGACTTTGACCTCTAGATATCAACTTTTAAGAAAATTCATAGGGTGATACTAGGGTGCTGTGCCTCTAGGCGAAAGCCTCATGGATTTAAAAGGGCATGGATGTGTTTATTGCCTGGTACCTGAGGCGTCACAAAAAATGGAATGCCAGCGGGAACTACGAATTTTCTTTTTTTTTGCACAAGCCATTGCATGAGTTTCGGTTTGTGCGTGGATTTTCAAGATAAAAAAACCCTGTGTCGTTTTCTGATGATATATTATTTTTTCTGTGATTACTCAATATTTCTAATTGATTTCTAACGATCAAATTACGTTGAAAGCATCAGTTCAAACAAAGATGACCGAAGTTAAGCAGAGATAATTTTGTTCAGTACTTATATGGGTGACCATTTAAGCAACAGCACATACTATAAGAAACCGGAATAATGACTTAATACGGCATTGTAAGTTGGGGGAGTGGTCTATTGTCGGTATCAGCAGGACAGCGAAGGAGTCTATTCCCTTTTCGCTAGCGCTAGAACAGGGAGTTAGTATTATCTGCGTTATTCGGACTATTGTCCCCATCTTCATTGTTATTTATACAACGTTTCGGCTGATATGCCCTTTGGTCTTCTTCATGTATTTCTTGTCGGACTCGGGAACCTTCTCGGACTCGGGAACCTTCTTTTCGAACTCGGGAACTTTCTTGTCGTAATCGGGAGCCATCACGGAACTTTGAACCTAACCCTTTATTTAGTCCACAGGGGTATCCTGTTCTCATTCCGCTAACCATAACCGAAACGTTGTACAAATAATAATGAAGATAGGGACAATTGTCCGAATAACGCAGATAAAACAAATCTTCAAGCCTCATCTCAAACATTCAGAGAAATAGGGAGTTTGTTGTTTTTTTGCTGGGGTGGAGTGCCACACCTACTGTCAGTTCTCCATTTTACTGCAAATCTGTGCTACTCATACGCTGAGATGGCTGGACCAGTATCAAAATGAGAACCATACGATTCCTGGTAGGTTGCTCGACCGAATGAGCTAAAACCAGTCTAATACGGCAGTAAAAAAGTCGTCAGGGTGGTCTAAAGTCGGTATCAGCCAAACAGCGTGGGAGTCTATCCCCTGTTCACTAGCGTTAGACCAAGGAGAATGTTTTTGCGTTTGAGATGGAGCACCACACCTACCACCAGCTCCTTACTTTACCGCATAGACCCCTGTGCTACTCATATGCGGAGTTGGCGAGGACCGGTATCGTACTAAGAACCTTGTGGCTTCAAGCCGAACGCTCTACCGACTGAGCTAACCCGGCTCTATAGGGTGATATACCGTAAAAGAGCCAACAATCATTTATTTGATTTAAATATCAAAATTCACGATTGCGAAACTCTTATAATTCCAATATATTGTTTTAATTTGATTACTTTTCTTTTTCTAATGTAATATGTGAATGAAATGTGGAAATAAATCCGACGTTGTAGAAAATAGAAAAACAAGATATTTCAAAAAGGTTAATTTATTCTTTTTGGTGAAATCAACGTTAAAATGTTTCGATTTTTTAACAAACCTTCATCGGGACATTAAGATGGGAAGATTGTTGTCTGAACAGTGAGGGATGTTTTTCAGTTTGGGAATTGTATCTGTTTTACAATTTATGAGGAGTCATAAAATTGTGAGCCGTAACTGTATGTAGAATTAAATTAGGGCCGTTAATTTTTAAATCAGGGGAACCAGTGGAAATTTACCACTGACTGTTATTAACCCTTGACTCCTAGAGGCGCGAATCTCACGCGCCATGAGAAACACGTGATTTAGTTTAGATTCCAGATCCGACCTAAGTTTGGAGCAGAGCAGACATGTTTGTCTCTCTTGCTGAGGTTATCTCTCCCGCGCAGTAATATGGGCTAGATGAAATAAAAATCATAGGAATGACTGAAATCAGCCCAGGGAAAAGAAGCCCTTAGAGAGAGGAAGCAGTTAGAAGAATCAGCACATAACCAGGGAAAGTAAGTCTCTAATCTGTCTCTCGCTTTCTGTCATCTGAGAACAGTCTGACCTCTCATTTATATACCCGACGTGAGTATATATTTATGATATGTGGTGCCGTGACCAGGATTTATGGGACCATTCAACTGTTTGTAGCTAGTCTAGACATGTCGTTAGAGATCCCCAACAAAAACTTCTCGGGTCCGGCGAAAAAGAGCCCGAATTTTCTTTACTTCCGTTTGTGTTTCCGGGGGTAAGGGGATCAACTCCACTTCCACTCCTCCGCAGAAACTGGAACTGTCATTTTATTTTTAATTCTAGTTCTGGGGTCATTGTTCGGTCAATGGCTGGCACCCGTTGCGTGTTTAATCTTCCAAACTTTAAACTCATTTTGCTCAAATTTCTTTTTTTCTTCCCTTTCTCCAGAAACCCAATTAGCATTTTCTTTTCAATCCCCAAATTCTCCGTAGACCATAATAATTACGCTACACCCAGGAAACACCTACCCTTCGTTTGAAATTGATAGAGCCGGTTTTATTGCTGGATGGTTTAGATGCTCCAATAAGGCGATGCGGAGGGAATCAAGGACTTTTTGCCCTTGCTACTGCATGACCGTTGGTTTGTGTGTGATTTCCCATGTTAAAATGTCCTTGTGTCTATCTGGCCTGGTGGGAAGTCAGGAAAAATATTTACTTTGGAAAGATTTTGTATATCCTTACATTTAACGACTTTTCATTCTGTGATGACTTAATTACATCTACAAACTTTTAAAACTCACCCAAAGTTTTGGAGGTTTTATTTACTTATTTACACGAAGACATGCCAACAATCTCTCTCTCTCTCTCTCTCTCTCTCTCTCTCTCTCTCTCTCTTCTCTCTCTGTCTTTCTACATATATATATATATATATTTTGTTACTTCCTTTTTTAAAGTTTTTAAATTCCCCGCTTTTTTTATTTTCCTTTCGTCTCCGATACAATTTTTGACGAAAACATCTAAAGTTGACACAGGAAGAGTGGTTTAGGAATGGGGGGGGGCGTAGTGTCATCAACCCTCAGGACTAGAGGCTTAAATAGCAGTTACGTTAAGCTGTCTTGAAACCCCGCCCTTTTTCTGGCACATGACTGACAGTATTACCCAATCTCTATGCTTGATTTGTTGTAGATCAAGTTAAACTTAAATAAGAAAAAGCAAAGTATTCCAAAAAATAAATTAATTTGTAAATGGTGAAGTTGACTTTAAAACGTTTCAGTTTGTTATACTTACATTAAACCACCGAACCAATATATATATATATATATATTATATAATATATTATATATATATATGACTTTTAGGTTATTAAATCATAAGTCGAAATAAACACACACACGCACACACACGCGCACACACAACATACACACACAAGGTGTGTCAAAAAGTATCGAGATTTTAAGCACTTTATTGTATTCACAACGTTTCAGTCGATGCACACATAATTACCCAACCCCTCCTCACGAGTAGGATGTGACATAATGTCAACTTTTAAAGCAGATTCAAACAAGTTTGAATTCAGAGTTTCCTTCTCTTAGACCGATTACCAGCCGAAGTTTAAAATGTCAGTCTGTCCTACTATTTACCCATAACTGGAGGGAGAATAGTTTGATGCTTACCTTTCCCAAGGGTATTAGCGCTATGGGAAATGCATTAAGACCATTGCATGAATATGGTGCTGTCCAGCCAATTATTTTCAAAATTAACGCGTGATATCAAAGACAGTTAATAACGGTTATTAAAGTAAAGTAATTTGTCGGGGCGGCCTAATGTCTGGTATTAGATAACCCACTAGACGTTTGGTATTAGATAACCCAGGATGGTTGGTGTGTCATTTAACAAAGAAATCAAAACTTTTTATCCTGTTGGCGGGGGTTTTCTTTGTGGGGATATATTATATACCCCTTAATAGGGTGTATGTATTATGCAAGAGAGAGAGAGAGAGAGAGAGAGAGAGAGAGAGAGAGAGAGAGAGAGAGAGAGAGAGAGATACATACATACATACATACAGATAGACAGACAGACAAAGGAGATAGGATGAGGTGGTCTTACTTATTAACTCGGCCTCCATATTCTTCAGGGCTGATTTCTCGGGCTGATTTCTTCGGGTTGCTTTTACTCGTTGAATTCTTCGGGCTGGTCATCTCTTGATTTAATTAATCAATAAGAGACTTGTTTTTCTTTTAAGCTTTATTCAAAACAACCCAGCCCATATCCAATCACAGCGGCGAGTGCGACATCTCGAGAGATGACAACACATTTGCTCTCGGTCAGTAACTAGTCGCATCTAAACTAAAAAAATCTCACGTTCTACAGTAAAATAAAGTAATTCGTCGAGGCGGCCTAAAGTCGGTATCATCCAGACAGCGAGGGAGTCTATCCCCCTTTTAATAGCGTTTGACCAAGGAGGTTATTTTAGCATCTGAGGTGGAGCGCCACAACTACCTTCAGCTCCTCACTTTACCACACACATCCCTGTGCTACTCATACGCTGAGTTAAAGAGGGGCGGTATCGAACCAAGACCCTTGTGATTCCTAGCCGAATACTCTAACCACTGAGCTAAACCTACCCTGTTATACAAGCGCCTAATGTCATCAACGGGCGAAAGTAAACGCGTTGTTAAGAAAATCACAAAATACATTCAACTTGAAACTGCTAAAATGAATGGACATTATTTATCTATTCCTCTATATATTTTATTTTATCAGTTTTTAATACCCTGTCCGGTAGCCAAAGAGCTGCTTTGTGGCGCTCGAGGTGGCAGTCCCGTCTTTAGCCGCCTAAACACGAAAATCATTCTAACTCAGATTAGATAACACCATAGTCATCCAGTTGTTTTGATGAAAGTTTTATAACAAACCCAAACGTTTTAACGTCGACTTACTAATGTACAAATAGTATATATATATATATATATTATATATATATATATATATATATATATAGTATGAACAAAAAGTAATAAGACAATCAGGAATATTTCTTGTGTGTTTATTCTCAACTAGTTTCGACGTTAGGTCATCGTCAGGAGAAAATTTCTTATTTGAAGAAATTGTTTATAGATTTTTTGAAAGGGAGCATTATAGAAGAAGTATAAAAATTGAAGTATTTTTTAGGGTTTGACATGCTATTAAAATCCGGCTAGACGAGTGTGTTAGTAGTAGCATGTTCATTTGTTCCGTGAAGAACCTCTCTCTATATATATGTGTGTATGTGTGTGTGTGTGGGGTTGTAAGTTGAAAATAGAAGTGAATCCGACGGTATGCTGAAAGAAAAATAAAGAAAAGAAAATGTTGAATTGATAAAATAGATTTTATTTTATTTCACTGACATGTGTTTCGGCCAGGAGTTTATCCATGCACACATGCATCTATGTATTATTATTTTAAATACAAAATAAAATAATAATAATAGAAACTACAAAATCTTTTAGTATACAAGGAATAACGGCCTTCGTCAGAGCAAATTATTTGGTGTTTGAAATCAAAGCGGTTAAAATACGAAGAATTTCTGAAATATTTGAAAAAATCTTTTATTTTTTAAAAATTTTTTGAATAAAACGTTCCACGGCGATAGAGAATATGATGCTGACGTCATCGTCGTATGCGACGGATTTTGAAAAGAAAGAAAACGGTTAGAGAATATATTAGGAATAAAGTCACGTGGAATTCCAATTTTAAATGAGGGGAATTTTAATTTTTCTAAATAACATTTTTTATTTAATTTTATGAGTTTGTGTATTGTGTTGGTGGTTTATTTACGAATTTGTTAATGATATCATCATAGTATTTTACTATTAAAATGTTGCTTTAATAACATTGCCATATATATATATATATATATATATATATATATATATATATATATATATATATATATATATATATGCGCCTATATAAGAGGGGCTGATACTGCATAGCAGGGGAGTTAGGATTTTGTCTCTACAATAAATTCTGAAGAAGCTTCACCAAACACCGAGGTGAAATATCAATTGAATTTAGTTGCTGTGTTGTTATACCACTTTTTTCTCTTTTTTCAACCATATTTTGTCGGATTTACTCAATCCTTCACTCCTCATATATATATATATATATATATATATATATATATATATATATATATATATATATAAAAAATTTCAAATAAAGAAAAATTTAACAAACGGTCATTCCGGAATAATTTATTTCGACCAGAAAACTCAAAAGATGTTAATTTTTATTTTTGAAAATTAAAAAATAAAATCTTAAGAAACCAGCTTCATCAGACGGATTTTACAAGAATAATGGGATTCACTAAAAAAAAGGAGTTATATAACCAGATTATTCACAAAATTATTTTTAGTAATTTAATCAACATCAGCGTCTCTGAAGTTTGTTCTTATCACAAATTTCAGGCCCCATCAACAAGCGGAAAATAAGAACCAGTGACAGCATATATCTTGGAAATCTCAAAATGTGGTGAGATCGGAAGTCAAGGCACCACTTCATATATATATATATATATATATATATATATATATATATATATATATTAAATTTTTACTTGAAGGCACTTACAACGCATGTATCGCATAAAATTCGATACTTTTATTAGAAAATGAACTTGACAAGTGTAATCCCAACAAAGGATGGCTCGATGTGTAGAATACCGTACAGACTGTTTCGACTTTATTAAGTCTCATCAGCGGTATATACTAACGATTTCCCTCCGAACAGAAATCGAAACGGGACTTCAGCAGACACAGTGAAAACACTAGTGAAACACTTTATCGCCTCGGCCACAGTACACAGCTGACCATCCTAGCGAAATTAAGCTTGTCAAATGATACTCACGCGCCTCTACCATAATAGGTAAGGGGCGTTAATGAGAGAATAATAACAACAAACAGACCGTTTGCCCTTCGCGAAGTGAATAAGATTTGTGGATGTTTTGTTTATTTAGAAACGTTGCTGAATAAGTATATATTAATTTTTACTTGAAGGCACTTACAACGCATGTATTCGCATAAAATTCGATACTTTTTCTATTAGAAAATGAACTTGACAAGTGTAATCCCAACAAAGGATGGCTCGATGTGTAGAATATATATATATATATATATATATATATATATATATATATATATTATATATATATGAAAAAAGGACTTCTATAACCAGAATCTTCACTAAATTTATGTCATATAGCAAGTATAAAGTTAAAATTATAAGTATGTCTGGGAATGACGTTAAACTCCCTGATGGTGAGGTTCCAGTTCTGGAGGTTTGGGGAATGTGGAGCACCCCTTTATCACCATTGATCCCTGGTCCACTCTGACCCGGAGTGGTAGTACGTGTTAGGGTCCTATCTATGGGTTAAATAGAAAAACATGAGTTGATAAACAATTGTATTATCCATTAAGAATTGATTTATTTCAAAACTTTTATCGGCATGTAAATGACCCACTGAGGTTGATATGCCGTAAAACAAACCAAACCAAAATTATAAGTCTAAGAAAATAATACAATGTATATACTAGTTTCCTGATCAGCTGACTTCATCAAAAAAAACAAAATAATAAAAAACAAAACATTATAAAAATACATATAGATAAGTAAATAAATGAAATTATATATACTAGCAAATATATGCACCCTCCGGGTGCAAGTATTTAAGTTTTAATATAATGAAATATCATATTAAATTAGAAAGGCTAAAGAAACTGAATAAAAATGCAGATAAAAAGATTTGGAACAGAGGGGGTATGATTGAAAAATAGAACAACTTTGAAACTAACTCTTCCATCATTTTCCGTTACTTCCGTCTTTCATTGATAAATTTTCCTAATTCAACTATTTAGTTAAAATAGGAAGTAAAGAATAATATTACAGTCATTTCTTTTAAGATTTATCCCCGAGATTTTTGCTCATATTCAATAAGACAATTAGAAATCAATAATACTAAGCATATATTTATTAAAATCAAATTACTAATATCAATATGCAAATTAGCCTTCTCATTCACACTGTAAACCGCTATTTTCTTGTATATATAAATACAATTGCATGTTATTAGTATGTAGATGTGGGCAACAGTCTTAATGATGTAAAACAATTTTATTAATAATTGAAGTTTAGATAAAAATAAATTCATGGAGAATGTGATGTAAATAACAAAGGGAATTGTGACTTGTATAGTAATATAGTTTCGGTTACAGACAGACAACCCACAATCTCCATTATAATATATATATATATAATATATATATATATATATATATATATATATATATATATGATCTTTGGTTTGGGCGTGGATACCTTGTGTCAATCCGGACTGGTTGGAGGCTAGAAAAAATACTTACCTTTGAAACACTATGTATGTCAATATCCTTAACTATTTTCCATCTACCACTGTGTAATTACCAAGATAAACTGTTTCAAACCCAACCAAAGATATGCAGGTATCATTCACTTTATTTACACGAAGACATGCCAATAATTTAAACATATATTTTTTCTATGTTACTTCCCTTTTTCAAATTTCTTAAATCTCATCCTTTTTTTATTTTTCATCTCGACTCCGATACAAAACCTCTTTCCGAAGAAACATCGAAGCTGACACAGGTAGTGCAGTTCAGGAATGGGGGACTGTGTCATCAACCCTTAGGACGAGAGGGTTAAATAGCAGTTACGTTGAGCTGTCTTGAAACCCCGCCTTTTTTCTGGCACATGACTGACAGTATTACCCGGTCTTGGGGCTCGATCTGTTTGAGATCAACTTAAAACTTTAGGTGCGTTCATTATTTTTCCTGGTTTTTGATTCGAAATTCCTTTGTTTAAAGAACACATATTAATCAGATTGCCTACCTGGTAGGAGAAAAAAATGTAGGGTATAATTAATTTAAGACGTATTTCTAGGCTTTTTTTTTCTGAACCTATCTAACACAGTGATACCTTACGTGTCGTATATATATATATATATATATATATATATATATTATATATATATATATGGGGGGGTTGAAGTGTGTATACGCACAAACACACTCACACACACACGCTTATATAGAGACATATATGTATACACATACATATACACAAACGTATATAGATATATAGAGATAGGCATTCATACATATACATACATAGACATACATACATATATGCATATATATACGTATACATATATATATATATAAGGCATATGTGTAGGCATATATACGCATGAATGCATATACATATACACATATACATACATGTATACATATACATATACATGTATGTGTGAGTGTTTGTGTGTGTATATACACACACACACATATGTATATATTTA
>CM042167.1:34768901-34771401 GCA_023376005.1 Doryteuthis pealeii
CACAAGGCCACATGTTCCCCAGCACCCCAAGCTGGTTTTTAGAAAAAACAATACAGAATTGCCAGCCAACTGAGTATCAGCTTAGCAGTCAAGATTCGAGCCTCTCCAATAATGAACGGGTCCGGAGATAAGTATACAACTATTTCAAAATTTCTGCTGCCTTTCAAGGAAAGGCTAGGGGAGTAAACCCCGAAAATAAATCAGGAGCTGGAGTTCCTAAGGTGGTGTGATGCTGAAATTCAGTGCTACCCATTAACTCCTGCAACACTACCGCTGCCAAACCGCATTGGTACCTTACCGTTTTTTTTGGTTCACAGCGGCAGTGTGGAGAGTGGATATGGGCAACAGCTTATCCTACATATGAACTCGCCCAGGCTATGTAGTTCAAGTTAACAAAAACAAACCTTGACACCACTCCATCGTCTCTCGTAGACAGAAAGATACCAACTAACACATAAGCACTCCTTTCCAAAATGAGATCGTAACTTAATGTTGTATATTGGAGATATTCAAAAGAAGGTGGAAACGGAAATAGGGTCTTCCGGTTTGATCGAGGCAGAAAGAAGACAAAAAAAGTAACAAAGGACTTTTTCCGGGTAAAGCGAACAAAGAAGGATGGGTAACAATAAGTTCGGAAATAGATTTGTCCGCTGATAAAGATAACAAAAGAAAACGCGTAGGCGTTTGATATATATAAAAGGAAGTCAGGGATCCCAGGTCAGTTAGAGAGTCAGAGAGTCAGACAGGAGACAGCGGACGGAGAACAAGTGAGCGACAGACGCTCACTGTCCATCGCAGCCAACGGCTGTGGGACCCACCAGCCACCCCTTTACCTCATCACCCCAGCAGTAGTAGTAGTCATTGTCAACGCTCGCCGCCCACCACGTCAAAACTCCTACTATACCCATGTGTTGTAGATTTCATTAAACGACAACTACATATATCGTCTAGGGTTAGTGACGATACCCGCTACTTATGCAGATACACGAAGTAGGGCCGTGAATTCGAAGCTGCTATATAACGTGAATGTGATGCCAGTATACAACATTAACACCTATTACCAAGTGTTAGAACTAAGAAATATTTATTTTATAAATACTTTAAGTATATTAAATTTGTTTTAGATTTTGTGTGTAAATTGTTATATATATATTATATAATTATAATTTTGTAAAATTTTAATTTTATAAAATAATAATTGAAAAACATCTATACACAATAAAACATATACACAATATAATTATTATATAAATATATTATATAATATATAATGTTATTACAACCCTGAAAACATTTTAAATTTTATTAAAAAAAAGCAACCTTTTCAACAAAATATAACAGAACATAACCAATTATCTATATAGAACCACTACTTTAAAGTCTGAAATCCAAAATAACATTTTTGGCATTAAATGACCCACAGAGGTTGATATGACGTTAAACAAAACTCAAACTAAACTAAACTAATGTTATTACCTAGTGTTTAACGAAGGAAATTGTGTTTGCTGAGTTAGACCATAAAGATTGTTACTGATTGATTTACAGTGGCATATACATTTGATAATGTGTCTATAGTTGCTTAGTCTGAAATAAAGTATAATCGTCAAAGGGAGGTAATATGTAAATTAGTGCCACTTTATCTTAAAAAACAAAAATGCTGAAAAATGGATTTTTAACTAATTTTTTGAGACAGCTGTGATGCTTTAGACAAATTGTTAATAGACTTAGTTTTTAAATTTGCATGAAAAATTTATAAAGAATAGTTGCATCAAATTATTTTTTCAGTTTTACATTTATTCAATGTTGTTACATTTAAATCATAAAATCTCAGTCTTTTAGGTGCAATGAAAGATTTTTTTTTAAATTGTCAATTTGTAAAAAATCTAAAAAAAAGATTTCATTAAAAATAATGTGAATGTTTTCTTTTTTATTAACCATATTTCTGGTAAAATCTTCCATTTACAAACAAGTACCATTAAAAAAAGTTAAACAAGAAAAAATGTTAAAATTATCTTTTTATATTTCATTATTAAAAAAACATTTGAATTAATTAAGAGGGAAGGTTGACACATAAAAAAATTTAAAAAAATAATAGAATAAAAAAAACTTGATTCTTTTTAACTTAATTCCTTACAATTTTATAAAAATTTGATAATTAGCCAAATATTTTAGCCATTGAAAAAGTGTATATTTTTGTTCATACCTTTTGAATTGCACTAACCTAAACTAAGTGATAAATTCTTTAAAATAAACATCAAAGATAAGCATTGTCTGATGAGTAAGATAAACATAGAATTTATTATTCAACCATCATACTTTAAATTTTCAAAATTTAATTAAAAGTTGGGGGGGGGTCAAAACATTTGATAAAATATTTAAAATTCTGATTTTTATGAGTGTTTTCATGTAAATTAAATTCTTTTCAAGTATTTTATTTATGAAATGTGTCTACAATTACTTGAGTTACTGGTGTCCTGGTTCCATTGTCTTATGAATAATA
>CM042167.1:34776401-34777903 GCA_023376005.1 Doryteuthis pealeii
CATCCGCTCCAAACTCTGTCGAGTCAGGAAGAGCGAAAGCTCCTCACTGTCCGTGTCTCCCCATCTTTCAGCTAAAAGAGTATTTTATAATTCTCTTTTTGTCATTGTCTATTGTGATCATTGAGCTAAAATATTCCTCAAATATCAGGTGATTTGCAATGATGCAATATCGAATGATTTTGGTATCTGTGGAATTCTGGTGACTTAAATTATCGGATGAATTTAAACCATTGTTTCTATTGTTCCTAAAATATTTCTAAACTAATATTCATTCGATTCTCTTTTGTTTACCTAAACCTAAACTCATGACATACCATTGTAAAACTAGTTATTTAAGAAAACTTAATTATTTTAATTTGGTCAATTCCACATGCCGTAAAAATATAGGGGCCGATCCCTATAGAAGGTTCCCAAAAGGATTGGAATAGGGTTTGGAAAGTTTGGAAATCAGAGGAAGGATTGAAACCATTCAGAACACTGCACTGCTGCAATCTGCCAGAATACTCAGAAGAGTCCTGGAGACCTGAGGAGACTTGCTGTCACTCAGACTCCAGTGAAAGACCATCAGCTAATGCTGATGTGAAAACTCAAAAGGAGTAAATATATAATAATAATAATAATAATAATAATAATAATAATAATAATTGTAGTTGGTGCACTTGGAACGATCCCAATAAACTTAGAAAAAGACTGGAGGGTCCTGGAAATCAGAGGAAGAATTGAGACCATCCAGACTACTGCACTACTGCAATCGGCTAGAAGTACTCAGAAGAGTCCTGGAGACCTGAGAGACTAGTTGTCAGTCAGATTCCAGTGAAATACCATCAGCTAACGCAGATGTGAAAAACTAATATATAATAATAATAATAATAATAATAATAATAATTAAGAAGAAGAAGAAAGAAAGAAGAAGAAGAAGAAGAAGTTAAAGTGAAAAAACAAAAGCAGAATAAGAAATATAAAGCAATATAAAATACGAAAATGGAAGCTCGAAAATATCTATAACTAAGTGGGATGTAAATAACTGAATATTCGATAATAAAGCAAAAAAAAATTAACAAATAGTTTGGAGAATTTTAAGAATATGAAAAAGAAGACAGAATTAGAGAATATACATTTAGAATAATAATATATATATATATATATATATATATATATATATTATATATATATATAATGATAATTTAATTATATTACCATGACCAGACAACTCGGCAAAACCCATTTGCGACATCCGGAGCACTGGACAGCTGTTTCCACCGCCTTTTGGTCTCATCAGCAGTGCATACCCCAATCTCCGCCACTAGAGATTGAACCAGTGGACCATAGAGTGAAGAGCGGAGACTCAACGCAATGGGTCACCAGCCGCATGCCACAAACGGATGTCGCAAATGGTGTTTGCCGAGTTGTCTGGTCATGGTACTATAATTCAATTATCGATTATATATAATTCCTCTATCTATGAATTTTTATATATATATATATAATAATATTATATATAA
>CM042167.1:34778003-34805503 GCA_023376005.1 Doryteuthis pealeii
AAAAGATTACATATAGATAGTAAATAAATAAAATTATTTATACTAGCAATATATGTACCTCGCGGGTGGCAAGTATTAAGTTTTAATATGGATAAAATATTCATATTAAATTTAGAAAGGCTAAAGAAACTGAAAAAAAATGCAGAATAAAAAGGGGAATTGGGAAAAAAAAAAAACAGGAGGGGGGGGGTAATGGATTGAAAATAAGAACAACTTTGAACTAACTCTTCCATAATTTTTCTTGTTACTATCCGTCTTTCATTGAATAAATTTTCCTAATTCAAGGCTATTTAGTTAAATAGGAAGTATAGAATAATATTACAGTCATTTCTTCTTGTTAATTGGATTTTTTGTAAGAGTTTATTCCCGAGATTTTTGCTCATTTATTCAAATAATGAATAAAACCAAACAATTAGAAATCAAATAATATAAGCATCATATTTATTAAAAAATCAAATTTCTTAATAAATCAATATGCCAATTCAGCCTTTCATTCCACACTGTAAACCGCTTATTTTCTTGATATATAAATACAATTGCATTTATTAAGTAGTGATGTGGGCAACAGTCTTTAATGATGTAAACAATGTGTATTTAATAATTGAGTTTAAGATAAAAATAAATTCAAAGAGAATGTGACTTGTATATAATATAGTTTACGGTTACAAGACAGACAACCCACAATCTCCATTATAATAGATATATATATATATATATATATATATATATATATATATTATATATATAATATATATAATATTAATGATCTTTGGTTTGGGCGTGGATCCTTCCCAAAAGTCCGTTGTGTCAATCCGGACTGGATGGAGTGCATAGGAAAATACTTACTTTGAAACACTATGTTAGTGTCAATATCCCTTAATCTATTTTTCATTCTACCACTGTGTAATTACCAGATAAATCTGTTTCAAAAAACCCAACCAAAGATATGCAGGTATCAATTCACTTTATTTATCACGAAGACAATGCACATAATAAACATATATTTTTTCTATGTTCTTTTCCCTTTCTTCAAATTTTCTTAAATCTCATCTTTTTTTAATTTTCTCCTCTTGACTCAATACAACTGACCTCTTTCGAAGAAACATCGACAGCTGACACAGGTAGTGCAGTTCAGGAAATGGGGACTGTGTCATCAAACCCTTAGACGAGAGGGTTAAATAGCAGTTACGTTGAGCTGTCTTGAAACCCGCCCTTTTTCTGGGCACATGACGGACAGTATTACGCCGGCTGGAATGGGTGGCCGAATCTGTTTGAGATCAACTTTAAAACTTTAGGTGCGTTTCATATTTTTCCTGTTTTTGATTCGAAATTCCTTTGTTTAAAGAACACATATTAATCAGATTGCCTACCTGGTAGGAGAAATGAAAGAATGTAGGGTAAAAATAATTTAAGACGAATCGATATGATCGTAGTATTATCTAGCTTTTTTTGCTGAAACCTATCTAACACAGTGATACCTTACGTGTCGTATATATATAATATGAATATATATATATATATAATATATATGGGGGGGGTTGAAGTGTGTATACGCACAAACACACACACACACACTTATATAGAGACATAATATGTATACACATACATATACACAAACGTATATAGATATATATTAGAATAGGCATTCATACATATACACTACATAGACATACAATATCATAATGCATATAATATACGTATCGACTATATAGACATATATGTAGGCATATACGCATGAGAATGCGATATACATATACACATATATATACATGTAATACATTATACATATACTGTATGTGGTGAGTGTTTTGTGTGTGTATAATACATACACACAAATATATATATATTTTATATAGACTATAAGTTTGAATATACCATACATACATACACACACACCATATATATTACAGCATACATATATGTATATATATATATATGAAGTATTTATATACATATATATAGGCAGTATATGCATACATTTAATAGAATAATGTATACATATACATATATAGTATATATATATGTATAATGCAAACTTACGCACATATATAATATACACACATCATATATATATTTAGCACGTATAATATAACATAGGCATATCACATTTATATATATATATATATATAGTATATATATATATATATATTATACAATATATATATATATGATAAATGACTCCATAACATACACATTACCTGCATCTATATACATATGCATAAAATGCTTAAATATATATAAACGTATACACACACACATATATATAATATATATGTATATATAATATATTATATATATATATTATATATATATATATTAGAGAGAGAGTAGAGAGAGAAGAGAGAGAGAGATTCGCAGCACAGCCACAGATCTCATTTCTGTGACTACACAAAGGTATAATGTTATTTCTTAAAACTGAGCTAACACATACTTGCCTTAAAACTGAGTCATGCCTTTAAATACAAAGATGGAGACTGTAGTATTTTGTTAATCTAAGCTTTGGAGTAATCTCATACGAAGGCGAGGTACAAGCGCCATCAACGTAAACAACTGTTTTATATAAAAATAAGCCGTAACACAACAGAACCAATGTCATGCGGCACATCGAAACTGGTCAATGAGCTTGACCAATACATCTCCGCGTTAAGTTTCCTTTAAATGTATTTGAAACTTAAATGTATTTAATTTTATTATTATAGTTTCACGGTGGTAAGATCATATCGGTTGCTTGGTAGATTTGCAACGTTGACTTGTACGACGTGTTGTTCCCCTCAGGTGAGGAAGGGGATATCCGGTGTTGTCTCCGGATTGTGTGGGTTGTTGGTTGACCTCAGGGTCATATGTCGTCCTGGGAGAGGGCCCGAATCGTAATCGTTCAGCCGTGTGTGTATCTAAGGGGAAGCGTCTGTGTCTCCCCCTCCAGGAAGAGACCGGATTTTCTGTCATAACCCTATAATGATCTAAGGGTTTGCCAGTCTTTCTGTGACCTTACCAAATCGGTCTTGGTCTCGATGTATACCCTGTCTGCCGGACTTGGGGGGTAGTATGTCTTGTACAACTGTGGTCGAGAGTTGTAAGTGTTTTTGTATTTCTTGCCCTCTGTACTTTTCCTCCGTCCAGGTTAGCTCTTGCTGTGTCTAGGTCCTTTCGTAGGAGTTTTCCGGGAATTATAGCGAAGTTTGTCCGGATCCGCTCCCCATCCAAGAATCTTCCTTGGGGTCGCTTCCATTTCTAAAGTGGGGCTGACGTATGCTAGTAGTGCCTGAAGTGCGATATTGGAGTTCTTTAGGATGATATTCCTTAGCACCACCGTTTGTTTGTCGGTGCGGGATGAGAAATTTATGTGTGGAATCCCCAGTCCTTTTCGAATTCTTTGATTACCAGCTGGCGTAACTGGGGTACGTTTCAGAGATAACGTGTCAGGTATTCCGTGAAATAGCGAATATCTCCGAACATTGTCCGTCATGATGGTTCAGCTGCTGTCGTTTTGAAATTCTCGGTAATCATATATATATAATATATATATATATATATATATATTATATATATATATATATATATATATTATATATTCGTATATATTCTCTCTTATATATATATTATATATATATATATAGTATATATTATATATATATATATATAGTATAATAGCGTTGTTTAAAATCTTAACAATTTTGAGCGTAACTCCTCTGATGATTGCAGTAATAATAGTTTGATTATAAACTGCTCTGCTATTTTGCATTGAATTCATTTTATATGCCAATACTTTTCTCTTCATCTCTAATTCCATTTTCTATTATATATATATATATATTATATATAGTATATATATATATAATTTTTATTTATACTATACTATGTGTGTGTGTGTGGTGTGTGTGTGTGCTGGTGTGTGGCGTGTGTGTGTGGTGTGTGTATGTGTATGTGTGTGAGTTAAAATATATATACGAGAATGTGTATAATAATTCAATAATACATTTTCTTGTCTTCACAGAGTGAACACAACAGACACACATACGCGGTGTGCATAGCACATAAGATATAATGAAGTTATATAATGTAAATCGCACATCTAAGTAAATGGCAAAACCAAAGATACACAATACAACACTAAGCGAAATACATCGCAGAACTATCTACATCTCTAAGCGCAACATTCAATACCACCAAACGACGTAAACGATGTTATGGATCTATGAAAATGAGTTTGGGTACTATAACCGCTGAGCAAGTTACCCAAACATAAGTTACGCATTAACAGAACTTCCAATAATATTTAACGTAGGAGATGAGACTAGATGAATGATGCACATAAACATCTGAGTATATCTAGGCACAGAGAGAGAGACGAAGAGAGATGAGAGAAGAGAAATGACTGCAGAAGGAGATCATAAATAAGTGAAAACACTATATGGATATTATACTGCAAAGACATCTTGCAACACACGATCACCAAAGACGCATAGCGCAGAGTCAGAAAGTTTGCTAACACACACGGACTAGCAACGATCCACAATCACAAACACCAGCTATTAACACTACAGCAGAACATTATCATAATGGATTAAGAAAGGAGAGCCAAGAATAGGATAGATCCAAAACATCTAGCTTATATCACACAAAAGCGAGAGGCAAAAAGAATCACAAAAGGAAATCCTACGACAACACTACACATGACATATATACATCATATGATAATATTTCCTGCAAACGATTGCAATAGCATAAAGTATTGTGTTTGGTCAGTAAAATAAGTTTGTACTATAAACCTGCTGAGTCAAATCCCATAATAAAAAGTATATATAACTAAGATAAACCTCCAATATATAGAGAGTAGGATGCAGATGGATGATGCTGTACTAGTGTCTTGTTATACTGTTGTGTCCAGAATGTGTGTGTACGAAAGCTCATGCTCATATGATGCTCATGGGTAATATTGTGAACTAGCTAACGAGGAAAACACAGCGATTTCTGCAAACATTTGCAACCCTACGAGAAGTGAGAGGAAGATTGGAGTTCAAGAAAAAGACATGTCTATAGACCTGCTGAGAGGTACCACATTAAACAACGGTTACATAACAGAACTCCAAAATTAAGAGGAGGAGCCAGCATGATAGACACTTTAGACACCTGTCCACAAACGATAAACTAAAGTAGAATAAGATACAAATAAAGAATAAATAAAAATAAAGGAATTATTAGCTAATACACTTAAAGGAAACACTATATAGCGATTTCTGCATAAATCATTTGATCAATAAAAGAACTGATGTTATTGATACAGTATAAAAAGTTATGTCTTATAAATCACTCACTGCTGCATAAGTCCCTCAAAAACAAGTTAAATAAGAGAACTCGCAAAATTAAGAGGAGGAGCCAGATGGAAACTCTGATGTCACATACACAAACCATACTTGAGAGGTAATAATAAAATACACTCACCTATCGAGATTACGGAGGCATCCAAATGGACAATAAGGAGAAAGACCTAGCATAACCATTAACAAATGAAGGAAAAAAAACAAAAATGAATGATTATACACAGAGATATAATACTAATGATCAAAAGCACACTAGTAGCATGTAAATAAAACAGATATGATTAGTGAACGGAAATCGATTTGTGCTATCAGAATAAAAGCTGATATCATATAGACACCTGCTGCACCAAGATTCTAACTCTCTGAACAATAAAAGCGCGACAATTCGAGGCTGACTCATTATTATGAGTTACCTTTTTTTTTTTTGCTTTTTCTCTAGGTCGCTTAGAGATTTGATGGAAGCAGAGACATGCGAGATGACAAATGACGGTGCACGACAAAAAGAAAATACATATGAGTAATCTCCAGAAAAAAGAATGAGTAAAGGCATCAACAAGGATACAGATAATTGGAGAAAGGTATATATTTAAACTGGCAACTACAAGAAAACACACGTCAACACGAAGAATGTAAATCCTGGTCATCTAATATATATAAGATTCAAAGAGTCTGTCTAGTCAGAAATTTTGAAAAAAGTAGATTGGGCTAATAGAATAGAGACATATAAAAGTCCTCATAAATAGTAAAGTTTTGCACGAGACTTCCCAGCAGCTCTCATAGCCTTAAGGCTCTTAAGCTAGCCAATACGTCGAGGTCGGCCACCAGCTCCCCGGCCATTAAAAAGCAGAGTACTAAAACACGAGCCACCTGATGAGCAACCTAGCACACTACGAGCAATACTCAGCACACACAAACAACAACATAACTCAGGCATAACTCACACACATACACATACTTATGGAGTTATAATAAACTTCATCAAATATCATATGTGTGAGCTTAGCACCATCATACTGCATCGCAGAATCAACGGGTTAAACCAATGGACTGGAAAATTTCTGTCCTCAATTCGAGAGCCAAGCCTATACCCCTGATCATTATCAATGAGCTATCCATGGGAGTAATCTACTGTGGGCACAGCAACAGCATCTTCGCACTAGTAGGGGATACAATTGGAATTGATTAAGGAGCCAACATTTGGTTATGAGTTGTCTATGTGAGCAATGAAATAATATTTGCTTTATTTATCATAAGATATTGTCTATAATATATAGTAAACTGGTGCATATTAGTAAGAGAGCATAACCTAAGAACCAGCTAGTGTTTGAAATAATAAAGAAACGTAGGGAGTATATTTTCTGAAAGATGTTTTAGAAGTTCAGGTATTTATTTCCGCTTTCAAATTTTCATGGGCATGGTATTATATTGGGCACACACTACTACACACCAAAGCACACTACTACACAACAACACACACACCACCACACGGACATATAGTACATGAATATACTAATATCCATATAATATAATTATGTAAATATTACAGTAATATATAAGATTACGCTCCTACTTGTGGGATCGCTTGTGGTAGGGGTGTCCGTCAGTGATAAAGTATGGTATTGACATGGGTCGAGACTGGGATGGAGAGAAGACCTATTTTATTTTGGTGTGATGAAATCAGCACAGAAAAATGTTCAAGACATGGAAGGATTTCCATTTTAACATACTTCATCTTTCAACTGAATTCTGGGCATTGTTATATTCGTGTGAAGGGGACACTTTTTAAAAGATTTATTTAGTCATATATATATATATTATATAATATATATATATATATATATTAGAAGGGAATTTAATAATTTGCTTGAAGCATTGTGGATATATATTGGCTTAGGAGGTTGATTTAGAAGGCTATCACAATGCAGATGTAAAGAAAATAATAATACGGTAACAATGGTGTTGTGTGTTAACCTGTATTTAATTCTTGAATTTTCGAGATAAAATCTCTTTTTCAAAAGATCACTGGAACTGAAGTAGTCTAGTTATGGCATTTCTATTTAAATGAATTTTTTGGGAAAAAAAAAATATATATATATACATAAATATATATAATTGTAACCTAGCAAAATAGCACATCAGATGTTATTTTATTAGAGCAATAAACTGAAAAAGTTCTTAGATATTATAGTATATTAATAATTTTCTGTAGTAAGCATTCATGGTGAATATAAATAATATTCACCATGAATACATACTACAGAAAATTATTAATTTCGACTTGAAAATACTATAATATCTAAGAACATTATCATCAGAATTAAATTAATTAAATCGGTCAGTACATATCTATCTATCAATCGATTGACTGAGATAGAAGACATCGAAAACATATATTTACTTAAATCTCTTAAGAGGCTTTATCATCAGTTATTAATCTTAGAGTTGTAAAACGCCACAGCTATAGGGCACCTAGTTATAACCATATTTATAATCTACTTATGCGTACCAATATCTGTTAATATCTATTTATCTATCAATTGACAAGAACACACTGGGAGATCTGATTTCAAAGACATACATACACACACACGCACACGCACACACACACACCACAGACAGACACACACACACACACACACACATATATATATATATATATATATATTATATATATATATATATATATATATATTTGTGTGCGTGTGTGTGTGTGTTGAAAGGTAGAAGAAAATGCTAAATGGATAAAATAGATAATTTTGGTGTTTGAAATCAAAGCGGTTAAAATATTTAGAATTTTTGAAATGTTCGAAAAAAAAAATTTTTTTTAAAATTGTTTGAATTTACTAAAGCACGTGTTAGTAAATCAAAATCTATTTTATCCATTCAGCAGTTTCTTTCCTTTGTTATTTTCCTTTCAACATACCGTCGGATTAGCTTTCATTTTCAACTTACACACACACACACCACACACATACCACACACACACACACACATTATATAGTATATATATATAATATATATATATATATATATAATATATATATATATATACTAAAATCTTATCAGTGCATTCTAATTGCCTTTTAATCAGAATTTGATCATACATACCTCAAAAAGTGAGAATCGTACTTATTGAGCAAAAGAATTTGATTTTTGAGACTGGTTTACAAACTTTTACACCTCTATATATATCGATATATATATATATATATATATATACTTATACACACACACACACACACACACACCACACACACCACATTCTTTTTGAATGACTAGCTTAATATTCATTACGAATCTTTTGAATGGCTTAGCCAAGTAAACATCTCTTTAATTAAATGAAAATATTTCTTTTTCTTTTATTTATTTATCTTCAACAATCCGCACACATCCCAAAGGAGCTTTATCTATCTATCTACCCCCCTCCCTCCCTCCTCTCTCTCTCTCTCTCTCTCCTAATAATATATATATATATATATATTATATATATTTATATATATATATATATATATATATATATATATATATATATATAATATAATAATATATATAATATAAATAAACAACCTGTTTGGTGTTTGGAATAATTCTAAACATGGCCTTTTTTAAAACAACAGAATGTTAAAATAGGCTTATAAAATAGGCTACTAATATGACCAAATTCTCTGAATACACACACACACACACACACACACACACACACACACACACACACACACACACATATATATATATATATATTATATATATATATATATATAATTCGATTTCAGTCTCCCCCTGTCTATCAATCTCAGTTTGTTAATGTATATGTATATCTATGTTTTACACCACGTATTCCTGTTTTGAATGACTAGCTTAATATTCATTACGTATCTTTTGAACGGCTTAGCCAAGTAAACATCTTTTTCTCACCTGTCCTGTATGGTATCACTTATTGATTGATTGTACTTTCATGTGAGTACCTTTTTTCTTTTGTACTTTAATTTAATTTGTGCCTCTTTAATTAAATAAAACATTTCTTTTTCTTTTCTTTATTTATCTTCAACAATCCGCACACATCCCCAAAGGAGCTTTATCTCATTCCCTTCGTAAAGCAATAATAAAGATGCGGAAAACAAATCAAATCCAATATACGAATTGGCCAAACTGAGTCCAAGTCTTAAAAAGGAATCACAAAGATAGCGGAGAATGGTTTATTTTTAGGTAGCGGGTCCGTGGATAAGGGTCGAGGGTAGTTGATGGTATTATCTGTCTGATAAGAGGCGCAAAGTTAATCAAAAAGTATACTTAGGTTTCGGGTGAGAGCCAACTACTAACCAATAAGGCGGCCGGACGTTTAGATCGAATTTCCACACGGGGTTGGGTAACAAGACAACAAAACAAAAAAGGGAAGAAGTAAGAAGGAAATAAAGAAATTGAAGAATATCATTAGAAAGGTGAAAAATAACAAGAAGAACAAAACGTACAAGAACGTGTAGAAAAAGGAGAAATAGAAGTTATAAATGATGATGATAATAATAATAATAATAATAATAATAATAATAATAATAATAATAATAATGCTATGATTATACAGAATAAGCATAGCAGAGAGAAAAGGAATACAATACAAGAAGAAGAAGGAGAAGGAGAAGGAGAAGGAGAAGGAGAAGGAGAAGGAGAAAAAGAACTACTAGAAGTAAATGAATAATAATAACAATTATAATAATAATAGTAATAATAATAATAATAATAATAATAATATAATAATAATAATAATATTATTATTATTATTATTATTATTATTATTATTAAGAAGAAGAAGAAAAAGAAGAAGAAGAAGAAGAAGAAGAAGAAGAAGAAGAAGAAGAAGAAGAAGATGATGATGATGATGATATAAATTATAAAAATTATAATAGTAGAGAGAAAGGGAATAAAAGACGAAGACAAAGACCGATAATAATAATAATAATAATAATAATAATAATAATTTAATTTTGACCATACAACAAAATGGTATATGCATAAACCAGAATCTGTTCTTGAGAACGAAACGCATAAAATTCTTTGGGACTTTGAAATAGAAACGGATCACCTTATTCCAGCAAGAAGACCAGACCTAGTGTCGATAAACAAAAAAGAAAGAACTTGTCAACTGGTGGATTTTTCAGTTCCAGCAGATCACAGGGTAAAGGAAAATGAAAAAATGGACAAATATCTGGACCTTACCAGAGAACTGAAAAAGTTATGGAATATAAAAGTGAAAGTGATACCAATTGTTGTTGGTGCACTTGGAACTGTAGGGACCGTGGTTGTTTGGTGAGTGTGTGGTTGAGGAGGTGGAGAAGATCCGAGTTATGGGTCCCCACAATGTATATGTATAAGGACTACGGAAATGAAGTTTCCATAGATAACAAAAGAAGAAGACATTGATAAAGGAAACAAACTTTATATACATAAATACAATTAATATAGTTTCATTGTTCTTTCAGTGGTGTTGCAGTCTGATTGTGTCTGTGTATAGTTGTGTGTGACAACTGTGACATGGTGTTCATAATAGTATGATCGCTTGTGTCAACATGATAGTAGTTTTGTCTGTGATTGGAACTTGTGATTGAAAGTTGAAATTTGTTGTTGATGAGCGAGAGAGAGAGAGAGAGAGAGAGAGAGAGAGAGAGAGAGAAGAGAGAGAGAGAGATAGGAGACGAAAAAATAGACTGACCTGTTGAGTCGAATTTGATGTTTTCGGACGTTCCCACTGTCGAGTTAGGAGCATCCTCTCCAACTCTGTCGAGTCAGGAAGAGCGAAAGCTCCTCACTGTCCGTGTCTCCCCATCTTTCAGCTAAAAGAGTCTTTTTATAATTCTCTTTTTGTCATTGTCTATTGTGATCATTGAGCTAAAATATTCCTCAAATATCAGGTGATTTGCAATGATGCAATATCGAATGCTTTTGGTATCTGTGGAATTCTGGTGACTTAAATTATCGGATGAATTTAAACCATTGTTTCTATTGTTCCTAAAATATTTCTAAACTAATATTCATTCGATTCTCTTTTGTTTACCTAAACCTAAACTCATGACATACCATTGTAAAACTAGTTTTTTAAGAAAACTTAATTATTTTAATTTGGTCAATTCCACATGCCGTAAAAATATAGGGGCCGATCCCTATAGAACGTTCCCAAAAGGATTGGAATAGGGTTTGGAAAGTTTGGAAATCAGAGGAAGGATTGAAACCATTCAGAACACTGCACTGCTGCAATCTGCCAGAATACTCAGAAGAGTCCTGGAGACCTGAGGAGACTTGCTGTCACTCAGACTCCAGTGAAAGACCATCAGCTAATGCTGATGTGAAAACTCAAAAGGAGTAAATAATAATAATAATAATAATAATAATAATAATAATAATACCAATTGTAATTGGTGCACTTGGAACGATCCCAATAAACTTAGAAAAAAGACTGGAGGGTCTGGAAATCAGAGGAAGAATTGAGACCATCCAGACTACTGCACTACTGCAATCGGCTAGAATACTCAGAAGAGTCCTGGAGACCTGAGGAGACTAGTTGTCAGTCAGATTCCAGTGAAATACCATCAGCTAACGCAGATGTGAAAAACTACTACTACTACTACTACTACTACTACTACTACTACTACTAATAATAATAATAATAATAATAATAATAATAATAATAATAATATAATAAGAAGAAGAAGAAGAAGAAGAAGAAGAAGAAGAAGAAGAAGAAGTTAAAGTGAAAAAACAAAAGCAGAATAAAAATATAAGCAATATAAAAATACGAAAATGGAAGCTCGAAAATATCCATAATCTAAGTGGGATGTAAATAACTGAATATTCGATAATAAAGACAAGAAAAATTAACAAATAGTTGGAGAATTTAAGAATATGAAAAAGAAGACAGAATTAAAGGAATATACATTAAGAATATATATATATATATATATATATATATATATATATATATATATATATATAATTGATAATTTAATTATATTACCATGACCAGACAACTCGGCAAAACCCATTTGCGACATCCGGAGCACTGGACAGCTGTTTCCACCGCCTTTTGGTCTCATCAGCAGTGCATACCCCAATCTCCGCCACTAGAGATTGAACCAGTGGACCACAGAGTGAAGAGCGGAGACTCTACACACTGGGTCACCAGCCCATGCCACAAATGGATGTCGCAAATGGTGTTTGCCGAGTTGTCTGGTCATGGTACTATAATTCAATTATCGATTATATATAATTCCTCTATCTATGAAATTTTATAATATATATATATATATATATATATACTAAACCCGTCCGCATGAGCATGAAGTGACACAATGTCAGTTTCTTAAGATGATTGTAACAGGTTTGAATTCAGATTTTTCCTTCTCTTAATCTGGTTGCCCAGTCAATGTTAAAGAGCCACGTCTGCCCTACTATTTAACAATAGAAAGAAGATTTGAAAGAAAGAAAGGATGTGTACATTTTAAAGAAAGAATGAAAAATAAAGAAAGAAAAAGAAAAAGGAGATTTGAAAAGGAGATTTGTAGATTTGAATGAAAAAAAAAAAGAAGAAAAAGTGAAAATTGAAAGAAAAATTGAAAGAGAAACAGGAAGAAATGGTAGATTTGAAATAAATAAATGTCGGAAAGAAAGAAAGCATAAGAAATTATAGATTTAAAAGAAAGAAAGAAATAAGAAAAGATATGGTGGAATAAAAAGAAATGTAGAGAGACAGAAAGTTCACAGACAGGAAGAAATGTTAGTTTTGAAAAAAGAAAGAAAGAAATAAAGAAAGAAAGAAAAAAGAAAGAAAAAAAAAGAAAGCATGAGAAAATAGCAGATTTAAAAGAAAGAAAGAAAGAAAGAAAGAAAGAAAGAAATTAGAGAATTAAAGAAATAGATAACGAAAGAAAGAAGGAAAGAAAGAAAGAAAAGAAATAACTGGTAGAATTGAAAGAAAGAAAGAAAAAATAGTAGATTAGAATAAATAAATAAATTGATAAATAAATAAAGAAATAAATACAGAAAGAAAGACAGACAGAAAGAAAGAAAAAGTATATTCAAGAGACATAAATAAAGAAAAGAAAAACAGAAAGAAAGAAAGAATGAAAGAAAGAAAAAGAGAGAAAAGAAGAAAATTGTAGAACAGAAAGAAGGAAAAGGCAGATTTAAGATAAAGAAATACAGAAATACAGAAAATAAATGATTGAAAGAAACAAAGAATGAAAAAAAGAAAGAGAGAAAGAAAGAAAGATTGAAAGAATGAAAAAAAAAAGAAAGAAAAAAAAGTAACAAAAGAATAAAAGGGTAGAATTGAAAGAATGAAAGAAAGATAGACTGATAGACAAACAGAAAGTTAAAAATATTAAAAGCAAAACATCAATAAATGATAAATGGAATGTCCCCTCTGGTTTCACACCGTGGGGATATTTTCAAAATCCATAAGTGCAATACTTGTGTTGTAGGCAAGTAAGGAAAATGACACAGGAAATTAAAGACGAAGGCAAAATAGACAAAAGGAATGGAACATACAAAACGAAACGAAAAACACAAAAAATAAACAAAGAAACCGAAACGAAAAATAGCTGTGAGCTATTTTTCATCTTTGATTATTTTTTTTTCATGTTTAAACATTTTGAAAGTTTCCTGCATTTTTATTGAAATAACTGTTTTCGACTGAACAAACGGATCTGTAATTTTCATAAAAAGAAGACACTTATATCGGTTTCACACAACTAATAGAGCTGTTTTTTGTTGTGTAGAAGAAAATAAAGAAACAAAGAAGAAAAAATAAAGATAAAAAATGGTGGGGGATATACGTATTTGGAAGAAGAAAAAAAAGAAAGAAAAAAGACAGGATGATTCTAAAGAAGAAAAGAAAGAAATCAAAGAAAGAAAGGGATAAAGAAAAAAGAAGAAAATAAAGATAAAAAAGAAGGTGGGGATATATGTATTTGGAAGAAGAAGAAAAAAGAAAGAAAAAAAGACAGGATGATTCTAAAGAAGAAAAAGAAAGAAAGAAAGAAAGAAAGGAATAAAGAAACAAAGAAGAAAAAATAAAGATAAAAAAAAAAGGTGGGGGATATACGTATTTGGAAGAAGAAAAAAAAGAAAGAAAGACAGGATGATTCTAAAGAAGAAAAAGAAAGAAAAAAAGAAAGAAAGGAATAAAGAAACAAAGAAGAAAAAATAAAGATAAAAAGAAAGGTGGGGGATATATGTATTTGGAAGAAGAAAAAAAAGAAAGAAAAAAGATAGGATGATTCTAAAGAAGAAAAAGAAAGAAATCGAAGAAAGAAAGGAATAAAGAAAGTACAACACTAAAGAAGGAAACAGGAAAAGAAAGAATAAATAAACAAATAACGAATGAAGAAAGAAAGAACGAAAGAACGAACGAACGAACGAAAGAAAGAAAGAAAGAACGAATAAAAATGCTGCATGCGAAAGAAAAAAAGGAAGATCTAAGCAAAGAAAAGAAGAAGGAACGAAAGCAAAAACGTTAGACAGAACTCACCATTATAAAGAGAGAAAAAAGAGAAGGAAATGAAGAAAATAATAAAGAAAGCTTCACTCTAAAGAATGAAAGAGAGAGAGAAAGATGAAAGAAAGAAAAAAAGAAAAAAGTAAGAAAGAACGACATAAAGAAAAAGAAAAGGAGAGAAAGTAGCAATGAAAAGAAGAAAAGAGAACGAAATAAAGGAAGGAATAAAGAAATCATCAGACTAAAGAAGGAAAAAAAGGAAGAAAGATGGTTTAAGAAGAAAGGGTTAAAGACAGATATAAAGGAATCAAAGAAAAAGAAAGAAAAAATATAATTGAAGAAAGTAAGCAACTCTGTAGATAAAGAGATAAATAAATCGGGAATTCTTAAAGAAGAATAAAAGAAAGAATGAAAGAAAGTCAAAGAGAGAAGAAAAAAGGAAGAATGAATGGGTGAACGAAAGAATGAATGAAATACGAAAGAAAGAAGAAAGAAAGAAAGAAGAAAGAAAGAAAGAAAGAAAATAAAACCCTAAAAAAATCGAAGATAGAAAAAAGAAAAAGAAAAGAAAATAGAAAGAAGAAAAGAAAGAAAGAAAAATTAGTGCAAGTGTGAAATTACACTCTGAAGAAAATCAAACATAAAAAGTGAAAAAGAAAGAATGAAAAAATACTGAAAAATGTAAAGGAAGGAATGAAAGAAAGAGAATATGATCCTAAAGAATATCGAAGATTGAAAAAGTGAAAAAAAAAGAAATGAATGAATGAATGAAAGAAAGAATGAGAGAAAGAGAGAAATTATACTCTGAAGAAAATGGAAGATAAAAAGTGAAAAGGAAAGAATGAAAAATAATGGAAAAAATAAAAGACTGAAAGAAAAAGAATACGATCCTAAAGAAAATCGAAGATAGAAAAAGTGAAAAAAAAAAAAAGAATGAATAAAAGAAAGAAAGAAAGAAAGAGAGAGATAAATTATACTCTGAAGAAAATGGAAGGTGAAAAAGTGAAAAAAAAATAATGAAGAAGTAATGAAAAAATATATGAAAGAATGAGAATAGGATCCTAAAAAAAATCGAAGATAGAAAAAGTGAAAAAAAAAAAAAAAAAAAAAAAAAAGAATGAAAGAAAGAATGAAAGAATGAAAGAAAGAGATAAATTATACTCTGAAAAATGGAAGGTGAAAAGTTTTTAAAAAATAATGAAAAAGTAATGAAAAAATAAATGAAAGAATGAAATAGGATCCTAAAGAAAATCTAAGATAGAAAAAGTGAAAAAAAAAAATGAATAAAAGAAAGAACAGAGAAAGAAAGATATAAATTATACTCTAAAGAAAATGGAAGGTGAAAAAGTGAAAAAAAGAAGAAAAAAAAGAATGAATAAAGAAAGAAAGAAAGAAAGAAAGAATAAAAGAAAGAAAGAAAGAAAATAAGAAAGAAAGAAAGAATGAAAGAAAGAGATAAATTATACTCTTAAGAAAATGGAAGGTGAAAAAGAAGGTGAAAAAGTGAAAAAGATAATGAAAAAATAATGAAAAAATAAATGAAAGAAAGAGAATAGGATCCTAAAGAAAATCGAAGATAGAAAAAGTGAAAAAAAAAAAAAGAATGAATAAAAGAAAGAAAGAAAAAAAAAGAATGAGAAAGAAAGAAAGAATGAATGAAAGAATGAAAGAAAGAGATAAATTATACTCTGAAAAAAAATGGAAGGTGAAAAAGTGAAAAAAAAATAATGAAAAAGTAATGAAAAACAAATGAAAGAATGAGAAAAGGATCCTAAAGAAAATCGAAGATAGAAAAAGTGAAAAAAAAAAAAGGAACATTTTTTGGAATAAACAGAAAAAAGAACCCTGCACCCCCGCAAAAAAAAAAGAAAAAGAAAATGGCCAATGTTGTGCAAATAAAAGTCAATCAAGAGTAAAAAAAAAAGGGGGGGGCTGGTGGGTGTTGGGGGGGTGGGGGGGGAAGTCTCCTTAAAAATAAATTTGGCACGAAACGGAAATGATCGTTGAGTAAAATTGGGTTTTTACATTGATTCGCACCAATATTTCTTAAATAAACTTGCAAACAAACCAAATTTAGAGAAATCTATTTCCATTTGCAACACCTTTCGTTCCCGCTCTTTTTTCCCGCCCAAATAATTCATTTGTTTTGCAGCTTTCACTTGTTTTACACATCAAAACGATTTATATTTGGAGCCCAAATCAAAAACTTTGCATACTTATTTAATTTTAGACGACTACTACTACTACTACTACTACTACTACTAATAATAATAATAAAATTTTTGACACTGCTTAGCTCAGTCGGTAGAGCGTTCGGCTAGAAACCACAAGGTTCCTAGTTCGATACCCACCCTCGCCAACTCAGCGTATGAGTAGCACAGGGATCTGTGCGGTAAAGTAAGGAGCTGATGGCAGGTGTGGCGTTCCATCCCAGACGCCAAAACAATCTCCTTGGTCTAGCGCTATTGAAAAGGGGATATACTCCCTCGCTGGCTGATACCGACTTTAGGCCGCCCCGACGACTTTACTTATAATAAGTTTAAACACTGAGAAGCATAAATGAAGTAACGTTAATACAATTGAAAGGGTCGGTTTAGCTCAGTCGGTAGAGCATCTGCCAAGGAACCACAAGGTTCCTATTTCGATACCGGCCCTCACCAACTCAGCGCATGTACATGGGTCTGTGTGGTAAACTGAGGAGCTGGTGGTAGGTGTGGCGCTCCCACATCATACTTAAAACAATGTCCTTGGTCTAGCACTATTGAAAAGGGGATAGACTCCCTCGTTGTCTGGCTAATACCGACATTAGGCCACCCCACCGACTTTACTTACTTTTATTTCATCCTAATTTTCCTTATTTTTTAAGGCAACTCCCAGATCGGATTTTTTTCTTTTTGTTGTCTATGCTGCTTAATGAAAAATGTGAAGATGATCATCAAAGCTAAGTAGACGCGGAGTAGTGATAAAGTAAGTGGGTACAGATAAAATCAGGCGAAACTTTGACTAAATATCATCATCATCATCATCATCAATTGTTGTTGTTTTTTTTTTTTTTTGTTTTCTGGATAAGATTTTAAAGGAACAAACAAAAAAAATTTCTTTAACAATTTAAGTTTGTTTATTGTTTGGACCAAAAAAACTTCTCGAAGGCAAACTCTAATTCTCCTTCTAGAAAAGTCGTCGTCGCGGTAGCCTAAAGTCGGTTTCAGCCAAACAGCGAAGGAGTATATCCTCTTTTCACTAGCGCTAGGCCAAGGACATTGTTTTTGCGGCGGGAGGTGGAGCGCCATGCCTACCATCATCTCCTCAATTTACCACACATATCCCTATGCTACTCATATGCTGAAGCTTATGGTTCCTAGTCAGACACTCTACTGACTGAGCCAAACTGACCCTATAGTAAAGTAGTTAATCCTTATTTCTTTAAGCTCTCTCTCTCTCTCTCTCTCTCTCTCTCTCTCTCTCTCTGTAACTGTAATATTTTGCTCTTTTTATTATTTTTATTTCTCTACTTTATATGTCCTCCAATCTCATAACATTTGGTTGCTTCGTTGGTTTTTGCGGCATGTTAACTCTTGTTGAGTTATTGTATGCGAAAGACTTGTCATTTCATACATTCTTGATGGGTATTCAAATACCTTTTAAAACAGGATTTGTCATAGGGTCTTCCACAAGGGTTTATATTAAATATACCCAATTTGTCCAGAAATCCGTGTTTTTACTATACAAATGTAACCCTCCCGTTTGAAAAAAAATATATAAGGGAATTATTCGATTTAAAAAAAAATCAGATGATCTGTGAGATAGGGGGCAGGTCTGGATACTGCTGGAAAAGCAAGAACGAACTCATAAGCGATGTTCTTCTGTGGAAGCCAGCACATGGATATGCTAATGTGGACCGCCTAGCAAGGACCTACATTGATCAAATTTGCGTGGATAATCTGTGTGGATACTTGATGCTGCGCAGAGGATCTCCCTGGGGCAATGAATGATAGAGAAGGTTGGCGAGACATTGTCATGGATATCCGTGCTAATTGGGCGACGAGATATATATATATATATATATATATATATATATATATATATATATATATATATCAACTCAGCGTATGAGTAGCACAGGAATCTGTGCGGTAAAGCAAGGAGCTGATGGTAGATGCGGAGCTCCACTTCAGACGAAAAACAATATCCTTTGCTAGTGAAAAGGGTATAAATTCCCTCGCTGATTGGCTGATACCGACTTTAGGCCGCCCCGACGACTTTACCTTATATATATATATATATATATATATATATATATATATATATATATATAATATATACCTGTGGTAAGGATAAAAGAAAAGTGGGCAAAAAGAATAACTCAAACAGATAGATGTGGAGAGATATATTTCGTTCCGCGTTATACTTCTTCTTTCAATTTATCAAAGCACTGTACATAAACTTGTATTTATAGAAGAGGAAGTGAGTAGGTTTGGTGAGTAATTCAGGATGGAAGGGAATCGTTTGTGAGGATTTGGTTGGTCAGAGGATATCTACCATGGAAAGTAGAGGGGGAAAGATCAAAACATTGGATTTGTCCGTAGTGATACGATGAGGATGCTTTTTGGGGGGGGTTTATTTCCTTATCCTTACCACATTCTGTCGATTTACTCCAACCTCCTATCTTCACACATATATATATATATATATAATATATATAGGGCCGCTTTAGCTCAGTCGGAGGTTCCTGGTTCGATACCGGCCCTCGCCAACTCAACGTATGAGTAGCATAAGGATCTGTGCGGTAAAGTGAGGAGCTGATAGTAGGTGTGGCGCTCCACTTCAGATGCCAAAACAATCTCCTTGGTCTAGCGCTAAGAAAAAGGGAAAGATACCCTCGTTGTCTGGCTGATACCGACATTAGGCCACGCCACCATCGACTTATATATATATATGAGACCTAATAGGCATTCAGGAATTGACATTTTCTCGACTGGTTTCGCCTTACATTTGAACATATATGCCGCCTAAATTCATTAATTATTAACTAATTAATTTTCAAAATTGTTTATGACTTCAATTAAGCACATATCCTCCAAAAATTGTCGGCTTAAAGCATATATAAAAAATAAACACATTTGTTTCTTACCCTCATACCAATAAAAGTGGAATAAAAATCCAGCTAGTGTAACCTCTCCCATGTCTATAGCTGATGAGACCTAATAGGTCGAAATGTACATTCAGGGATTGACATTTTCTCGAATTGTTTAGCCTTACATTTGAACATATATGCCCGGCTAAATTAATTAATTATTAACTAATAATTTTCAAAATTAGGTATGACTTCAATTAAGCACATATCCTCCAAAAATTGTCGGCTTAAAGCCATATAAAAAATAAACACATTTGTTTGTTTACTTACCCTCATATATATATATATATATATATATATATATACCATTCACCCAAATAACCAACAGACGAAATCAATCGATATAATAGCGTTAATCAATGGAATAACTTTAATCGATCAAATAACTGTTAAATCTCTAGAGATCTATTTCGAGAGAAAGAAAAAGAAAGAAGATGAAAATTAACGTCCCATCAATACATCATTTTTGTATCGATTAAAAAGAGCTTCATCCTCAATAAACTGACCTCGTAGACGCCAATAACCGTAAGCTTCCCTTTTCCAGCATCACAGCTCCCGAGGGAAGTCCTGCAATTTTTTAAGCACTTATTTTTTTATCTATAGTTTCTTTTCACTCTGAGGACAGCCACATATCATTTAGGGACAATGATTCGGTAAATACCCCCATCAGTCTCGAGTGTTTGGTGTTGACTGGATTGGGGAGGCTAGTGGGGGGTTTACCGAACTGAAGCAAATGCATATCTTGGCTCGAGACGAAGTGGAAACTATTTTCCCTCGGCGCTAATCAATCATTTGTGGCTGGAAGAAGCGAAATAGCAATAATGGTCGATGACGTTCGAATAAAATATACAAAATTACAAAAGACTGAAAAAATATATATATAGGTGAGTGATAAAGTAACGAAAGAAAAGATATATAAGAATAAGAAAAAGGGCTGTGCAATAGACAACGGGCTATAAGTTGATAGATGGGACAATATTTGCCTTCCTTTTCATTTTCCACCTGTCATGAATGTGTAAAATCCACGATATATATTGGAAACCTCCCAACAACAACAACAACAACAACAACAATTAAAGGAAAATATAGAAAGAATTCCATTCTTTCTTCTGCGTCCTTATTGAAGCAACCGACTCAATTCTTTTCGTCTATGATATTGTCAACACAATATTTCGGGTGGTCCGTTTTTTTTTTTCAAATTGTCTTTCTGAATCGAAACAGAGGCTCTCTTTGCCATCAGTGTACGTTAAAAAAATATTTAGGCTGCTGGAAGAAGAAGAAGAAAAAGAAATGATTCTCTTTCTCAATCGATAGAGCGTTTGACTTGGAATCAGAAGGTTCTGGTTTCGATACCGACCCTCACCAACTCAGCTTATGAGTAGTACAGGGATCTGTGCGGTTAAGTAAGGATCGGATGGTGGGTGTGGCACTCCACCTCCGACGGTAAAATAATCTTCTTGGTCTAGTGCTAGTGAAAAAGCTATATATATTTAGCAACCCCTCCACACGAGCAGGATGCGACACAAGGTCAATTTCTTAAGCGGAGTTTAACAGGTTTGAATTCAGAGATTTCATTCTCCTAGACTGGTTACCTAGCCATGGTTAAAGAGTCCAGTCTGCCCTGCTATTTATTAGCGCCATGTGAAATTCCAACAGCTTCGTCCAGGAATTGAACTCGCGTTGGCGAGTCCATTTCCTACGACTCTAACCATTAGACCATGCGCCTCCATAAAAGTGAAAAAGCTATAGACTCCCTCGCTGTCTGGCTGAAACCGACTTTAGGCCACCCGGTGACATTATATATATATATATATATATATATATATGTATATATATATATATATATATATTAATGCGTGACTAGGTTGTGTGTGTATTTACCCTAGCATATCTTGCTATATGCATGATGGGACATATGCCTAATTTTTAAGCGACTAAAGCTGAATTGAATGCAGGCTTTTCCTTCACCTAAACTGGTTGCCTACCTAGATTAAAGAACACAGACTAAATTATTTATAATAATAATAATAATAATAATAATAATAATAATAATAATAATAATAATATGAAAGTCAAAGTGATACCAATTGTAGTTGGTGCACTTGGAACAGTCCCAAAAGGATTAGAAAAGGGTTTGGAAAATTTGAAAATCAGAGGAAGGATTGAAACCATTCAGAACACTGCACTGCTGCAATCTGCCAGAATACTCAGAAGAGTCCTGGAGACCTGAGGAGACTAGCTGTCACTCAGATTCCAGTGAAAGACCATAGCTAACACTGATGTGAAAACTCAAAATGAGTAATATAATAATAATAATAATAATAATAATAATAATAATGGCTGTAAACTCGTGTTCGAGTAAGACAATTTCCTGTTTTTTTATCATCATAGTTGGGTGCCATTATTATTTGACACTCTATCCTTGTGTTTTCTCAGATGACTCACCAGGCCAGCCCTGGAGAGACATGCCTTCCACATAAACTACATGTTGGAACTTCACTTTGAATGTTGCTGGGCTGAAAATTACCCTTTCTAATAGCCCGCTTCAATTTTTGGTGTTAATTCGGTTGGACTTAAGTTCTTCCTCTGACAGGTAGATGGTGGCTCTCCATTCTAAAATAGATAGATGCATTCATGCCTCTCCCAATGGAATTACCTAATTTTTAGGTTTTTTTTAAAGAATTGAACCAATTCTTTTCATCTATAATATTGTAAACTATATTTCGGGTTGTCCGTTCGAAACTTTTCTTCAAATTGTCTTTCCGAATCGAAACAGAGGGTCTCTTTGGTATCAGTGTTCATTAAAAATAACCTTTAGGTTGCTGAAAGAAGGAAAAAGAATCATCCGACTATATATATATATGAAAGGTATATATATTGGGAAAGGTATGAATCCATATATTCTCCCTCCAGCTATGGGTTAAATAGTAGGGTAGACTGGGCCCTTCTGCCTTGGGTAGGTAACCAGTCTAGGAGAGGGATAACTCTGAATTCAAAATTCCTGAGGTCGGTCGTTGATTGGGTTTGTGGCAACCCTTGATGCACCAATTTTTTCCTATTGGCTGTGCCAAAAAGTGTGGATGGTCCAACACAAGCCTTCACCACTATAAACAAATCACTGTGTGGGTGTTCACTGTGTGTGTGAACCCCTATGCGTCGAAAATCGACGAGAGAGTCCATAATATATATCTATATATATATCAATGTGTATGATTGGCGCTATTATACTTGATGAAGCGGTAGTAATCCAACGTACAGTGATATTGGAAGAGTGCTCAATATCTGTGATAGAGCGTTAATAGATAAATAAATAAATAATTGGTTTCTCGTTCTTTGGAAGTCTTCAGGCAACGAAATTTCGTTGCCTGAAGACCCCTGCAGATCAAGAAACTAAATGGTGACAATAATTGTTCCAATGATATGTGTGTGTATGTATGTGAGTGTGTGTTTGTGTGTAGGGGTGTGCGCGCGCGTGTGTGTTTGTTTTTGTATGTGTGTATGTATGAATGCGTGGCTAGGTTGTGTATCTATTTCTTTGCTACATGGAGGATGGAACACATGACTAATTTTTAAGCAACCAGAAACTGATTTAAATACAAGCTTTTTCATCACCTAAACTGGTCACCTACCAAGGCAAATTCTTCAAATTGTCTTTCCGAATCGAAACAGACTCTCTACCGTCAGTGAATATTAAAAAAAACAACCTTTAGTCTGCTTTTTTTTAATGTTTGAGATGAGGCTTGAAGATTAGTATTATGCGTTATTCGGACTATTGTCCCCATCTTCATTGTTATTTGTACAACATTTCGGCCGATATGCCCTCCGGCCTTCTTTAGGTATTTCTTGTCGGACTCGGGAACCTTCTCGGAATCGGGAACCTTCTCGGAATCGGGAACCTTCTTTTCGAACTCTGGAACTTTCTTGTCGAAATCGGGAGCCATCACGGAACTAACCCTTTAGTTCCGTGATGGCTCCCGATTACGACAAGAAAGTTCCCGAGTCGAAAAGAAGGTTTCCAAGTCCGAGAAGGTTCCCGAGTCTGACAAGAAATACCTGAAGAAGGTCGGAAGGCATATCGGCCGAAACGTTGTACAAATAACAATGAAGATGCGGACAATAGTCCGAATAACGCAGATAATACTTTAGTCTGCTGTGAGAAAAAAAAAAGATTCGACTCTCAAGAAGAATGCACACTTGAAGAAACTCGTAGTGTAGAGGCTAAGATGTCGGACTGTTGTTGTTGTTGTTGTTGTTGTTGCATCCTTCCGTCGACGAGAGACGATGGAGTAGTGTCCATTTTTTGTGGATCTACTTAGCCTTAACGGTTTGGTATGGAGGATGAGTTGTTTCCCAGACAGCAAATCCATCCTCTCCACACTGCCGCTGTGATACAAAGGAAAGGTAAGAAGCCAATGCAGTTTAGCAACGGTAGTGTCGCAAGAGTTGATGGGTTGCACTGTATTTCCGCGTCACACCACCTTAGGGACTTCGCTCCGGATTTGTTTTTTGGGGTTTACTCCCATAATCCAAGTCTGTAATGAGTTGGTAATCCTAGTCTGGTGGGTTTTCTTTGATGTTAATCCAAAAGATTTCTGGCAGAAATATTAACTAGCAACAGATTTAAGAACAGTTGTAAACAATCTTAAATGCTTTCTGTCCTCGTCTCTCCACAAGAAAAAAATCAACAATTTTCAGCCTCACCTTATTACAGACAAGACAACTGAACAATTCTCTCTGTCAGCGTAAATATAAAGTCTTGAAAAATCAACAATTCTCAGCCTCTCCTAATCACTGTATCATCATATCTCATATTAATGTAAAACATAATCACGTGTCAACTTGTGGGACTACGGCATAATAATCAGCGAGTCTCGAACTCCAGTCGTGCAATTCGGTTTGTTACGTTACGGCCACACGAAAGATGTAGAGCGTTACTCCTAAATGACCCCTTTTACGTTTACAGTGGGAACCCACGTTAGAAGGAATCAAACGCTCATCCATCACTTTGTTTGCTGGTCAAATTCTACCACATATATGATATTGGGAAGCGCGTGGTATAATGGTTAAAGTCATGGGAATGGACTCGTCGCCTCGAGTTCAAATTCTGGCTGTGGTAAGAGCATTTCACTTAGCGCTAATATCCTTGGGAAATATATGAATCCTACTCTCCCTCCAGCTATGGGTAAATAGTAGGGCAGACTGGGCTCTTTAACCTTGTTAGGCAAGTGGTCTAGGAGAAGGAAAACTCTGAATTCAAACCTGTTAAACTCTGATTAAGAAATGGACCTTGTGTCACATCCTACTCGTGCGGAGGGGTTGGTAAATATATATATATATATATATATATATATATATATATATGATAAAAAGGATTGAGCGGTTTTCCATAGGGACAATCATATAGATGCTAGGGCTTGACGAGGCCAAGCGATTGATACTTCTGAAACCCAACATATGTATTTTTTATAACTTAGTCATCAGATACATGAAGCATACGCGAAACCCGAACAATTTAATAAACATATGTGTGTGTATTTGTGTGTATTTGTGTGTGGGCGCATGTGATTGTGTATGTCTGTGTGCGTATATGTATGCGTGAGTGTTTATGAGTGTCAAAAAGGACATTGTGCCAGAAAAAAGGAGACAGAATATGATGAATTACTATATTATGACGTATGTTTACCCAAACACCCTTGCCAATGAAGTATAAAATATACATGAATATTATTTACTCAGATAATAATAGATCGATAGATCGGTAAATAAATAGCTAGCTAGTGTTGGCACTTAGATAGATAGATAGATAGATAGATAAGAATCAGACTCAGATAGAGAGATACAAAGTTAGTTAGATTGGTAAATAAACAACTAGTTAATGTTCCTACTCAGATGAGTAGATAGATAGATAGATTAGCTTGTGCTTGTACTCAGATAGAGATATAGATAGATAAATGGACAGAAAGAGAGAGAGGTAGAGAGATAGACAAGAATCAGACTCTGATGGATAGATAGATAGATAGATAGATAGATAGATAGATTGATTGATCGGTAAATAAATAGCTTGCTAGTGTTCGCACTCATATATATATATATATATATATATATATATATATATAGAGAGAGAGAGAGAGAGAGAGAGAGAGAGAGAGGGGGACAGGAAATAGTGTTCGCACTTAGATAGGCAGATTGATAAATAAGAATCGGACTTAGATAGATTGATAGATAGATAGCAAAGTAGTGTCAACACCCATATATATATATATATATATATATATATATATATATATATATATATATATATATATATATATATATACCAACCCCTCCGCACGAGCAGGATGTGACACAAGGTCAATTTCTTAAGCGGACTTCAACAGGTTTGAATTCAGAGTTTTCCTTCTCCTAGACCGGTTGCCTGACCAAGGTTAAAGAGCCCAGTCTGCCCTATTATTTATCCATAACCGGAGGAGAGTAGGATTCATGCCTTTCCCAAGGGTATTAGCGCTAAGTGAAATGCAATTACCACATCCAGGATTTGAACTCGGGGCGACGAGTCCATTTCCCATGACTTTAACCATTACACCACGCGCTTCCTCTCTCTCTCTCTCTCTCTCTCTCTCTCTATATATATATATATATATATATATATATATATATATATATATTGAGAGAGAGAGGGGAGAGAGATTGGCAGTCACATCAAGATTTCTTCCCTTCTATTCATGTCGACAAACAGAAAAGTCCCTGTCATCTGATATCTGAGGTGATGGCCAAACTGTTTGGCTTAGATGTCATGAAAGAAAAATATCCCAAAGTCTAGATTACTTGATCAATTAATAGAATGCTGGATATCTCTGTATTTGAGACGGTCTACGTTGGTTGAATTTTACGACATGTCAACCATTGATGGGTTATATTCATTGTTGATGGGTTCTCATTTTTAATTCTATATTTTAAACAATTTTTTTCATATTCATTATTCCTTTTTAACCCATAGATTGGACCCTAACAGGTACTACCATTCAGGGCCAGAGTGGACGTGGGATAATGATAATGGAGGGGTACTTCACATTCCCCAGTGGTTCAGAATAGGAACTTCATCATCAGATACAGTTTAACGTACAATTGATGGAATTATTTAGTAAAAAAAAAAAAAAAAGTTTATATTCATTTAGCTTTATTTTTATGTACTTTTTGATTAATGCATTTTAACAAGACTGCCATCTTTGTAGTTACATTTTAAATCTGTTGTAGGACTTTATAGACACCCTGTGTGTAATATATATATATATATATATATATATATATATATATATATATATAGCATTTTGATTTAGTGTGTCCTGGGGCTCATATATTTGCTTTAAATGAGTCCCTGGAAAACTAAAGTCGTCTATGGGTCCCAACTAAAGTCGTCTAACTCTTACCTTGTAACCTATCCTGTGTAATCTTTTTCTAAGAAACTATTGAACAGTATTTACAGTTAGCTTGAAATGGTGAGAGAAGAAAAGAAAAACACTTTGACGCATGGATATGATTTTACTGCGTCCTTTTAGATTTT
>CM042167.1:34815503-34816794 GCA_023376005.1 Doryteuthis pealeii
GGAGAGAGACGTAGAGAGAAGAGAGATGTAAAAGAGAGAGAGAGAGATAAAGACAGAGAGGCAGACACATAGACAGTGTGTGTGTGGTGTATGTGTGTGTGTGTGTGAGAGAGAGGGAGAGAGAGAGAGAGAGAGAGAGAGAGAGAGAACTGGAGACAGAAACAAAAACAGAGAGAGAGAGAAAGAAATACATATATATATAGAGAGAGACAGACAGAGAGACAGACGGACATAGATAGAAAGACAGAGATAGAAACAGAGATACAGAGAGAGAGAGATACAGTGAGACAGAGAGACAGAGATAGAGAGAGAAAGAGAGATGCAAGAGAGAGAGAGAGAGAGATATAAAGACAGAGAGGCTGATACATAGACAGTGACAGAGAGAGAGAGAGAGAGAGAAAAGAGACAGGGAGAGAGAGACAGAGACAGAGAGGCAAAGACAGAGAGGGAAGGAGGGGCTATACTTAGCCCTCGCCATTCGCAGACCTTCATGGCTATTCCCTATTTTCCCCCTTCCTATTTCACCAAGAAACCCAATTCACCATTTTCCACGTGTTTAGACTTCTCATTAATCTTACGTAAGATTTGCTTGTTATTTTTTACGACTTTAAAGTTTTATTGCCAATTCTTACTCCATCTTTTTTCACTCAGTGCTAACCAACGCTTACCTTTCTACTCTCTAGATACCATTTTATCCAAAAGCTCATACATTCATTAAATCGTTCTAAATTATGAGATTTTATAGAACCATTTTAGCTCAGTCAGTAGAGCGTCCGACTAGGGACCACAAGTTTTCCGGGTTCGATACCGGCCCTCGTCGTATGAGTAGGGCAGGACTCTCTGCGTTAAATTGAGGAGCTGGTATGTGTGTTTAGAGATAGGTATATGACTATTATAACCTTACTACTTATTTTGATTGGTACTGCCACGTTATACAGAGTTTTGTTGGATGTTGGACTCATCGCCCCAAGTTCAAATCCTGGACGAGGTAATCGCATTTCACTTAACGCTAATACCCTTAGGGAAGGTATGAATCCTAGTCTCCATCCAGATAGGAATAAATAGTAGGGCAGAATGGGCTCTTTAACCTTGGTTAGGCAACTTGTCTAGGAGAAGAAACACTCTGAATTCAAACCTGTTGAAATTCACTTAAGAAATTGACCTTGTGTCACATCCTGCTCGTGCGGAGGGGTTGGTAAATATATATAACATTAAAGTCATGTGTGGAAAACCCCAATAACCAAGCTACTAAGCGATACTATTAGTAGATATATCTGACTCATTAGGTTTA
>CM042167.1:34816894-34821894 GCA_023376005.1 Doryteuthis pealeii
TACTAAAGAGAGACAGACAGACGGGGAGCAGACGGGACACTAGCATAGAAAAGACGGGGTTCAGAGTATGAAACAGAGATAACGACGAGAAACAACCAGTGAGACAGAGGAGACAAGCATTTAGAGAGAGAAAGAGAGATGAAAGAGAGAGAGAGAGACGATAAACTTACACCCCCCCGAGAGGCTGATACTAGACAGTGACAGAGAGAGAGGGACAGAGACAGAGCACAGAGGACAGAGAGGCAAAGACAGAGAGGAGAGGAGGGGCTATTACTTAGCCCTCGACAATTCGCAGACCTTCCATGACTATTTCCTATTTCCCCCCTTTCCTATTTCACCAAGAAACCCAATTCACCATTTTTCCACGTGTTTTAGACTTCTCATTAATCTTTACGTAAGACTTGCTTGTTATTTTTTTACGACTTTAAAGTTTTATTGCCAATTTTACTCCCATCTTTTTTCACTCAGTGCTAACCAACGCTTACCTTTCTACTCCTAGATAACCATTTTATTCCAAAAATCCATACATTCATTAAATCGTTCTAAATTATGAGATTTTATAGAACCATTTTAGCTCAGTCAGTAGAGCGTCCGACTAGGGACCACAAGTTTTCCGGGTTCGATACCGGCCCTCGTCGTATGAGTAGGATAGCGACTCTCTGCGTTTAAATTGAGGAGAGCTGGTATGTGTGTTTAGAGATAAGTATATGACTATTATAACTTACTACTTATTTTGATTGGTACCGCCACGTTATACAGAGTTTTGTTGGACGTTGGACTCATCGCCCCGAGTTCAAATCCTGACGACGGGTAATCGCATTTTCACTTAACGCCTAATTTACCCTTGGGGAAGGTATGAATCCCTACCTCTCCATCCAGATAGAATAAATAGTAGGGAAGAATGGGCTCTTTAACCTTGGTTAGGCAACTTGTCTAGGAGAAGGAACACTCTGAATTCAAACCTGTTGAAATTCACTTAAGAAATTGACCTTGTGTCACATCCTGCTCGTGCGGAGGGGTCGGTAAATATATATAACATTAAAGTCATATGTGGCAAACCCCAATAACCAAGCTACTAAGCGATACTATTAGTAGATATATCTGACTCATTAGGTTTAACTTTATTATTTGCTCTGCTTAGGAATCGAGCAATTTTTACATTTTAGCTTAAGGCAATGTGTGTATCAAAACAGTTAAAATCCCCTTCGCATTAGCGGTTAAGCTATCCGACTGATGATGAACCGATCGGATTTCAGTCCCGGCTGTTGTTACCTTACAAATGTCTAGCCACACTGAAGAGACTTGATAAGTCGAAACACGTGTCTGTGAATAACTATATATATATTAGTGAGAAAAGTCCTCGGTTGCACAAGAGCTACCATATCTGAACGCTTGTTCATCTAGAAGCACTCGGTGTAGTATTCTTAAAGACAAGGTAAGAATGTGTAGTAACGAGTCAAACTTAACTGACTCAAAGCGTCCTAGATGCCTGGCCTGCGAAACTGTCCCTGGCAAGGAAAGGAATGTGGTCGGGGAAAGAAGGAATGTGGTACGCCATTATGCCCACTCTGAGTAAGAAGTGTCAAGAAATTGGAGGGGGCAGAATGGACTTTTTATAGAGGTTGCGAGGAATTATGGGGTGACTACCCATAGTGCATTGCAACTTTATTTGACTATAAAAGCGACCTATTTTGGGTCTGAACGGGAGACTGCATTTTGTTCTTCGTAACCAGTGTCGAGAGAGCAGAAGAGCCAGAAGAAGAAGAAGAAGAAGAAGAAGAAGAAGAAGAAGAAGAAGAAGAAGAAGAAGAAGAAGAAGCTGGTGGACAATTTTCAAGCTATTTCGGCTAAATTCGGAAACATGGACAGCATGTTCGATTACAGGTTAATCCCGGAGTTTGGTGGGTCTCCTTCTGACGAACCCGTCATCGAATGGATTCAGCGCGTTAAAATGATTTACGAACTCTGCAGGAGGAGGATGTGGTGGTAGTGCGGTCTTGAAAATTTTCAGAATATTAAACCCATCGCCAGAACTGCCCTTAACAAAACCAACAAAGTTTAGGTACAGAAATATATGACCAATTTCCAAGATGATATCTTCATGGATGCGGCCAGAGCTCCACTGAATGTCCCTAATGGATAGACCAACTTTTGAGTACCACTTGGAGCCTCTCGTCTGCATTACATTCGACATCAACAAGAAGGGTTGATGTTATGCTCTGCGCTGGCTCTTTAATCTTGGTTAGGCAATCAGTCTAGGAGAAGGAAAATTCTGGATTAAAACCCGTTAAACCCGCTTAAGAAATTGACATTGTGTCACATCTGGCTCACATGGAGGGGTTGGCATATATATGTATATATATATATATAGATGTGACTTGAGGTAAATTTCTTGAGCAGAGTTTTGTTTTCTAGTTAGTAGGGTGTTAAGGAAAGAAGTTATGGTATTAAAGAAGCTAACTATACTTGACACACTACTAATTAGGACCTAAAACAAGTTAACCTACAAAGTATATAGCAAACACACCAACAGAAACGACTAACTACACTTTTATTCCCAACACAACAAAATTAAAGGTGAATCAAAAGTTTTGCAATATTTTATGCTACTAAGGTGAATCAAAAGTTTTGCCAATATTTATGCTACTAAGGTGAATCAAGTTTTGCAATATTTTATGCTACTAAGATGAGTCAAAGGTTTTGCAATATTTTCTGCTACTAGGGTGAGTCTCATAATCAGTTTTTATTTACATGCACTGCGAATATGAAGTCCATAAAATTTAAACGAAGAATCCAAATACATCGATGATTCTCTCATAACGTTAAAATACCCTAGATCAGCGTTTTTCAATCTTTTTCATCTCACGGCACAGTGAGGTGGGTAATGAGGAAATGAACCTCTCGGACCTGTTCAATTCCCAGCTGGTGTCAAACTCACCAGCATTTACTACCTCGCATTCCAGGGGAGAATTTTTCAGCGTGGTTGGATCATTTGGCACTCCCACGTTAACGGTAGTTGATTTTTACGCATGACAACGACCCATCACAATCAGCCAACCTCGCACATTTTGGGGTTCGAAGAACAAACACTAATGACTTGACCTCTCTGTTCTTTTGACCTTTGCCCAAACCGAGAAGTTCTGGTCAATCCTGAAGAGAAAAGTTTATGAAGAACTAGTGAAGGTTTCATCAATGGATGCCCCGTGCGAAAAGATCAAAACAGTTGTTGGCACCTGTTGGATTACTTTGAGGTAAACGTGGGCTAAAGACCGCAACTTATATTTATAGACTGTTCAAAAACATCGGTGGCTGAATTGGCCAATCAAAAAACGCCCAAACATGTATTTACTATTTAAAGGCGTTTGTAAATTGTCCTAAAATTACTCGCTAAAAGGAATGACCAACAGGATCAACTCTGATACATCTTACTACTATGAGGACAGATCAACAGACAAGGATTATATCTAATACAACTTTCTACTTCAAGACATGATCAACTTTGATACAACATTATTTGAGAATAGATCAAAAGACAAGGATCGAAACTGATACTACATCTTTCTACTTCAAGACAGAGATCAAACTTTATGCCACAATGAATCTCCACTGTAAAACTGTCTTCAACTACAGCTCTAAAATGACAATGCGAATCGTAACTGTGCCATGAGTTTTTTTCCAAATTAGGCGGCTAAAACGTCTGTTTGATGAGACTTCCTGTTATAATTGGAAGCTTTCATCAACTGAAATGTTTTATATATTATAATAATAATAATGACAACAGTCCGAAAATCTAAATAATACAAATTATCAAGCCTCATCTCAAAAATTCAGATTAATAAAATCTATGCCTATGTTTTGCAAATCCATAAAAATATAAGAAAGCACTGAAAATGTTTGGGTCATAATATATTTTGATTTACCCTAAATAAAGACTACAAATTTTAACTTATGGAAATTGTCAATATCTGAAACATTAAGTCTGATATTGAATAATTTAAAAAGATAGGATAAGCTGCAAAAGTAGGAAGTGAGAATCTGAATCTGACTAAGCCTAATTAAATTTATGTATACATATATATATATATATATATATATATATATATATATATATATATATTATATATTATATATATATATATATATAATATAAATTTGTGGTTGGTTTTTGAAGTTTTGAAAGAAAAAATGACATATCATAACCAGAAATCTGATTGTGCTTTTTCTAAATATTTGATCTCATTTTCTTTAGTCATGTGCTTCATTATTACAATAAAATGTAACATCTTATTATAATGAAGATTGAGGGTTTTTCTGTTTGTAACTGAAACTATATTACTACTCAAGTCACAATTCCCTTAGTTATTTACGTCACATTCACCGTGTTTTTATTTTTTATTTAAACCCCATTTATCAATAAAATTGTTTTGCATTAATATTACTGTTGGTCATATCTTCATACGGATAACATACAATTGTATTTATATAAACAACAAAATAGCGGTTTATAGTGTGAGCGGGAAGGCTAATTTGCATATTGATATTAAAAATTTGATTTTAATAAATATGTGTTTAGTATTATTAATTTCTAATAGTTTGGTTTTAACTCAATGAATATGAGCAAAAGTCTTGTGGATACATCTTAAAAGAAATCCATTAACAAAAAGAAATAACTGTAATTTTATTCTTTACTTCCTATTTTAACTGAATAGATGAATTGGGAATATTTAGCAATGAAAGACGAGATGAAAGAGTAAGCTTCAGTTGTTCTATTTTTCGATTATACCCTCCTGTCTAAAATCTTTTTATCTGCATTCGTATTTAGTTTCATTAGCCTTTCTAATTTAATATAACATTTTATTACATTAAAATTTTGTATTGACATTTTTATACACATGCTATAAAGCGGGAGACAGTTGAAAACACTATAAAATCTTTTTATCTGCATTCTTATTTAGTTTCATTAGCCTTTTTATCTGCATTCTTATTTAGTTTCATTAGCC
>CM042167.1:34829394-34849927 GCA_023376005.1 Doryteuthis pealeii
TCGAGTCATACTTTTCTGTTATTACTCCCCAGTCCACTGCTTGACACTCGTATTGTAATGGCTATCGTCGTAGAAAATGGACACCGCGACGCGATACTTATGGATGGGTTTTATTTGTCTATCTATCGATTTGGTAGACAGTTTATAGGTTACCAGTCTAAGAGAAGGAAAACTCTGAATTCAATCATGTTGCACTCCGCTTAAAAATGACATTGTGTCACATCCTATTCGTGCAGAGGGGTGGTATATATGTATATAACAGAATATGGGGGTGAGGGGTGTCATTTGTGCCCTCATAGGAAATTGATATGGCGAGACGTGTTCCAAACATGGACGAGGCTATTTGCATTTACCATAAGGTATAAATCTAACTATTTTCCCAGACTAGGAGGGCCGGCTTAGCTCAGTCGAAAGTGCGTTCGGCTAGGAATCACAAGGTTCCTGGTTCAATACCGACCCCCGCCAACTCAGTGTATCAGTATCACAGGGATCTGTGCGGTAAATTGAGGAGATGATGGTAGGTGTAGCAACCCACTTCAGACGCTAAAATAATCTCCTTAGTTTAGTGATAGTGAAAAGGGGATATACTCCCTCGCTGTCTAGCTGATACCGACGTTAGGCCGTCCCGACGATTTTACTTACTTACTTACTAGGAGAAGGAAGACTCTAAATTCAAATCTGTTAAACTCCGCTTAAGAAAACAGGTCTTGTGTCACATTCAACTCGTGTGGAGGGATTGGTATATATATATATATATATATATATATATATATAAGTAAGTAAAGTCGTCGGGGCTGCCTAATGTCGGTATCAGCCAATCAGCGAGGGAGTATATCCCTTTTTCACTAGCGCTAGACCAAGGAGATTATCTTAGCGTCTCAGGTGGAGCGCCAAACCTACCATCAGCCCCTTACTTTACCGCACAGATCCTTGTGCTACTCGTACGCTGAGTTGGCGAGGACGGGTATCGAACTAGGAACCTTGTGCTTTCTAGCCGAACGCTCTACCGACTAAGCTAACCCGGCCCTATATAAACCTAAACGAAACTAATCTACGAAAATATATTTACCAACCCCTCCGAACTATCTGGATGTGACACAAAGCCGATTTCTTAAGCGGAGTTCAACAGGTTTAAATTCAGAGTTGTCCCTCTCCTAGACTGGTTACCTAGCCACGGTTAAAGAGCACAGTCTGCCCTACTATTATGTATCAATTGCTGAAGGGAGAGTATTTGGATGCATACCTTTCCCAATGATATTAGAGCTATTGTGAAATGCAAACCTCTTCGTCCAGGATTTGAACTCGGGTCGACGAGTCCATTTTCTACGTCTCTAACTATTACACTACGCACCTTCATAACAAATCCACTGTGCTGGAATATTTCTGATATAAGGTGTGCTCCAATTCCCACCCTGAATTTATAAACTAGCCGAGGTTAGGTGGTTTACTCCTCCAGCCAATCAACAACCATAATGCGTGGCTGAGTCACTACTTAAACACTGATACTTGCCACAGTTCACTTGCAATTACATATTATAATACGTTATAAGGTACGGCTTATAGTAACGTAAATATGTATATAACATCTATTAATAATGGAGATTCGCTTCCGGTTTTTGTTTGTAACAAACCTCTTTTTTTTGTAACAAAAACGACGTCACTGATTACGTCATACTACGTAAAACGTCATAAGTAGAATAAATACACTCAAAATTTGAGCATGCAATGTTAGACAGTCCTCATTGTTTTTTTAAACAAGTTTTAATAAATACATACCTGGTATTATCTATCTATATATAGTTTGTGTTATTCTAATATATATTTAAAGTTATCAGAACTAAGTTTCCATTTCAAATTGTTAAATATTTTTAACTCATTTAATAAATTTATTTTATTTTTTACTCCTTTAATAAATTTTATGATTTTACTTTACTTATTATACAAACTCTCTGATATTAAATTTTCAACTTCCATCCCCTCAAGCAATATTTATTTTACGTCGTCCAGAGGGCGTTTTTTATTTTGCTAGTAATTGTAATGTAAATATATATACAACAGAATACCAGCTGTGGACTGTGGACACGCCTTTATGATGATGATGATGAGGATGATGATGATGATGATGATGAGGATGATGATGATGATTTTATTCAAGTGTGAAACATGCAGACTTTTGAGATCTTCCATCTTATAGCTGATCGATTAAATTGTGGTTTAGGTTATTCGAAAAAATCTTTTTCTTTTTTTTTTTTTTTTTTTTTTTTTTTTTCAAAATCGTTAAGACACCATACTGGTGTCATCAATCATTGTGAATCTTCCCGCGATTTTTACAGAAATGACAATGTGGCGGCAATTCTAACACCTGAAGATGTCTTTTCAGCGGGAATGTCTTCATAAAGTAGCTCACCAGGAGTCTTTAAAAAATGAATTAATCCTTTGCAAAGTACATATATTTGTGTAAATCTTGGGTGATTTTGTTGTCGTTTCTGGTTGATTATGATGCATTAAATGACCCAACGAGATTGATATGCCGTAAAACAAAATTGTTTGATGCATAGATTATAATGCTACCGAACAAAGTGGTCAGGCCGATTTTGACAAACTTTGTGGTTTATTTAATGCCAAAGTAATTTCTGTAGAAAAAAAGTGAAGGTACTATCTAACTCATAGCTAGGGAGATAAGTGTATTATAAGTGTATTATAAGTATTATAAGTGTATTATAAGCTAGGGGGATAAGTGTATGTGTGTATTAAAAAGTATATATAATATGGAGTACTGTAATTCGATATCGCTTACTAAATACAAAAAATATGCTTTTATCATTTGAATGTTTAAAGATTAAAAAAATATCCTCACGAATATGAATTAAATCTTCATTATTTTTGTTCTAAAAGCAAGCTCTGGTGATAGTGAATGTTTGTATGCATTTACTTTGTATCAGATGTTTTATTTTTGTAGTTTCCTCCGGAAATACATACATACAAACTGCCCTTTATATATATATATATAGATAAATCTCATACAATGCATCTAAGCGGAAGAGGTAAGTAAAGCTAAAAACCTGGCTTTTCTGTTTGGTTGATGTGACTTGAATTATCCAAATGTGGAAAGAAAATTTGCCCCCACCCCCTTTCAATACCGTTAAGTTTTCAAAATCCGTCTTCTGTGGGTATCGAATTGTTTACTAATTTAATAAACTATGTTCATATCATCTGGCGTGCAATTTCCTTAATTTGCCTATTTAAATATTCCTTCAGCTTCGCATTTAAATTTTGCATCCAACATATTAACCACTATTGTTGTATACCCTTCTTCTTTACTTACTTCTTTCTTACTGTATTCTTCTGGCCGTCTTTGGAATCTTATAACATCTTGTCTTGGTCTGGAATCTTCTAAGGTCTTGACTTTCTTGGGGACTTCGGGTCTGGTCTTCTATTGGGGATTTCTCTTCATCAGAAGCCCTGTGTCATTGTTAGTTTTTAGAGGTAATAACACAAGACTCCGATTTGCTTTGATCTTACTTTATTTTTAAATCCCCAACCAAACATTTGCGCAGATTAAGACGGGATCGCGTGTAACGCGACTTACCCTTCCGTCGAGATCGGCTGCTACTCTCTAACTGACTGAAACTTACTTACTATCTAAACCGGAAGAGAGGTTCCTCTCTACTGGTTCTCACGGTTATCCCCGGAAGATAGGGTTAGGACTGAGGTCAAGCTTGTCACTCAATCTTCAAGACCGTCAGCTGCACTTAAAACGCCATCTTGTTTCTACACTATTGCACATAAATATTAGGGATCTAATAATTATGTAACACTATGCCACAGAGAAATAAGACACTAGGACCTTGATTTTACCTATATTCTATTTTGAAAAAAAATGTTAACAATTAGAAACGAAATTTGAAATGTTGAAAACGGATTAACTTATAATTACACCGGAAGACCATACCTGTATTGTATTGGCATTTCAGTCTCGGAAGACTATTATACAGTTTTTGTGCCCTTGAAGTTACAGCGCCTCCTGTGACTGTGAAGTCTTATGTTTCAAAAAACATTCTCGACCACATATGTCGCATTTGAAGGCTGTCCCTGAAGATGTTGATGTGCCGGTGCTTTCTTGTCGCTACTTTCTTCTAGACCCCTTAGCTTCATGGTGTTGCGTCAGGGTGACTTCTGACATGAACACCTGTATTGTTGTGTTAAAATCTTTCCTTCTTAATTCCTGTTGGAAATTGTGAAATTTCCCGAAATTTCTGTTTGCACAATACAAACTGCAGTTGTTGAACTCCCCACAAACTGTGAATTGTTTGCCCAGTCGATGTTCTTTCAGGGCCCTTGGTGCATACAACACAGTTACCTTTTCCTCTCTTCGAATTAATTTTACTCAATGTTGTGAGGTGTGGTTTTGTGTTCCTTGTTACAGTAGTATTTATTCGTGCTTAATCTTAGCACTGGGTTCGGCTTCTTGTAGCTAACTTTTTAGTCCCCTAAAGTGTCTCTATATATGTCTTGCAGTAATACACATATGTAAATGAGATAACACGCCATTGGCTATCTCACTACACTCAACACATGCTGAGCTGGCTTCTTTATCAAGGGAGGGTTAATAATAATGGTGGCTTGTCTTTTCTTGGATCGGTAATTATTGATAAGACCAGTAAACAGTTCTAACTGTAAATCAAGGTGGGATAAGGGCTTTATTTCAGGGGCCTCCAGAAACATTACGGCACAAAAGGTATGCGTTGATAGCAGTTACATCTAAAAAAAAAATTTTTTAAATCAAATACCTCCATCATCTCTTTGCTTTACAAGAAATGCCATAATATGAGCGAAGTTGATCATTTTTATCAACTCCATTATGATCTGTATACTCTGGTATTGTAACTGGTGGACCATATGACCTTTAGGCACCCCTTTTGCGATCTCGTTTCATAAGGACATTTTTTTCATTTACACCGTCAACATCCGGTTGTTGTTAACAGACGATTTTTAGAGTTTTTTTTAAAGATTATAAAACTAACCCCTAACCCTAAACCTAACTCCTAACGCAACCCCTAACCCTAACCCCTAACAAACAACCGGATTGTGACGGTGTAAATGAAAAAATTCCTTATGAATCGAAATCGCAAAAGGGTGCCTAAAGGTCATATGTCCCAATGGTTTTGATAGGTTCTGTCAGGGCTCCTCATTTTCCAATTTTTTAACAGTGGTGTTATCAATCCGGTTTGAAGCTGGTGTGTTAACATGGGTACATAATGGGGGGACAGACAGACAGACAGACAGACAGAGTATGAGCGGTGATGATGACGTTCTTCCTTGTTTTCTTTCTCTACTTTTTCCTGCTGCTAATTCGCGGCCTCTATGTTCTTCAGGGCTCTGCTTCTGTGGGTTGTTCTCTTTCAGATTTCTTCGGCTGGGCGTCTTTTCATTCTTATTTTAATTAATCAATCAAGCACATTCGTTGTGTTTCTTTAATTCTTTTTATTCCACAGTGAATAAGTTGGTTGGAGTCAGCTTCAACCGACCACGATTGAATGTCGTCACAGAAACAGAAAACCGTCGAAGATGACCATCATGTTTAGTATGAATTTCGGAACCAAGTAACCAATAAGCACACGAAATCATCAACTTAATGAAATGTTCATATTTTAACTCATCACTTTCGCTTCGAAATTTTTGTAAACAAATGATTTTATTCAGACGTAGAAGTTGAACTCACAATGAATTAAATAAATAGATGCTTGGTACACGTGATCAAATTAAAATTCAATAGAAAAATCTTTTTTTAAATAAATACTTTTTAATTAGAAGTTTATGATGATTTAAAATAAGACGAAAGACGTTTTTATACTAAAATAGTTTTTAATCAATCAGAAGAGAAATGCAATTATATTTATCTAAATTAAAATACAGTTTTGATTTACAAAATATTTTTATGCTTATTTAAATAAAAGGATGTCGATCAGAAATAGTTTCACACAATTTGTAAAATTTATTTTTGTCAGATACAATATAATTGCAAAAATTGTCTGTTCATTTATTTTCAAATATCTGAAAGCGAAACTTACTGGTGATGAGTTCAAATATGAACCTTTCATTAAGTTGATGATTTTGGGTGCTTAGTGGTTACTTGGTCCAAATTTCGAGTCAATAACTGGAAAAAAAGGCTTTAAAAACAACCATTAATTCACTCAGCTTTAATATGATAATAGATAGCGAGGGGGGGAGAGACAGAGAAAGGGAGGGGGCAGAGACAGAGACGGATATAGATAGATAGTATAGATAGATACAGAAGAAGAGAGAGAGAGAGAGAGAGAGAGAGAGAGAAAGAGAGAGAGAGAGAGAAGGGGCAGAGACAGAGACGGATAGATAGATAGATAGATAGATAAAAGAGATATATATATATAGAGAGAGAGAGAGAGAAAAAGAAGAGAGAGAGAAAGAGGGAGGAAGAGGGAGGGGCAGAGACTGAGATGATAGATAGACAGATATATAGATAGATAGAGAGAGATAGAGATAGAGAAAGAAAGAGAGAGAAAGAGAGAGAAAAAGGAGGCAGAGACAGAGACGGATAGATAGATAAAATATAGATAGATAAAGAGAGAGAGAGAGAGAGAGAGAAGAAAGAGAAAATATATAGAGAGGGCAGGCAGAGACTGAGACGGATAGATAGATAGATATATAGATAGATACAGAGAGATAGAGAGAAGAGAGTGAAAGAAAGAAAGAGAAAGATATAGAGAGAGGGAGGGCCAGAGACAGAGACGGATAGATAGATAGATAGATAGATAATAGATAGATAGATAGAAAGAGAGATAGATAGATAGATAGATAAAGAAAGAAAGAGAGAGAGAGAGAAAGAGGGAGAAGAGGGAGGGGCAGAGACTGAGATGGATAGATAGACAGATATATAGATAGATAAAGAGAGAGGATAGAGATAGAGATAGAGAAAAGAAAGAGAGAGAAAGAGAGAGAAAGAGGAGGGGCAGAGACAGAGACGATAGATAGATAGATATATAGATAGATAAAGAGAGAGAGAGAGAGAGAGAGGAGAAAGATATAGAGAGAGGGGGCAGAGACTGAGACGGATAGATAGATAGATATATAGATAGATAAGAGAGAGAGAGAGAGAGAGAGAGAGAGAGAGAGAAAGAAAGAAGAGAGAAAGAGAGAGAGAGAAAGAGGGAGGGGCAGAGACAGAGACGGATAGATAGATAGATATATAGATAGATAAAAGAGAGAGAGAGAGAGAGAGAGAGAGAGAAAGAAAGAGAAAGATATAGAGAGAGGGAGGGCAGAGACTGAGACGGATAGATAGATAGATATATACATAGATAAGATAAAGAGAGAGAGAGAGAGAGAGAAAGAAAGAGAGAGAGAGGGCATTATTTTATGTACGCAGCCCATGATTATCTGACTCTACAATATTACTAATATTTAAAAAAAAACTGTAAAAGAAAAACATTAAAAGAAACTGTACAAAAAATTATCAATTTTTAGGGGGCGGGGTATAAATATAGGGTTTCAGATTTCAATAATGCGAAAAAAAAACAAACAAAAAAAAAACAAACAGATAAAGGCACAGACTGATTTCGATTTCAGACTTTTGTATTCAAATAAAACGCAAACAGAAACCTAATTGATGAAGAACATTACCATATTGTGTGGGTGTTTATATTTGTTTGTTTTTTCATTTGTGTCGTCACGAAACAATTAGTTCTTAATTTCTCATTACGTTTCTATTTACTTGCGTCGCTGTCTGCGTCCGCGCCTGTGTAGTTTGCATATTTTCAAAGGTAATAAAGAAAGCCTAAACATTTGAAATGAATAGGGGATAGACTCCCTCGCTGTCTAGCAGATACCGACCTTAGACTACCCCGTCAACTTTACTTTTATTACATTCTTCTTCTTCTCTTCTTCTTATATATTATTATTATTTTATTATTATTATTATAGTAGTAGTAGTAGTAGTAGTAGTAGTAGTAGTAGTAGTATAAAACTCAGTATATCAGTGATTGTTTGATAAAGGCTTTTTTTCATATTTAGTTTAATTAGATCCTAAAATATTCTTTAGGTTTTGGATAAAGTTATCTTTTACTTTACATTCTGCCTGTCACTTTCCTCCTCTCTATATACATCTTTATTAACTACTCTTTATATATTTTACTTTCCTCTGTGAGCGTCAAGTGAGTGATTGGAGAGTGTGAGCGGTAGATGAACTTATTCGTATCTTAATTTGCTGTGGCTAATTTGCTATCCATTACAAAACGATGGGACGCCCAACCGGGGTTTAATCGTGTCCGTATCTGCATCCGCGCCTGTTTAAATGGCGTATTTTCCAAAGATAATAACAGATTTTGTATCATCTGGATTATTCGGACTATTGTCCTCATGTTTATTATTATCTACACAACGTTTCAGCTGATGTGACCTCTGGGCTTGTTCAAGTATTTCTTATCGGACTTAAGAACCTTCTCAAACTCGAGAACCCCTTCTTGAACTTGGTAACCGTCTTTTCGAACCCGGTAACCTTCTTGTCGAACTTAGGACCTTCGTGTCGTAATCGGAAGCCTTCACGGAACTTCGAAGCTAACCCTTGATTCAATACCCCGGGGGGTAGTCTGTTTTCATTCCGATAACCTTGACAAACTCCACATCATATAGATGAGGACAATAGTCCGAATAATCCAAATTAATCAAGCCTCGTCTCAAAAATTCAGAGAAATAAAAATAGAATAAGCCTAAATATGAATGTGGGTATTTACCCAACCCGTTCATCTCGGGCACAAAGTCACAAGTTAGGGAATCAAGTGGGGATCGAACTTACTTTTCTGTCTACTAATCTGAGAGGCTTGTCTCTAAAATTATTAAAATCACATGCATTAAAATTAGTAAAAAATTGTGTTTTTGTTATTCAAACATATGTCAAATTAAGTGATACTTTTTTATGTTCAATCATTTTACTTACATAATATTCACAGAGAGAGAGAGAAGAGAGAGGAGAGAAGAGAGAGAGAGAGAGAGAGAGAGAGAGAGAGGGGAGAGGGGGAGAGAGGGAGAGGGGGGAGATTTTATAATAATTTTTCATGCAAACAAGTCTTGTTAAAATTGTCAGTCTTATTAATTATTAAATTGATTAGATGAGTATAAGAAAGAAATGAATAACATTTATTTTAAAGAGAAAAAAAAAGGAAGAAAAGAATTACGTTAGTTCCATAAATAACACTAAAATCTTCTGAAAGCCAACCATTTATTTAATTTTGATAAAATTTTCATTACTTATTCATAAACGGATAAAAATAAACTGAATATTAAACCAGATCCAGGAGAAAAGGAAAACTGATTTCAAACCTGTTAATAAATTGACCTTGTGTCGCATCCTGCTCGTGCGTAGAGGTTGGTAAATATATATATGTACGTTATATACCCATATAAGCGCGTGGTGTAATGGTTAAAGTCATAGGAAATAAACTCGTCGCCCCGAGTTCAAATCCTGGACGTGGTAATTGCATTTCACTTAGCGCTAATACCCTTGGGAAAGGTATGAATCCTACTCTCCCTCCAGCTATGGGTAAATAGTAGGGCAGACCAGGCTCTTTAACCTTAGTTAGGCAACCGGTCTAGGAGAAGGAAAACTCTGAATTCAAACCTGTTAAACTCCGCTTAAGAAATTGACCTTGTGTCACATCCTGCTCGTGCGGAGGGGTTGGTAAATATATATATATACCCATATCTATCCAACTATTAGGAGTTGAATTCTTAACTTTCCCCAAGATTATTAGATGTGAATTCAATGTCTACTTTAAACCGCTCGCAATGTCTCTCTTAACACGACGAAATAAAGTACAAAACCTGATGGTTAGTTCATTATAATTGGACAGAAGGAATCAGATTACAAAACTAATCGGACATTATTTGAATAGAATGATTTATTGGGCTAGTAGTTAGTGAACTCTGAAATATCCCATCATACAAATAAAAAATACCAAGGAAATTTGGTAGAACCTTGGGAGAAATTTGACAGAGAGTTAAAACACAACTTGATTATCGGCCCTCGAAAACTTACAGAAGCGCAAGGACATTTTGAAACAGCAGATGTACAGCATTACATAAGGTTCAAATAATAAAGAGTTGATTATAAAAACAACATAGATACGTTTGATAAATTCGAATATTTTCTGTAAGAACTCAAATTTTAATGTAAATGTATATGGACATCTATTATATTTTCTATGTGCGTGCTTTTCTTTGTCTATCCTTTTTGTGTGAGTTTGAAAACAGAATTTGAGAAAAAAAAACCCACAAAGTCAGAGGGAAATAGGAAACTAAATGGAAGGTGAAACAGAAAATGATTTCAACTCCCTCGGGTCCCTAAGATCAATATATTTGTTTGTTTGTTTGTTTGCTTTTAATTCATTCCCGGTTTTTGTGTTTTTTTTCTTTCTCATTTTCTTTATTCTTTTTCATTGTTTTCCACTTCGTTTTTTTTTATTCCCTTTAAAATATCTGTCAGGAATGATTGATGACTATGAAATTCGATACCTCTTAACCGGCATTTGCATTCTGTTCATTCGGTCATTAGCAATAAAAACAATAGCGAAAGTGAAAGTGAAAGTGAAAGTAGGGATATTGTCGGGGAAAAGTGTAAGGCTGCAAAAAATGTGAAAAAGTTGCGTAAAGTTAGACAATGTCGAAACGAAGCAGAAAAGGAGCGAGAGGGGAAAGGAAATAATCAGTGGATAAAAAAGAATGAAAGCGAAAACTTTAGATTTAGAGAAGAATGGCGAAAATAGGAGAGAGACAAGGAAGATAGAATAGGAGCAAAAGAGTTTAGAAGTAGAAAGAGTAGAGACTGGCTATAGGGAAATAAGAAGATAATGTATTTAGAAAGAATAACTTGTAGTGGGCTGGTGCATAATTATTATGGTTCGCTGCAGCAAATCTGTAAAAATTCGGACACGTTCGGCTTTGTTGTTAATGGAGAGTTTGTAGAAGAGACCCAACCAGCCAATTTCCATACTTCCAAAAAGTCGAAAGGGGAACATATAAAGAGAGGTGGTGAGCTCACGAAAGCGATGACGTGATACTGGGTATATATAGATATATATACCAACCCCTCCGCACGAGCAGGATGCGTCACAAGGTCAATTTCTTAAACGGAGTTCAGCAGGTTTGAATTCAGAGTTTTCCTTCTCCTAGACTGGTTGCCTAACCAAGGTTAAAGAGCCCAGTCTGCCCAATTATTTACCCATAGCTGGAGGGAGAGTAGGGTTCATACCTTTCCCAAGGATATTAGCGCTAAATGAAATGTCATTACCACGTCCAAGATTTGAACACGGGGCAACGAGTCCATTTCCCATGACTTTAACCATTACACCACACACTTCCTACGTGATACTGGGAAATAAGAATTTAATGTATTTAGAAAGAATAACTACATAGCTCAGTCGGTAGAGTGTCCGGCTGGGAACCTCGATGTTCCTGGTTTGATTCCGGCCCTCGCGAACTCAGCGTATGGGTAGTACATGGATATGTGCGGTAAAGTGAAGAGCTGATTGTAAGAGTGGCGCTCCACGCTAGATACCCAAACAATCTTCTTGGTCTAGCGCTAGAGAAAAGGGGATAGACTCCCTCACTCCGACGACTTTACTTACTTATTGAATTGGTACATTAAATGGTACATTTAATCGGTAAAAATTCGGACATGTATGGCTTTGTTGTTAATAAAGAGTTCCTGGGACACCCATCCAGCCAATGTCCATACTTTCCAAAAATTCGAAAGGGGAAATATAAAGAGAAGGGGTGGATGCAGAGAAGCGATAAGGCTAATCTATTTACATCGAACACAATGAAAAGATCAAATGAAGGAAATAACCAAATAGAAATAGTGATAGTTAAATCAAGATTAATTTATTTTTTGCATAATGAAAAAATTGCAATAGCTCTAAAGTTGTTACAATCTTATATAGCCTTTAAGCAAGAGCGCTTGTCCGGTGGAATTAGATCCTTCGTAATCCTCTGATAAAGAATCCTTTGGTTCTTCTGGTAAAGAGTCCTGAGTATTGTAAGTCCATCCTCAATGAATGCTAGTAGAACTGTGGCAAGTATTAGTGTTTAAGTAGTGTATCAGCCACGCAGTATGGCTAGTGATTGGCGGGGGAATAAACCACGTGACCACGGCTAGTCTATAAATTCAGGTGGGGATCCCCTTTTCACTAGCGCTAAACGAAGGAGATTTTTTTGCGTCTGAAGTGGAGCGCCACACCTACCATCTGCTGCTTACTTTACCGCACATATATCTGTGCTACTCATGCGCTGAGTTGGCGAGGGCCGGTATCGAACTAGGAACCTTGTGCTTTCTAGCCGAACGCTCTACCGACTGAGCTAACCAGGCCATCAATCCAATTTATAGTTGACTGCGTGTAATATACAACGGAAAGAACGACAGTCAGTATAAAGAGAGTAAAAAGTTACCAGAGTGGGCTATTGTCGGTTTCAGCCAAACAACGAGGGAGCCTATCCCCTTTTCGCTAACTTTAGACCACGGGTAGTTATTTATTGAAGTAGAGTGCCAAACTAAACGTCAGCTCCATGCATTATACCGGAGGCGCGTGGTGTAACGATTATCGTCGTAAGAAATGGACCCTGCCAGACGAGTACAAATCATGGAGCCTGCTGTTTGCTTTTCCCATTGCACTGATACACTTGGGAAAGGTATGCTTCCAGCTATTCTCCCTCCAGCAATAGGTTAATAGTAAGGCAGACAGCGCTTTGTTATGCAACCAGTCTAGGAGAAGGAAAACTCCGAAATGAAACCTGTTAAATTCTGCTTTATAAATTGACTTTGTGTCACACCCTATGGAGGGTTTGATATATATATATATATATATATATATATATATATATATATATATATATATATATATATATATATGTTGAACCACACAGATAAGATCACCCTTTGGTATTTATGCGCATGTTTGATGAGGCCCGGTATGAAAGCCGGAACCTTGCGATTTCTAATCGGATGCTCTACCGACTGAGCAAAACTGAAATGGAAGCAAAAGAAGACAGAACGACATCTAGTTTTTGCACAGAGCTCATCAATCTAAGTTTTTGCTGTTACGATTTTTGTGGCCATTTTTAGGTATCAAATGAGAACACTTTAGATCCCTTGTGAAAAGCAGAGGCTGGTCCTTAGTGAAGAAACCTTTGATTGTTCCTCGATGTCCCTTAGGGTTGCGGAATCCGTTGGTTGTTCCTCGGTGTCCCTTAGTGTTGGGTAGAATCCTTTGGTTGTTCCTCGGTGTCCCTTAGTGTTGGGTAGAATCCGTTGGTTGTTCCTCGGTGTCCCTTAGTGTTGGGTAGAATCCTTTGGTTGTTCCTCGGTGTCCCTTAGTGTTGGGTAGAATCCGTTGGTTGTTCCTCGGTGTCCCTTAGGGTTGGGTAGAATCCTTTGGTTGTTCCTCGGTGTCCCTTAGGGTTGGGTAGAATCCTTTGGTTGTTCCTCGGTGTCCCTTAGTGTTGGGTAGAATCCTTTGGTTGTTCCTCGGTGTCCCTTAGTGTTGGGTAGAATCCTTTGGTTGTTCCTCGGTGTTCCTTAATGTTGGGTAGAATCCTTTGGTTGTTCCTCGGTGTTCCTTAGTGTTGGGTAGAATCCTTTGGTTGTTCCTCGGTGCCCCTTAGTGTTGGGTAGAATCCTTTGGTTGTTCCTCGGTGTCCCTTAGTGTTGGGTAGAATCCTTTGGTTGTTCCTCGGTGTTCCTTAGTGTTGGGTAGAATCCTTTGGTTGTTCCTCGGTGTTCCTTAGTGTTGGGTAGAATCCTTTGGTTTTTCCTCGGTGCCCCTTAGTGTTGGGTAGAATCCTTTGGTTGTTCCTCGGTGTCCCTTAGTGTTGGGTAGAATCCTTTCGTTGTTCCTCGGTTGAGCAGAGTCCTTGGTTGCTGATCCATTCGTCAGTGTCGAATACGTGCAATTGAAAGCTTTCAAGATCGGTGGATAAATAGTTAACTAACCACGCATTCGAGCATGTTGATTGGCTGGCTTTAATTGACGCGCCCACGCAGATTCTATAAGTTTAAGTGGTGTATTCCAGCATATCTTATAACAAAAATATTCCAACACTGCTCTCTTGTGTCCACGTGTAGGTGTCCACAGGAAAACGCCCATACATCTCAAGCAGTGTCCATCATGTCTTGTTTGTGTTACTTATGGGGAATTTGGCCCCTATTTACGTGCATGTGGAATTAAATACATTAAAATAAGTTTTTTTTTTAAACAAGTAATTTTACAATTATATGAGCTGAGATCAGAAAGATGTAAACAAAAGAGAATCAAATAAATATTAGTTTAGAAATATTTTAGAAACAATAGAAACAATGGTTTAAATTCTATGGGAAAATGTGTACGCCATCAGAATGTACCAAAATCATTCGATATTGCATCATTGCAAATCACCTGATATTTGATGAATATTTTAGCTTAATGATCACGTACACAAAAAGAAAATTATAAAAAGGCCCATAGAGCTGAAAAACAAGAGATAGTGGGAGCTTACGCTCTTTCCGACTCGACAGAGTTGGAGCTGATGCTCCTAACTCGACAGTAGGAGTGAAAATTCTCCCCCAACATCGACACAATGGGGAAAAGTCGCTGCCCGAAGACACAAAATGATATATCAGGTTGGTCTTGTATTTTCGTTTCCAATTTCCCCTCTCTCTCTCGCTCAACAAGAACAAATTTCAATCACAAGTTTCAATCACAGACAAAACTGCTACAATGTTGACACAACCAATCGCCCAAATATAAATAATACTTGTCACACACAACTACGTACAGGCACATACAGTCGGCAACATCGCTAAAAGAACAATTGAATATACCAATTGTAAATTAATGTATATAAAGTTTGTTTCCTTTATCAATTTTCTCTTCTTTTGTTTTCTATGGAAATCTTCTTCAATCTTCAATTACACACACACCGAACAAATACGGTCCCTACATACTTAAATGGGTTGTGTGTTTGTATGTAAATGAATGTACAGCTGCTTTTTGTCGGGTGCTTCTTTTTCGTTGTCAGCAACGCAGCAAGCAACCTCTCTTGTAGTTTCCATTTAGCTTCATAATGTATTATGTTGTGAATAAATAAACAAAGAAAATAGTAAACTAAACTATAATAAATATAATATAATTGAATTCTAAATTACAATAAATAAATATACTCAGAAAATTTTACTATGAATAAACATAATATAAAATAAATGAATAGACGAAATATAATATAATTGAATACTAAATATAATATTTATTTATTTATGCCATGTATACATATTTTCATGGAGGCGCGTGGTCTGATGGTGAGAGCCGTGGGAAATGGACTCGTCGACGCGAGATCAATTCCAAGACGAGGCTGTTTGCATTTCACATGGTGCTAATACCCTTAGGAAAGGTATGGATCCAATTCTCCCTCCAGCTATGGGTGTATATAATAGGGCACACTGGGTTCTATAACCATGCTTATGTATAGGAGAGGGAAAACTCTGAATTCAAACCTGTTAAACTCCGCTTAAGAACTTAACTTTGTGTCGCATCCTGCTTGTGCGGAGGGTTTGGTATATATATATATATATATATATATATATATATATATATATATATATATATATCGTAGGTATACACCGCTGATGAGACTTAATAAAGTTGAAACAGCAGTACGGTGTTCCACGTCGCGCGTGTTATTTGCCGAGTTTACTTGTCGATTATTTTCAATAATTATCGAATTTTATACAATGTAGGCATTCTAATTGCCTTCATAAAATATAAACAACACACACACACACACACACACACACACACACACACATATATATATATATATATATATATATATATATATATATATATTAGTATTATTTCATAATGATCTGATATTTACTATAGTGGTTTTACAACTAAGAAATAATCCCTTCATATCTACGGACTTTAACGGACCACCCCTCACCTATTATTTTATTAGTATTTTTCTGTGTATGGTTATTCTATTGTTTCAGGTAACTAATGAAAACCATTTGTACACAATATTTGCACCAAGAAACTATTCTTAACACAACTAATTTGTACTAAGTTATACCATTTATAGTACCAATAATAATGAGCTGACTTCTGAAGACGGTCGGAAAATTAAAACGGAAAGTTTTTTGGTGGTCCCCAATGACAGTTTAACTGCAGTCTATGAATTAACATTTTGTGAATTGGGTTACGGTTTTAGGGTATTAAGGTTGTTTTTAATTACGTATTGCTTGAAAAAAATAAACAACAAACAATCCAAATTACTATACATTTAATTAAACATTGAAATTAATTATTGAATCTATTATTGTGACAGTTGTTTGTGTTAATATTGCAATGTATAATTTCAATTAAACTTAGTTTAAAAAAATATTTTTCAACATTAAATGTATAGTAATTTGGATTTAATCCCCTAAAACCGTAACCCAAATAGCAAAAATGTTAATTAATTGACTGAAGTTGAACAGTCATTGTGTACCACCAAAAAACTTTCCGTTTTAATTTTCCGACCGTCTTCAGAATTCAGCCTAATAATGTCTGTCAACTCGTGTTGGAGTAAGACCATTTCCTGTTTTTATCATAGTTGGGTGCCAGTAGCATTTGACACTCTATCCTTGTGTTTTCTCAGATGACTCACCAGGCCAGCCCTGGAGAGACATACTCTTCCACATAAACCACATGTTAGAACTTCTCCACTTTGAATGTTGCTGGGCTGAAAATTACCATTTCTAATAGCCCGTTTCAATTTTTGATGTTTAATTCGGTTGGACTCAAATTCTTCGACAGACAGGTAGATGGTGGCTCTCCAGTCAGGTCTCTTACAAGCTAGGTTCTCGCAGTTCTCCATAGCAATATCAGTGTTCTTCAGAGTGTCCTTGATGCAGTCCTTTGCCAGTTGAGATTTCCCTGTAAAATAGTGGTTTTGGGATTCGGCAATCATTCATGCGAACTAATACTCCTTTTTTTCAGACAACTGTATGGTTTGACTTATTCTTATTTAATACTCCGCCCCTAGGCTAGGGCAGAAGAATACACTGACTGCCACTGACCCGCAGAGGGGTAACATCCGCTGATAAGGCCATGCGTTTAAACCCGGATGCCCAAGGATGCATGTTGCAGATTGACTGTTTGTTTTGCGTGGGAAGTCGAAAAGACAAAGGAAAATTGAACAGAAAAACAATAGATAGGCGAGACAGAAATCTTAGTATAACAAAAGAGGTGTGACAAAGGACTCATCTGGACAAACGCTAATTTGAACAAAGAGAAAGGACTTCCGGTCAAGGAACAAAAGAATGTGTGGGCGGTCGTCAGTATTTAAGCAGGTCATCGGAGACACCCCGGAGAGACCCGAAGAGACGGCGAAGAAAGCAGAAGGGTCTGACCGTCGATACGGTCGGGCGCTGCTAGCGAGCAGTGAGGTTTTCCTACCACCTTCCACCACATAAGTAGTCGTAGTGTCATTTTCCATGCCCGCCACTCACCTACCACACACCGAAGAAAATAAAGAAGAGTCATCTTTTGTATACGCGTATCTGTTGTTATTGAAGTTCAATAGCTGACTACTAGCATACATGGCTAGTGGGTTAGTGACGATATCCGCTACTAACATACACGAATTTAGCGGCGTGAATTCGAGGCCAGTATGCAACATGCAGTCCTGGTGGCTGAGCAGTTCCTGACATGCAACACTCCCCTTTCGACCTCATTTAGATTACTCGGGGTAGCGGAGAAGCCCCGGCGATTAATCGGCTGGTCATATCAAGCCCTAGCACATATATGAATGTCCTGAATCCATTGCTCTTACGGCAAACCCCAACCCTTTTTCCTGGTAATTATGAACTTTTGTTTTGTAAATTAGAGTGTCCCAGAAAAAACAGAACCCACAAATTTTGTAATAAAACTGTTTTAACTAGAGGGGTTTAGGGTTAGGGTTAGGGTTAGGGTTCTGATTTTTCTGGGTTCCCCTGTACAGGGTGACCTAGAAAAAACAGAACCAAAATTATTTATTTATTTTCCCATTAAACTAACACTAAACTCGAAACACTAACCCTAACCCTAAATCCCATCCCTATAACCCTAAACCCACCTAGTTAAAATTAAGGTTTATTACAAAATTTGTAGGTTCTGTTTTATCTGAGACACCCTAATTTACTAAATAGAAGTTCATAATTACCTTTTACCTTATGCGTGCAAGAAGGCAGTGCATGAGGGTGTTACTGTTCTGGGTATGACGTTAAACTCTATCTGATGGTGAAAATTGGATTTTGTGAAGAGTTGAGTACCCCTTACTCGCCATTATCCCCAGGTTCAAGATGAAAAAAGAGTTAAAATCTGTTTAAAAATTGAGTTTTAAAAAAATTAATAACCAACAAGAATGAATCAAATAAAATATCTTCGGTATTAATTAACCCATTAGTAAACATGCCGCAAAATCCAACCAACCAGTCAACCAATTTTACACAATGACTTTCGCACTCATTATTCTATTGTAAGACCTCCCCAAAAAGGGGTGCGACACAAGCAAAATAGTAGTAAAACGGGTGGGATGGCCTATTGTCGGTATCAGTCGGACAGCAAGGAAGTCTTTTCCCTTTTTACTCGCGCTGCACCAGGGAGATTCTTCTTGCGTCTAGGGTGGAGTGCTATATCTACCCCCAGCTCCCCACTTTACTGTACAGATCTAAGCTATGCCACTCATGTAGCCGATATCTAACCCGGAACCTTATGGTTTCTAGACGGTTGCTCTACCAACTGAGCTAAACCGAGCCTTTACCCTAAACTGCATCTAATATTGAATTAGTTCCGGAATTCTGGGAAGTGTGGGGTACACCTTTTCATTGTGATTACTCCCAGGTCCACTCTGACCCGTAATGGTAGTATCTGTTAGATTCCCATGTATTAGTCAAATAGATTTGTTTAAAAATTATTAATACTGCATAGGAAATTAATAATAACACTTTATAAAAAGTTTTCAAGTATTTCAACCAGTAATATGTTTTCAATTAACTGATAAAAATCTTTTGTAAACCATTTGAGATCCATATACCTTGATACAAGTAATTTGCACATAGTTATATGGTTTCATTAATTCTAACTAATACTAATATATTTTAAACAGTGAAAGCGAAAGTGAAAGTTCGTATATTGCCAGGGAAATGTGTAAGGCTGAAAAACAGAGATTATATGATTTCAATTAACTGATAAACTTATTACGTGCACAATTCGAGATCCACGTAAGTAACCATGATACAAATAATTTGCACATAGTTATATGGTTTCATATAATTCTAACTAATACTAATATATTTTAAAATTTGAAGGAGAAAGTGAAATTAGATATATTCTCTGGGAAAATGAGCCCCTGAAAAAGAGTGAATTATTTAAAAACTGAAGCAACATAATTAGGAAAGGGGGTGGATAAAAAAGAATTATATATAATATATATATATATATATATATTATATATATATATATATATATATATATATATATATATATAAATAAATACAGGGTGAGTCAAAATGCACACAAATTTATATTGTTCAAAATTATTCCACCAATTATATATTAGTTAACATTACTTTTATATATGTTATAGATATATATATGGCGTTTGTATAATTAATGTATTTTTTTATACTTTACAGGTCATTATTTACATCATGCCACTTGATTTGGAAACTAGACTGGAGCTAGAAAAATTGTATTATAAGAACTAGCAAATATATGCACCCTCCGGGTGCAAGTATTTAAGTTTTAATGTAATGAAATATCGTATTAAATTAGAAAGGCTAATGAAACTAAATAAGAATACAGATAAAAAGATTTGAAACAGAGAATGGTATAATCGAAAAATAGAACAACTGAAACTTACTCTTCCATCACTCTCGTCTTTCATTGTTATTTTTTCTAATTTAAGTATTTAGTTATAAGAGGAAGTAAAGAATAAAACGACAGTTATTTTATCTTATTAATGGATTTCATTTAAGATTCATTGAAGAGATTTTTGCTTATATTCATTAAAATAAAACCAAACAATTAGAAATCAATAATACTAAGCATATATTTATTAAAATCACATTTTTAATATCAATATGCAAATTAGCCTTCCCGTTCACACTGTAAACCGCTATTTTGTTGTATATATAAATATAATTGCATGTTGTTAGTATGTTGATATGGTTAACAGTATTAATAATGTAAACCAATTTTATTAATAATTGAGGTTTAAATAAAATAAAATCATTGAGAATGTGATGTCATTAACTAAGGGAATTATGACTTGAGTAGGGATATAGTTTCGGTTACAGACAGAAAAACACACAATCTCCATTATAATAAGATTATGAAAAGGCAGCTGCAAGAATGAGAGCGTACAAAAAGATAAAAGCCTGATCTCAGCCCACTGGACTTCTATTTTTGGGGCTTGCCGAAGGCCGCGTATTCCATCAATTTTGGGCGCT
>CM042167.1:34850027-34852527 GCA_023376005.1 Doryteuthis pealeii
AAATATATATATTATATATATAATAAAAAGTCCAGAAGGCACAGAAATAGAAATTCTTCCTACACACACACGTTACTACTACATTCATCGTTTTATTGAAAAAAAAACAAAAAAAAAAAAAAAAAAAAAAAACAAATTCGCACTTTGAGAGCTCAATCGCGTGTGCTCTAAATGTAAGAGTCACAGACCAAGCAAAGATATAAGTTAAAGAAATATCAAAAGCCCTCAGAGATTTAGAAATCTCTAAGTCTTTTGTTATTTCTTAACTGTATATATAATATATATATTAAATAATATATATATATATATATATATATATACTAAATCTAAACGAAACTAACTACGATACGAGCATATATTATACCAACCCCTCCGAACATATCTGGGATGTGACACAAAAAGCGATTTCTTAATGCGGAGTTCAACAGGTTTTAAATTTCAGAGTTGTCCTTCTCCTAGACTGTTACCTAGCCACGGTTAAAAGAGCACGTCTGCCTACTATTATGATCCATTGCTGAAAGAAGAGTATTTGGATGCATACCTTTCCCAATGAATATTAGAGCTGTTGTGAAATGCAAACCTCTCGTCCAGGATTTGAACTCGAGTCCGACGGGTCCATTTTCTACGACTCTAACTATACACTACCCACATTCCTCCATAAACAAATCCACTGTGCTGGAATATTTCTGATATAAGCTCTGTGCTCCAATTCCACCCTGAATTTATAACTAGCTGAGGTTAGTGGTTTACTCCTCCAGCCAATCAACAACCATAATGCTGGCTGAGTTCACTACTTAAACACTGATACTTGTCACAGTTCACTTGCAATTACATATTATAATACGTTATAAGTACGGCTTAATAGTAACGTAAATATGTATATAACATCTATTAATAATGGAGATTCGCTTCCGGTTTGAGTTGTTAACAAACCTTTTTTGTAACAAAAACGACGTCACTGATTACGTCATACTACGTAAAAACATCATAACGTAGAATAAATACACTCAAATTTGAGCATCTGCAAATGTTTTAGACAGTTCCTCATTGTTTTTTAAACAAGTTTTAATAAATACATACCTGGTATTATCTATCTATATATAGTTTGTTTATTTTGATATATATTTAAAGTTATCAGAACTAAGTTTCCATTTCAATTTTTTAAATATTTTTTACTCCTTTAATAAATTATTTTATTTTTTACTCCTTTAATAAATTTTATTAGATTTTACTTACTTAATACAAACTCTCTGATATTAAATTTTCAACTTCCCATCCCCTCAAGCAATATTATTTTACGTCGCCCAGAGGGCGTTTTTTATTTTGCTAGTAATAGTAATGAAATATATGTACAACAGAGAATACCAGCTGTGGACTGTGGACACGCCTTTATGAATGATGATGATGATGATGATGCATGGGATGGTGATGATGATTTTATTCAAGTGTGTGGAAACATGCAGACTTTTTTTTGAGATCTTCCATCTTCTAGCTGATCGATTAAATTGTGGTTTAGGTTATACGAAAAAGTCTTTCTTTTCTTTTTTTTTTTTTTTTTTTTTTTCAAAATCGTTAAGACACCATACTGGTGTCATCAATCATTGTGAATCTTCCCGCGATTTTTACAGAAATGACAATGTGGCGGCAATTCTAACACCTGAAGATGTCTTTTCAGAGCGGGAATGTCTTCATAAAGTAGCTCACCATGAGTCTTTTAAAAAAATGAATTAATCCTTTGCAAAGACATATATTTGTGTAAATCTTGGGTGATTTTTGTGGTCGTTTCTGGTTGATTATGATGCATTAAATGACCCAACGAGATTGATATGCCGTAAAACAAAATTGTTTGATGCATAGAATTATAATGCTACCGAAAAAGTGGTCAGGCCGATTTTGACAAAACTTTGTGGTTTATTTAATGCCAAAGCATTTCTGTAGAAAAAAAGTGAAGGTACTATTTAACATAGCTAGGGAGATAAGTGTATTATACATGTATTATAAGTGTATTGTAAGTATATTATAAGTGTATTATAAATGTACTGTAAGTGTATTATAAGTGTATTATAAGCTAGGGGATAAGTGTATATGTGTATTAAAAAGTATATATAATATGGATGGAGTACTGGAATTCGATATCGCTTACTAAATGCAAAAAAATAATAAGTGTATTATAAGTGTATATAAGCTCGGGGGATAAGTGTATATGTGTATTAAAAGTATATATAATATGGAGTACTGGAATTCGATATCGCTTACTAAATGCAAAAAAAAAAATGCTTTTATCATTTGAATTTTTAAAGATTAAAAAAAAATATCCTCACGAATATGAATTAAATCTTCATTATTTTTGTTCTAAAAGCAAGCTCTGGTGATAGTGAATGTTTGTATGCATTTACTTTGTATCAGATGTTTTATTTTTGTAGTTTCCTCCGGATATACATACATGCAAACTGCCCTTTATATATATATATATATATATAAATCTGATACAATGCATCTA
>CM042167.1:34857527-34892527 GCA_023376005.1 Doryteuthis pealeii
TTACCCAACCCGTTCATCTCGGGCACAAAGTCACAAGTTAGGGGAATCAAGTGGGGATCGAACTTACTTTTCTGTCTACTAATCTGAGAGGCTTGTCTCTAAATTTTTAAAATCACATGCATTAAAATTAGTAAAAGTTATGTTTTGTTATTCAAACATATGTCAAATTAAGTGATACTTTTTATGTTCAATCATTTTACTTACATAATATTCACAGAGAGAGAGAGAGAGAGAGAGAGAGAGAGAGAGAGAGAGAGAGAGAGAGAGAAGAGAAAGAGAGAGAGAGAAGAGAGAGAGAAGAGAGAGAGAGAGAGAGGAGAGGAGGAGATTGATAATAATTTTTCATGCCAAACAAGTCTTGTTAAAATTGTCAGTCTTATTAATTATTAAATTGATTAGCATGAGTATAGAAAGAAATGAATAATATTTTTTTAAAGAGAAAAAAGGGAAAGAAAGAATTACGTAGTTCCATAAATAATACTAAAATCTTCTGAACCAACAATTTATCTAATTTTGATTAAATCATTACTTATTCAGAAACGGATAAAAATAAACTGAATATTAAACCAGATCCAGGAGAAAAAGGAAAACTGATTTCAAAACCTGTTAATAAAATTGACCTTGTGTCGCATCCTGCTCGTGCGTAGGGGTGGTAAAATATATACTAGCAAAATATATGCACCCTCCGGGTGCAAGTATTTAAGTTTTAATGTAATAAAATGTACATTAAATTAGAAAGGCTATGAAACTAAATAAGAATGCAGATAAAAAGATTTCAGACAGGGGGTATAATCGAAAAATTAGAACAACTGAAGGTTACTCTTTCATCTCGTCTTTCATTGCTAAATTTTCCTAATTTAAACTATTCAGTTAAAATAGGAAGTAAAGAATAAAAATTTAATATGTCTTCTTATCAATGAATTTCTTTTAAGATGTATCCACAAAACTTTTGCTCCATATTCATTAATTAAGACCAAAATAATTAGAAATCAATAATACTAAACACATATTTATTAAAATCAATTTTTAATATCAATATGCAAATTAGCCTTCCCGTTCACACTGTAAACCGCCATTTTGTTGTATATATAAAATACAATTCATGTTATTCGATAGATATGACCAACAGTAATAATAATGCAAAACAATTTTATTGATAATTGGGGTTTAGATAAAAAAATAAAATCACGGTTAATGTGACGTAAATAACTAAGGGAATTGTGACTTGAGTAGTAATATAGTTTCGGTTACAGACAGAAAAACACTCAATCTCCATTATAATAAGATATGTACGTTATATACCCATGTCTATCCAACTATTAGGAGTTGAATTCTTAACTTTCCCAAGGTTATTAGATGTTAACTCTTTGCCTATTTTAAACCATTCGCAATGTCTCTCTTAACACTGCAAAATAAAGTACAAAACCTGATGGTTAGTTCATTATAATTGGACAGAAGGAATCAGATTACAAAACTAATCGGACATTATTTGAATAGAATGATTTATTAGGCTAGTAGTTAGTGAACTCTGAAATATCCCATCATACAAATAAAAAATACCAAGGAAATTTGGTACAACCTTGGGAGAAATTTGACAGAGAGTTAAAACACAATATTGAGACCAACTTGATTATCGGCCCTCGAAAACTTACAGAAGCGCAAGGACATTTTGAAACAGCAGATGTACAGCATTACATAAGGTTCAAATAATAAAGAGTTGATTATAAAAACAACATAGATACGTTTGATAAATTCGAATATTTTGTGTAAGAATTCACTTTTAATGTAAATGTATATGGACATCTATTATATTTTCTATGTGCGTGTGTTTCTTTGTCTATACTTTTTGTGTGAGTTTGAAAACAGAATTTGAAAAAAAAACCCCACAAAGTCAGAGGGAAATAGGAAACTAAATGGAAGGTGAAACAGAAAATGATTTCAACTCCCTCGGGTCCCTAAGATCAATATATTTGTTTGTTTGTTTGTTTGCTTTTAATTCATTCGCGGTTTTTTGTGTTTTTTTTTTTCTTTCTCATTTTCTTTATCTTTTTCATTGTTTTCCACTTCGTTTTTTTGTCCTTTAAAATATCTGTCAGGAATGATTGATGACTATGAAATTCGATACCTCTTAACGGCATTTGCATTCTGTTCATTCGCTCATTAGCAATAAAAACAATAGCGAAAGTGAAAGTGAAAGTGAAAGAAGGGATATTGTCGGGAAAAGTGTAAGGCTGCAAAAAAAATGTGAAAAAGTTGCGTAAAAGTTAGACAATGTCGAAAACGAAGCAGAAAAGGAGCGAGAGGGGAAAGGAAATAATCAGTGGATAAAAAAGAATGAAAGCGAAAACTTTAGATTTAGAGAAGAATGGCGAAAATAGGAGCAGAGACAAGGAAGATAGAATAGGTGCAAAGAGTTAGAAGTAGAAAGAGTGAACTGGCTATAGGCGAAATAAGAAGATAAGTATTTAGAAAGAATAACTTGTAGTGGGCTGGTGCATAATTTTTATTATGTTCGCTGCCAGCAAATCTGTAAAAATTTCGGACACGTTCGGCTTTGTTGTTAATGGAGAGTTTGTAAGAGAGACCCAACCAGCCAATTTCCATACTTTCCAAAAAGTCGAAAGGGGAACATATAAAAGAGAGGTGCGTGAGCTCACGAAAGCGATGACGTGATACTGGTATATATATATATATACCAACTCCTCCGCACGAGCAGGATGCAGACACAAGGTCAATTTCTTAAATGGAGTTCAGCAGGTTTGAATTCAGGAGTTTTCCTTCTCCTAGACCGGTTTTCCTAACCAAGGTTAAAGAGCCCAGTCTGCCCAATTATTATACCCATAGCTGGAGAGAGTAGATTCTACTTTTCCAAGGATATTAGCGCTAAATGAAATGTCATTTACCACTCCAGATTTGAACTCGGGGCAACGCAGTCCATTTTCCCATGACTTTAACCATTACACCACACACTTCCTACGTGCTAACTGGGAAATAAGAATTTAATGTATTAGAAGAATAACTACATAGCTCAGTCGGTGGAGTGTCCGGCTGGGACCTCGATTCCTGGTTTGATTCCGGCCCTCGCGAACTTCAGCGTATGGGTAGACATGGATATGTGCGGTAAATGAAGAGCGATGTAAGAGTGTGCGCTCCACCCAGATGCCAAACAATCTTCTTGGTCTAGCCGCTAGAGAAAGGTGATAGACTCCCTCACTCGACGACTTTACTTACTATTGAATTGTACATTAAATGGTACATTAATCGGTAAAAATTCGGACATGTATGGCTTTGTTGTTAATGAAGAGTTCCTGGGACCCCATTCCAGCCAATGTCCATACTTTCCAAAAATTCGAAAGGGAAAGCATAAGAGAGGGTGGGCGCGGGAAGCGATAACGGCTAATATTACAATCCAAACACAATGAAAAGATCAAATGATGGAAATAAGCAAATAGAAATAGTGATAGTTAAATCAAGATTAATTTATTTTTTGCATATTGAACAAATGCAATAACTCTAAATTTGTTACAATCTTATGGGTCATCCTGTAGTCTTTAAGCAAGAGCGATTGTCCAGTGGAATTGGATCCTTGGTAATCCTCTGATAACGAATCCTTTGGTTCTTCTGGTAAAGGGTCCTTAGTATTGTAAGTCCCTCCTCAATGATTGCTAGTAGAACTATGGCTAGTATCAGTGTTTAAGTAGTGAATCAGCCACGCAGTGTGGCTAGTGATTGGCGGAGGAATAAACCACGTCACCACGGCTAGTCTATAAATTCAGGTGGGGGATTTGAGCACACCTTATAACCACAAAATATTCCAACAAAAGTAAACATATCAAAAAGTATAATAATTATATTATCATACTATGGTATATCCACAGGCACATCTAGTATGTTTATCTTATTTGTTTAGCTTTTTGAGACGATGAAAGATGCTCGAATATTTTACATAATGTCTTCGGTCAACATTGTCGTTGTCAAGCTTTAGTCCTCTTCCACGGCTACCAAAACTGTCTGGTCGTTGAAGTTGTTGAAATATTTCGGTATATAAGGTGTGTGCTAGACGCCCACTCTTATTTATGGACTGGGCGATAGTCATGTGACCATATTCTTGTCCAATCACTGACAGTCCTCTGCTGCTGATATTGTTACTTATACTGGCTGTTCTGGTCATACCTACACACATTGCTTTGAGCCTTCATGGACGACGGAACATAGGATTACATAACCCAGTACTTATTCACTTACCAAAGGATTCTATATCACAGGACTTATTCACTTACCAAATGATTCTATAGCTCAGGACTTACTTATTTACTTTAAGTCCTTTTCAACTGGACAAGTATGGCGGTCAGAAACTTAACAGAAGTTTGATGGTCGACCTATTCCTTCTTCATCTGCGAGGTTTGTATCTCCCGATTTTAACTTCCTGAACGATCATTCAACTTGGCTTTTGCTGTTTGTTCCTTCACAAAAAAATTATCTGAGATCACGAAAATGTGTTGCGTTCCAATCTTTCTCGGAAATGATAGAGAGCGTAATATGGTGAATGTGGATATGATTTCCATACTCATTGTGAAAAGAGACGATCCTTTTTATGAAACAAAATTAACAAACCACCAATTGTTATTGTTTTTGTGGAATAAAATAACAAATATATAGATACATTCTAAGAATTGACGGAGATATTAGGGTTAAGATGTCCACTAATTATTATGCCTTAAAAGGTACCCATTTTCGTGAAAATTTTAGGCGTCAATTTTATTGGCTTTTCTGATAGATTTCGATGCGTATATTAAAATGATATCAAAGATATTGCTCAATTTTGGGAACTGACGGAGATATGTGGGTTCAAATGTCCCCTTAAAAAGCACCCATTTTCGTGAAAAATTTAAGTGTCGATTTTATTGGCTTTTCTGATAGATTTCAATGCATTGATCCAAAGGAGAGGGTTCAATTCGAAGAATTGGTGGAGATATGAGCCTTTATAAACCTCCTGATAGTGCCTAAAAATGACCAATTTTCGTGAAAATCTTAGGTGTTGATTTTATTGGCTTTTCTAATAAATACCGATGCATGGATTAAAATGACATGGAAGATATGAAAAAAGCCACATTAATCATGTAAGTAATGTAAAGTCGTCGGGGTGGCCTAAAGTCGGTATCAGCCAATGAATGAGGGAGTCTATCCCCTTTTCACTAGCGCTAGATGAAGGAGATTGTTTTTTGCGTCTGAAGTAGAGCGCCACACCTACCATCAACTGCTTACTTTGCTGCACAGATGTCTGTGTTTCTCCTGCGCTGAGATGGCGAGGGCCGGTATCGAACTATGAACCTTGTGCTTTCTAGCCGAACGCTCTACCGACTGAGCTAACCAGGCCATCGATCCAATTTATAGTTGACTACGTGTAATATACAACGGAGTGAACGACAGTCAATATAAAGAAAAGTAAAAAGTTGACAGAGTGCAGAGTGGGCTATTGTCGTTTTCAGCCAAACAACGAGGTAGCATATCCCCTTTTCGTTAACTTTAGACCACGGGTAGTTATTTATTGAACTAGAGTGCCAAACCAACCGTCAGCTCAATGCATTATACCGGTGGCGCGTGGTGTAACGATTATCGTTGCAGGAAATGGACCCTGTCAGACGAGTACAAATCCTGGAGCCTGCTGTTTGCATTTCACATTGCACTGATACACTTGGGAAAGGTATGCTTCCAACTATTCTCCCTCCAGCAATAGGATAATAGTAAGGCAGACAGCGTTTTGTTATGCAACCAGTCTAGGTGAAGGAAAACTCCGAAATGAAACCTGTTAAATTCTGCTTTATAAATTGACCTTGTGTCACACCCTACTCTATTTGATATATATATATATATATAATATATATATATATAATATATATATAAACACGGTTTGTTTTTTGGAATGGCTTTTTGCCGATAATTTTTGGGAGAATAAGTGCTTAATTGGAGTCGTACCTAATTTTGAAAATTAATTAATTAATAATGAATTAGGCGGGAATACCTATTAAATGTATGGCTAAACAAATCGAGAAAATTTTTCTCGATTTGTTTAGCCATACATTTAATAGGTATTCCCGCCTAATTCATTATTAATTAATTAATTTTCAAAATTAGGTACGACTCCAATTAAGCACTTATTCTCCCATATATATATATATATATATATATATATATATATATATATATATATATATAATATATATACTGAACCACACAGATATGATCACCCTTTGGTATTTATGCGCATGGTTGATGAGGCCCGGTATGAAAGCTGGAACCTTACGATTTCTAATCGGATGCTCTACCGACTGATATAAACTGAAATGGAAGCAAAAGAAGACAGAACGACATCTAGTTTTTGTACAGAGCTCATCAATCTAAGTTTTTGCTGTTACGATTTTTGTGGCCATTTTTAGGTATCAAATGAGAACACTTTAGATCCCTTGTGAAAAGCAGAGGCTGGTCTTTAGTGAAGAATCCTTTGATTTTTCCTCGATGTCCCTTAGTGTTGCGTAATCCTTTGGTTGTTCCCCGGTGTCCCTTAGTGTTGGGTAGAATCCTTTCGTTGTTCCTCAGTTGAGCAGAGTCCTTGGTTGCTGATCCGTTCGTCAGTGTCGAATACGTGCAATTGAAAGCTTTCAAGATCGGTGGATAAATAGTTAACTAACCACGAGCATGTTGATTGACGCGCCCACGCAGATTCTATAAGTTTAAGTGGTGTATTCCAGCATATCTTATAACAAAAATATTCCAACACTGCTCTGTTGTGTCCACGTGTAGGTGTCCACAGGAGAACGCCCATACATCTCAAGCAGTGTCCATCATGTCTTGTTTGTGTTACTTATGGGGACTTTGGCCCCTATTTACGTGCATGTGGAATTAAATACATTAAAATAATTAAGTTTTTTTGAAACAAGTAATTTTACAATTATATAAGCTAAGTTTAGAAAGATGTAAACAAAAGAGAATCAAATAAATATTAGTTTAGAAATATTTTAGAAACAATAGAAACAATGGTTTAAATTCCATGGGAAAATATGTACGCCATCAGAATGTACCAAAATCATTCGATATTGCATCATTGCAAATCACCTGATATTTGATGAATATTTTAGCTTAATGATCACGTACACAAAAAGAACATTATAAAAAGGCCCATAGAGCTGAAAAACAAGAGATAGTGGGAGCTTACGCTCTTCCCGACTCGACAGAGTTGGAGCTGATGCTCCTAACTCGACAGTATGAGTGAAAGTTCTCCCCCAACATCGACACAATGGGGAAAAGTCGCTGCCCGAAGACACAAAATGATATATCAGGTTGGTCTCGTATTTTCGTTTCCAATTTCCTCTCTCTCTCTCTCTCTCTCTCTCGCTCAACAAGAACAAATTTCAATCACAAGTTTCAATCACAGACAAAACTGCTACAATGTTGACACAACCAATCGCCCAAATATAAATAATACTTGTCACACACAACTACGTACAGGCACATACAGTCGGCAACATCGCTAAAATAACAACTGAATATACCAATTGTAAATTAATGTATATAAAGTTTGTTTCCTTTATCAATTTTGTCTTCTTTTGTTTTCTATGGAAATCTTCTTCAATCTTCAACTACACACACACCGAACAAATACGGTCCCTACATACTTAAATGGGTTGTGTGTTTGTATGTAAATGAATGTACAGCTGCTTTTTGTCGGGTGCTTCTATTTGGTTGTCAGCAACGCAGCAAGCAACCTCTCTTGTAGTTTCCATTTAGCTTCATAATGTATTATGTTGTGAATAAATAAACAAAGAAAATAGTAAACTAAACTATAATAAATATGATATAATTGAATTCTAAATTGCAATAAATAAATATACTCAGAAAATTCTAAATTACAATAAATAAATATACTCATAAAATTTTACTATGAATAAACATAATATAAAATAAATGAATAGACGAAATATAATATAATTGAATACTAAATATAATATTTATTTATTTATGCCATATATACATATTTTCATGGAGGCGCGTGGTCTGATGGTGAGAGCCGTGGGAAATGGACTCGTCGACGCGAGATCAATTCCAAGACGAAGCTGTTTGCATTTCACATGGTGCTAATACCTTTAAGAAAGGTATGAATCCAATTCTCCCTCCAACTATGGGTGTATATAATAGGGCACACTGGGTTCTATAACCATGCTTATGTATAGGAGAAGGAAAACTCTGAATTCAAACCTGTTAAACTCCGCTTAAGAAATTAACCTTGTGTCGCATCCTGCTTCTGCGTAGGGTTTGGTATATATATATATATATATATATATATATATATATATATATTTGATTAACCATTGAAATTAATTATTGAATCTATTATTGAGACAGTTGTTTGTGTTCGTATTGCAATGTATAATTTCAATTAAACTTAGTTTACAAAAATATTTTTCAACATTAAATGTATAGTAATTTGGGTTTTTTGTTGTTTATTTTTTTAAGTAATACATAATGAAAAACAACCTTAATCCCCTAAAACCGTAACTCAATTCGCAAAAATGTTAATTCATAGACTGTAGTTAAACTTTCATTGGGCACCACCAAAAAATTTTCCGTTTTGATTTTCCGACCGTCTTCAGAATTCAGCCTAATAATGGCTGTCAACTCGTGTTGGAGTAAGATCATTTCCTGTTTTTATCATAGTTGGGTGCCAGTAACATTTGACACACTGTCCTTGTGTTTTCTCAGATGACTCACTAGGCCAGCCCTGGAAGGACATACTCTTCCACATAAACTACGTTGGAACTTCTCCACTTTGAATGCTGCTGGACTGAAAATTACCCTTTCTAATAGCTCGCTTCAATTTTTGATGTTTAATTCGGTTGGACTCAAATTCTTCGACAGACAGGTAGATGGTGGCTCTCCAGTCAGGTCTATTAAAAGCTAGCTTCTCACAGTTCTCCATAGCAATAGCAGTGTTATTCAGAGTGTCCTTGAGGAGTTCTTAAACCTCAATTTGGGTTTGCACTGACGACGTTTGGCAATTGTGGTTTCCCCGTAAAATAGTGGTTTGGGGATCCGGCAATGATTCATGCAAACTAATACTCCTTTTTTTCAGACAACTGTATGATTTGACTTATTTTTATTTAATACTCCGCCCCTAGGCTAGGGCAGAAGAATACACTGACTGCCACTGACCTGCAGAGGGTTAACATCCCCTAATGAGGCCGTGGGTTTAAACCCGGATTCCTAAGGATGTAGTCCTAGTGGCTGAGCAGTTCATGACATGCAACACTCCACGGGGTAGCGGGGAAGCCCCGACGATTAACCGGCTGGTCATATCAAGCCCTAGCACATAAATGAATGTCCTGACTCCATTGCTCTTATGGCAAACCTCAACCCTTTTTACCTCGTAGTTACGAACTTTTGTTTTGTAAATTAGAGTGTCCCAGAAAAAACAGAACCCACAAATTTTGTAATAAAACTGTTTTAACTAGAGGGGCTTAGGGTTAGGGTTAGGGTTCTGATATTTCTGGGTTCACCTGTACAGGGTGACCTAGAAAAAACAGAACCAAAATTAATTATTCATTTTCCCATTAAACTAACACTAAACTCGAAACACCTACCCTAACCCAAAATCCCATCCCTAACCCTAACCATAAACCCACCGAGTTAAAATTAAATTTTATTACAAAATTTGTAGGTTCCGTTTTATCTGGGACACCCTAATTTACTAAACAGAAGTTCATATTTAACCTTTTACCTTATGCGTGCAAGAAGACAGTGCATGAGGATGTTACTGTTCTGGGTATGACGTTAAACTCTATCTGATTAGTCAAATAGATTTGTTTAAAAGTTATTAATACTGCATAGGAAATTAATAATAACACTTTATAAAAAGTTTTCAAGTATTTCAACCAGTAATATGTTTTCAATTAACTGATAAAAATCTTTTGTAAACCATTCGAGATCCATATACCTTGATACAAGTAATTTGCACATAGTTATATGGTTTCATTAATTCTAACTAATACTAATATATTTTAAACAGTGAAAGCGAAAGTGAAAGTTCGTATATTGTCAGGGAAATGTGTAAGGCTGAAAAACAGAGATTATATGATTTCAATTAACTGAGAAACTTATTACGTAAACAATTCGAGATCCACGTAAGTAACCATGATACAAATAATTTGCACATAGTTATATGGTTTCATATAATTCTAACTAATACTAATATATTTTAAAATTTGAAGGAGAAAGTGAAATTAGATATATTCTCTGGGAAAATGAGCCCCTGAAAAAAGTGAATTATTTAAAACTGAAGCAACATAATTAGGAAAGGGGTGGATAAAAAGAATTATATATATATATATATATATATATATATATATATATATATATATATATATATATATATAAAATACAGGGTGAGTCAAAATGCACACAAATTTATATTGTTCAAAATTATTCCACCAATTATATATTAGTTAACATTACTTTTATATATGTTATAGATATATGTATGGCGTTTGTATAATTAATGTTTTTTTATACTTTTAAGGTCATTATTTACATCATGCCACTTGATTTGGAAACTAGACTGGAGCTAGAAAAATTGTATTATAAGAACTAGCAAATATATGCTCCCTCCGGGTGCAAGTAATTAAGTTTTAATGTAATGAAATATCGTATTAAATTAGAAAGGCTAATGAAACTAAATAAGAATACAGATAAAAAGATTTGAAACAGAGAATGGTATAATCGAAAAATAGAACAACTGAAATTTACTCTTCTATCACTCTCGTCTTTCATTGTTATTTTTTCTAATTTAAGTAAAAAGTTAAAAGAGGAAGTAAAGAATAAAACGACAGTTATTTTTTCTTGTTAATGGATTTCATTTAAGATTCATTGAAGAGATTTTTGCTTATATTCATTAAAATAAAACCAAACAATTAGAAATCAATAATACTAAGCATATATTTATTAAAATCACATTTTTAATATCAATATGCAAATTAGCCTTCCGTTCACACTGTAAACCGCTATTTTGTTGTATATATAAATATAATTGCATCTTGTTAGTATGTTGATATGGTTAACAGTATTAATAATGTAAACCAATTTTTTAATAATTGAGGTTTAAATAAAATAAAATCATTGAGAATGTGATGTCATTAACTAAGGGAATTATGACTTGAGTAGGGATATAGTTTCGGTTACAGACAGAAAAACACACAATCTCCATTATAATAAGATAATGAAAATGCATCTGCAAGAATGAGAGCATACAAAAAGATAAAAGCCTGATCTCAGCCCACTGGACTTCTATTTTGGGGGCTTGCCGAAGGCCCGCGTATTCCATCAATTTCGGCCTAACAATCTTAATGAGCTCAAAGATCGCATCATTTCAGAGGTAGATAAAGTTTCCTGTGATGAACTTGGTCGTGTCGTGAATAATTTGGTGAAACGTGCAGAGCTGGTGATTGAAGAAGAAGAGGGTATAATTGAACATTTGTTATTATCTTACAAACCCCATTAACTCTGCTTTCTTTTGGTTACATTTAGTTTCATTTAATATGATCTACGATACAGTTAATGAAGACTTTATAATTTGCGTGAATTTTGACTCACCATATATATATATATATATATATATATATATATATATATATATATGCCCGGATTTTAATAGCATGTCAAACCCTCAAAAACACTTTAATTTTTATAGTTCTTCTATAATGCTCCCTTTCCAAAAATCTATAAACAATTTCTTCAAATAAGAAATTTTCCTAAGGTCGGAACTAGGTAAGAATAAACAACATACAAGAAATATTCTCGATTGTCTTATTACTTTTTGTTCATGCTTATATATATATATATATATATATATATATATATATATATATATATATATCATAGAAAGGAAGGAAAAACTCAACACCGTAATTCCATGATAAATTTATTTCGGCCAAAATTGGGGCCTATATAAATCTAAGTTGATTTAATATAGCTCCCCAAATTCATTATTGTACAGTGAGCTCTCTTTAGTGAGTTAAAGATTCACTGTACTTATACATACTGGATCATACAATAATAATACAGTGTATCTTAGAAATCACATATAGAATCATCCCTTACTACCAAGTTTTGGACACCTCTCATATATATATATAATATATATATATATATATATATATGATTTTTGGATGTTTGTTTTTTAGAAGCATTGTTGATAAAGTATATATTATATGGTCTTTGACTATGCCTGCTGAGGTCCCGGGAGGGAAGTCGTTAGTATACATCGCTGATGAGACTTAATAAAGTCGAAACAATCTGTACGATGTTCTACACACGAGCGATCATTTGCCGGGAATACACTTGTCAAGTTCATTTTCTATTAAAAAAAAAAAGTATTGAATTTTATGCGATACATGCATTGTAATTGCTTCAAGCAAAATATAATATATATATATATATATATATATTATATATATATATATATATATATATATATATAATATTTTGATATTGCAAAATACGAGAGTGACAAAAGATGAAATAGGAGCAAGAAGATTGAGAACTAGAAATAGTTAGACTGTTTAGAGGAAATAAGAAGTTAATGTACTTAGAAAGTATAAGTCGAATTATATAAGTAACTATGCGTTTTATATAACTGAGAGAAAGAATGTCAGGACAATATTTTGATCATAACATATTTACTTTGTCTCATTGTGTCTACAACACTCTTAATATATATATATATATATATATATATATATATATATATATATAAGAAATGGATATAAAGTAACCTACTCGAGTTTCATCATCTGAAACGTCAGGGCTACATCCGCTGAATTAATCGAGTTTTCGATTAATATCAGTTGGTACCACGCATATCTGTTGAAACGGATCTTATCTTTTATAGATGAACGCGTGTTTTTCTTAAATAAATTTGCTATACATTCTATTGAGCACTTTGTATTTGTTTTTTCACGGTCTTAACCCCTGGATACTGTGTGCTCCCAACGATCGTACCCGTACCTACCGTAAGCCACTACTTATACATCAACGCATATATATATATATATATGTAGTTAAGAATAGAGGGAAAATGTGGACAAAACAACTCAAACAAGAAGATGTTGAGGAAATATTTTGTCACACATAAGTGCGACTTCTTCAGTCCTTTATTTGAAACATTAGTGCAGCATACATTTGTTTTTATACATTTTATCGGATTTATTCCAATCCTCCTATCTATATCTATATCTATATCTTATATATAATATATATATATATATATATAGTATATAGGGTATGTCAAAAAAGTATCCATATTTTTGACAGACCTTGTTGTGACACTATGGTTAAGTGAGAACATGGTCAGAAAAAAATGTGTTTAAATCCAGGATATATATATATATATATATATATATATATATATTATATATATATGTGTGTGTGTGTGTGTGTGTGTGTGTATGGGAGGGTGGTTGTCCTTTAAGGACACCAAGGAATGGGCAGTAAAGTTTAACAGAATTGAACGGCCACCATGGAGATAAGCAGGTATCTATGTGTTACGAGCAAAAGCTATTTTTATAAGAAAATATCTTTTGAGGAAATTAATAGTCGGAATATTGGGGACGCTCAGACTGAAAAAAGTAATTGCTTTAATTTTAGGTGAAATTGCAGACAAAAAGGCTGAGATTAAATCAAGTGCCAAGCATCTGGGTAGTCGGGTCCGTGGGGATGTATGGGGGTGAAATTTTACATATATTCAGCCAAGCTCCAGCCCTGAAGTGAGTTTCAGATCAACCTTTGGAGTGAGTGGTTGTCCCCGTAGCAGTAGATAGGTATAGCCAGACCCACATCAGTGAAGCCAGTAATCGACTTAGAGTTAAAAAAAATTTCTTGCAGCTGACATAGATCCAAGTGTACACTACTCCACCGCAAACTGTCACAACTTTCTCTTTTATCACCGCGTCCTATTATCAGAATGTGTGTGTTTTTTAAAAAATCCTTGTGAACCTGACTTCGGATCGGCCAGCACAGAATATCACAACGTTGGGGTCATAGACATTGTGCAACGAAGGTGCAGCGAGTACTGATTGGGAATTGTCACATTGTATTCATAAGAAATAACGTTCCATTCATTAATTCGTTGTAAAGTTCTCTCACTTGCAGCCTAACAATGACCCCAAAAATCGTAACATCTTTAAACGCGGATTCTGAGCTCATGCTCCAAAACAAATAGAGGCAAATCCGACAAGTAGCTCTCTAAGAGTATCACGTGAGCTTGGCCAATTAAAGATCAGTGTTGTTTATTATCCTCACAGACTCGGTAAAAAGCACCCTGAACTGTCAAATTGTGCCTAGCGTTACCAGAATATTGCACAGAGTTCCAGAACAGGAGCTTCACCACCATATGTACTTCAATATCATACCCAGGACAATTCTTTGTAGAGGGATTACCCCTCTTTAGGGGGAGAGTCAGCGTATTACAAAAAAAAAAAACGATTGAGCGTAACGTTTTTATGATTTTGTTTTCGTGTCTACATTTAGATATTATTTAATTTCTCTTGTTCAAATATTTTTTCTTTTAATTATATCATTTCTAATTTTCCCTCGAGACAAAGTAGACATTTTTCTTTTCTTTATACAATTCCGACTCATTACTTAAAGCCCGACCTTGAATATTGTTATTGCGTAATTTCCCGGTTTTTTTTTTTTTTAGATTTTTCTTTTCGTTTTTTTTTTTTTTTTTTTTTTTTTCTTTTTTATTAATCGTCCTGTTTGTCTTCGTATGTCAGCCATTTTGTTTCAGCCATTACTTCGTATTTCTCTTTCAACGTCTCTTTTTCCTTTCTCTCCCGCTAATTTCCAGCTTTCTTCGCCGTTTTTTTTTTTTTTTTTTTTTTTTTTTCGCTTTTGTCGCTCCTTTATTCAATTAATTTATTTATGTCTTCTCCAACTCTGCCCCGCTAAAGCGCCCTTCCAAATAAAGGCCCGGCCTACGCTTTGTCTTATCTTCTCGCCTTTCGCTAGTACAGCCAACGGCAGAGTTATCTCCCCTGCCTCTTTTTTCTCTCCCTCTTCTACAAAGACCGCTTTTAAAGCGAACGTTTCATTTTACTTATCGCTATTCTTTGACACTTCTTAGCTTCTTTATCGCCAGTGAAATCAGTTATATTATCTCTATTCTCTTATTTATGCAACCGCCTTTTCTTTTCTTTCTCCTCATCTTCCCTGTTTGCACATTTTCACACATTACAACCTTTTTTATTTTGTTTATTTTTGCCTTCTTCCTTTTTTTTTTTATTCATTTTCAGTTTTTCTCTATCTTTTCTTTTTTTCTTTTCTTTATTTTTCATACTAAATATTTAATTGGTTGTTGGTTGGATTTTACGATTTTTTTTTTCTAATTCTAAACTCATACTCCAAGGTCGAATGTATGGAGTATCCAGCAAGGATCAAACTCGCCATTCAGTAGTAATGGATCCAGAATGGCAGTGTATGAAAAATGGATACGACGAGAGGGTTCAAATCTTGGACGTGGCTGTTTGTATCTCGACGTAATCCATTTACTATTTTTTTTCTGTTATGTTTCATACTAAATATTTTATTTGGTTGGTTGGTTGGATTTACGATTTTTTTTGTATTTCTAACTGGAGGATAAGAGACTTCATACTTTCCCAAGGTCGAAAGTATCGAGTATCCAGCAAGGATCGAACACGCTATTCTGAGTAATGGATCTGCAATCCAGAATGGCAGTGTATGAAATGGATACGACGAGAGGAGTTCAAATCTTGGACGAGGCTATTTCTATCTCGACGTACTCATTTACTACTTTTTTCTGTTATTTTTCATACTAAATATTTATTGGTTGGTTGGTTGGATATTACGATTTTTTAGTTGGTATTTCTAACTGACGGATAAGAGACTACATACTTTCCCCAAGGTCGAAAGTATCGAGTATCCAGCAAGGATCGAGCTCGCTATTCAGTAGTAATGGATCCGCAATCCAGAATGGCAGTGTATGTAAATGGATACGACGAGAGGAGTTCAAATCTTGGACGAGGCTGTTTGTATCTCGACGTATCCATTTATTATTTTGTTTTCTGTTATTTTTCATATTAAATATTTAATTGGTTGGTCGGTTGGATTTTACGATTATTTTTTTGTAATTCTAACTGGGGGATAAGAGACTTCATATTTTATACAAGGTCTAAACTATGGAGTATCCAGCAAGGATTGAACTCGCTATTCAGTAGTATTGGATCTACTAACACTACGATTGGATGTCCAGATATTTACCCAGCCCATTGGAATAGAATTAAAATATGTTTTCTTTCACGAAACGGTGCAGATTCTCTCATGATGACCCCAAAACTAGCTTCATAACAAATCAAAAACTAACATAACAAAACAATCATAGAGTTGGATAATGGATCGAGGATCATTAAGTCGTTGGTTGGTTGGATTTTACGATTTTTTGGTATTTCTAACTGGGGAATAGTTTCGATTTACTTCTCAAACAACTTTCTTCTTTTCTATTTTTATTCTATTTTTCATATTTGATATTCAGTCTTTATTTTGGTTCTTTGTATATTTCTTTATTTTGTGTCTTTTTCTTCCCTTCTTATTTCTTTCAGTGTTTCTCTACCTTTTATTGTCCATTTTCTATCTTCTAATTCAATATTCAATATTAAGTTTTGATTTCTTTATTTAATGTATATCGACTGTGCCTTATCTAATGCCATTGTCACAGAAGAACCCATATATGGAGAATGGGCTGAACTTGCACAAAGGTGTCAAATTAGTTCACCAGAAAAACAGAACCAAATTATTTATTTATTTTCCCATTAAACTAACCTTAACCCCAACAACACCCTACCCTACCGTAACCCTAACCTAACCCACCTAGTAAAATTAAGTTTTATTACAAAATTTGTGGGTTCTGTTTTTTCTGGGTAACCCTAATTTTTACATCTTTGTGCTAGTTCATGATTGTATTTTTTTTCTATTTTCGTCTTTGAACTACATAGCCGGAGCGGGTTTATATGGAGGATAAGCTGTTGCCCATGCAGCAAATCCACCCTATCCACACTGCCGCTGGGATCCAAAGGAATGATTGTATTCGTCCCTTTCTCAATCGTAGGTCCATATCCGATCCGTTCGCGACAAGTAGGATGTGACGTAAGATCATCGCTTCTTCCATTCTTTCTTTTAAGGTTTTCTCTACCTTTTTAGTCTTTTCTTTTCTGTGATTTTTCATATTAAATATTTAATTGGTTGGTTGGTTGGTTGGTTGGTTGGATTTTACGATTTCTCTCTGTATTTCTAGCTAGAGGATGAGGGACTTTTCCCAAGGTTGCAAGTGATGGTGTATCCTGCAAGGATCGAACTCGTTATTCAGTAGTAATAGATCTGCACTCCAGAATGACAGTGTATGAAAATGGATACGACGAGAAGAGTTCAAATCTTGGGCGAGGCTTTTTGTATCTCGACGTATCCATTTACTACGACGATAAACATTACTACACGCACCTCTCAATGTATTATTATATATATATATAATATATATATATATATATATATATATACAGTCGCATCTGATGAGTATATATATATATATATATATATATATTATATATATATATATATATATATTCGCATCTGAGGAGTCGGGAGAGTTAGACACTTTGTCTAAGCTCCCTGAAATAGACTATAATCCTAATCCTCTAAGTCTTTTGTTTTTTCTTTACTTATATATATATATATATATATATTATATATTATATATTTGGGAGAATATGTTCTTAATTGAAGTCAGACCTAATTTTTTGGAAGTTAATTCATTTATGGTTAATTAGGCGGGATTTAACTACTTAAATGTAAGGCTAAACAAATCGAGAAAAATCAATCTCTGAATATATATTTCGACCTATTAGGTCTCATCAGCACATATTCTCCCAAATATACTGTCGGCTGAAAATAGCTAGATTTGTTTACATTTGCGTAAGGTCGTGCGACAAGTGTCTAAAGAGGAATATGAGTACCACTAATACCTAAACAAAGAGATAAAAATTGCGATTTCCATTTGGTGTGATGGTAAGAGGCTTGAGTATCGTTTCGACATAAGGGTTTCAAGTCACACACGAGGCGATCTTCGTATCTATAGCTCTGCTGATGAGACCTAATAAGTCGAATATATTCAGAGATTGATTTTTCTCGATTTGTTTAGCCTTACATTTAAGCAGTTAAATCCCGCCTAATTAACCATAAATGAATTAACTTTCAAAAAATTAGGTCTGACTTCAATTAAGTACATATTCTCCCAAATATACTGTCGGCTGAAAATAGCTAGATTTGTTTACATTTGCATATATATATATATAATATATATATATATATATATATATATATATATGCTGCATGAAATTTGTTGCATAAAATATTTAGGAGGAAAAAAACACAAACTTCTTTTCTTTTTAGCGGTAAATAGCGGTAAAGTGAGGAGCTGATGGTAGGTATGGTGCTCCATCTCAGAAGCTAAAAAACAATCTCCTTGGTCTGGCACTAATGAAAAGAGGATAGATTATCTCGTTGCATAGTGGACACTGACTTTAGGCCACCCCGACGACTCTATTTAAACAGTTTACTTGAACGCTAGCCACTACACTACGGGGACCCCCCTTCTTACTTAGATTGTATGTGTGATAGGACGTAAGTTGCCGTACAGCTACTTTTTGTGAGGTATTGCTTACAGGATTTGTTTAGAACAATATGCAGCATCAGTCAGTAGAGCGTCCGACTAGAAAACACAAGGTTCTGGGTTCGATACCGGCCCTCGCCAAATCAGATGAATAGCCCAGGGATCTGTGCGGTAAAGTAGGGAATTAACGGTAGGTATGGTGCTCCACCTCAAACGCTGAAAAACAATCTCCCTGGTCTAACGCTAATGAAAAGGGGATATACTCCCTCGTTGTCTAGTTGATACCGACTTTAGGCCACTCCGACGACTCTACTTAAACAACCAATGGAGGAGAAGGAAAATTCTAAATTGGATCCTGTTAAACTATGCCTAAGAAATTGACCTTGTATCACATCCAACTTGTGCGCAGGGGTTATTAAATACATATATACGTCTATTAATTCTTCTTTTGAAATGACCTTTTTAAAAAAATCCGCGTCCCTCGTGTTTAACTGTTTCTCGCACCTACCTCGGGAGTTATCTTGATTGAACTCTCCCTGGTGATGGGAGGCGATTAGTTCCTCACACTAAGCAAAGATTATTAAGGAGCGTCTGCCTTAAAAGCAATTCTGATGTGTCTTAAGATTATCTCAGTTTAGCACAATTCCCCAAAGATGTAAAATAAGAATTAGAAAAATCACGTCACGTCAATCATTGATGGGAGGAGGACCTGCCAAGAAATCCATCATCTTTTGTCTTATTAAGATTTCCTTTGTGTGTTCAGAAAAGCGGAAAATAAGGGTTTTTATGTTGAGTGTGAAGCCAATTATATGAGGAAAGGGATTCTGCCAACAAGTTCGTCACTGTGGTCTCAAAAAGTTTAGCTTACTTAAGCCCATTCTCCAGAAGGAAGAAAAGAAAAACCTAAGGAAGATCGCATGACGTGAATTATCTACAAAAGTTTGTGTGTGTATGCTATTCTTATAAGTATATATATATATATATATATATATATATATATATAAGATTTTTGGATGTTTGTTTTTATAGAAGCAATGTTGAATAAATTATTATTTATATTTTTGCTTGAAGGCAATTATAAATGCATGTATCGCATAAAATTCGATAATTATAGAAAATAATCTTGACAAGTAAATCCCGCAAAGGATGGCTCGCTATGCAGAACACCGTACAGTCGACAGTCGAAACAGTCTGTACGGTGTTCTGCATAGCGAGCCATCCTTTGCGGGATTTACTTGTCAAGATTATTTTCTATAATTATCGAATTTTATGCGATACATGCATTTATAATTGCCTTCAAGCAAAAATATAAATAATAATAATATATATATATATTATATATATATATATATATATATATATATCAGCGTATGAGTAGCACAGGGATCTGTACGGTAAAGTAAGGAGTTGACGGTAGGTGTGGCGCTCCACCGCAGACGCTAAAATAATCTCCTTGGTCTAACGCAAGTGAAAAGGGATAGACTCCCTCGCTGGCTGATACGGCTTTAGGCCGCCCCGACGACTTTACTTTACTTTACTTTTACTTTACACACACACACACACACACACACACACACACACACACACATATATATATATATATATATATACCAACCCTTCCACACGAGCTGGATGCGGCACAAGGTGAAATTTTTAAGCGGAGATTAACATGGTTGAATTCAGAGTTTTCCTTCTCCTAGACTAGTTACCTTGCCGTGGTTAAAGAGTCCAATCTACCCTGCTATTTACCCATAGCTTGAGGGAGAATTGGAATCATGCCTTTCCCAAGCGTATAAGCACCATGTGAAATCCAAACAGCTTCGTCCAGGGTTTGAACTCGGAATGACGAGTCCATTTCCCAAGACACTAACCATTACACCACGCACCTCCAATATTTAAGTCTTATATTTATTTTTTTACATCCGCTGCGCGATTAAGCCACGCGCCTCCATAAGTATATAGTGCTCAATATCATTGGTAGAGCACGTATAGATTAGGGTAGAAAAGAAAACATAATGGCGATCGCATGACGTGAATTATCTACAAAAGATTTTGTATGTATGCTATACTCATAGCTATGGAATGGTTGTCAGCCTTCCGTCTATGAGAGACGATGGAGTAGTGTCAAAGTTTTTTTTCTATTTTCGTTTTTGAACTACATAGCCTGAGCGGGTTCATATGGATGATAAGCTGTTGCCCATGCAGCAAATACCCCCTCTCCACACTGCCGCTGTGATCCAAAGGAAAGGTAAGGTACCAATATGGTTTGGCAACGGTAGTCTCGCAGGAGTTGATGGGTAATACTGGATTTCAGCATCACACCACCCTAGGGACTCCGGCTCCTGATTTATTTTCGGGATTTACCCACCTAGCCTTTCTTTGAAAGGCAGCAGAGGTTTTGTGTTGGAGTTTTCCTTGACTTGGATGGGTTGCCGACCAAGGCTAAGTAGCCCCTTTTAACCCAGTCCTACTACTATCGGTGTTCCTGAAAAATGAAGCGAGATTAGGGATATGGAATAGTTTGCATTTGTGTGTCAGATTAGCAATGGTACCTTCAGGTCAGGTTTTTTCGTGGGGGTTAAGCCCACTAGATGCGTCAAGATGGTTCTAATGTTCACTGTGTTTATACACATATGCTCATGTATACGTGAAACATTCTCATATGTGTATAGTGCTCAATATCATTGATAGAGCACGTATATATAGTTTAGTGTAGAAAAGAAAACCAAAGATCGCGTGTGGTGAATTATCTAAAAAATGCGGTCTTGTTGGTCCAAAACATCGACATATAAAACGCACGGGCATATACGCACCCCCATTTCAGCAGGTCAGATCCAGGAAAAAAGGTTTTTAGTGTAAGTAAAAAAAGTAAAGTCGACGTGGCGGCCTAAAGTCGGTATCAGCCAGACAGCGAGGGAGTCTATCCCCTTTTCAATAGCGCTAGACCAAGGAGATTGTTTTAGCATCTGAGGTGGAGCGCCACACCTACCACCAGCTTTTTACTTTACCGCACAGATCCCTATGCTACTCATACGCTGAGTTGGCGGGGACCGGTATCGAACTAGGAACCTTGTGTTTTCTAGCCGAACGCTCTACCGACTGAGCTAACCCGGCCCCTATTGTTGAAAACAGTCTAGCTGTGCATTACACAAGCATTATTTGTTATCCTTGGCATTTCAGTCTCGGAAGACTATAATATAGTTTTTGTGCCCCTGAAGTTACAGCGCCTCCTGTGACTGTAAAGTCCAATGGGATTCTTATCATTGGTTTCACTTCACCTACAATGTATAAGACGCAGTTTTAATGTAATGAAATATATTAAATCATAAAAACTAACAAAATTAAATGAGAACGCATATGAAAAATTGTATATATTTACTCATATTTCTATTGGTTTCTATATTGAAAGTTTGGTTTTTGAGCAAAAATAATGAAGATTTGATTTATATTCGTGAAGATAATTAAAAAATAAAATTTAAATGATAAGAGCATAGATTTTTTTGTATTTAATGTTGTAAATAATAGACATTGATTTTTGTTTTCGGAGTGGCTGGATCAGCACAAGGTCTTTTTTACGTGGGGATTTTAATGGGACATCCAGCGGGGATCCAACTCACAATTCAGTAATAATGGATCTGCGAGACTAACTTTAAAAAACCCACTCTACCCAGGCGACGCCGGGTAGACGATTCTAGTACATATATAAAGGGCAGTTTTGTGTATATGTATGTCCGGAGGAAACTAGGAAAATAAAACAATTAACGACAAAGTAAATATATATAAACATTCAGTATCATCATAACTTGGTTTTTGAGTAAAATTAATGAAGATTTGATTTGTATTTGTGAAGATAATTAATAAATAAAATTAAAATGATAACAGCATGGAATTTTTATTTTGTATTCAATGTTGTAAATAGTAGACATTAATTTTTCTTTTCGGAGTGGCTGGATCAGCACAAGGTCTTTTTTTAATACTATTAACCGTAGCGAGTACCTACTTACCTACCTACCTACCACGGCTTGACCTGCTATGGTCGCGTGATATACACGTCACGAACTAGCACATACTGAAATAAGGTAAACCTTTTTACTCATCCTAGTGTTTAAATATAAATGTGTTTGCATCGCGGGGGATCAAGTTATGTTTACTCGAAACGTAACAGCAACAAAAAGAAAGGAAAGAAAAGAAAAGAAAGAATGAATACAAAGACAAAACATAAATAATTTAAAGGTTTTATAATTTGTTTGAAGCATTGTGTTTATATTGGTTTGGTGGTTGGTTTTGAAGGCTATCACAATGCAAGTGTAAATAAAAATAAGGTAACTATGGTGTTGTTTGTTAACCTGTGATTTTTAATATTTCGAGATAAAAATCTCTTCTAGAGAAGATCACCAGAACTGAAGTTGTTGCTAGTGATTGTCCATTTGGTTCTGTCTCATGCATTCCACACACTTTGCCTCTGGGTGTGTGTGTGTGTGTGTGTGTGTGTGTGTGTGTGTGTCTGTGTGTGAGCCTGTTCAGTTTTTGATTATCATTTTAGATCTGGCTCGCCTTCTAAGCATACTTTTTTTTGTTTACTAACAGGACCACCTGTTTCTTTTTTCTTTTTTTTTTTTTTAACTTAACTTAACTTGATCCCCCGCGACGTAATAAACATTTATATTTAAACATTAGGACGATTTTTTAAATAATTTGTTTTTTATACAGACAATATTTTTTTATTATTTTAGTGGGTTTCTTTTTATCTTATCTTTTTGTTTTTTTGTTTTTCTGGTGCCAACTAACGTTAGTTAGAAGTCTCTCGTAAACGAGAATCAAGTAAGAAAAAGGGAAAGAAATAATGTCTCACTCATTTTGATAAACAGAGGACTCAGTTTATTTACAGTATTCGCTGTTGCTTAAGTGGACACCAAAATTAAGTATTAAGCAGGGTTATTGTTGGAATATTTTGCAATATTGGTATTTACTAAGCTTGGCTTAGGTGGGGCACAAAACCAATATTTTGCAATATAGTTATTTACTAAGCTTAGCTTAGATATGGCACAAGGCCAGAAGTATGGGGCACCCAGTGAGAATCGAACTCACTAACAATGGTCTGCTAATCTAGCTTGCTAACCCTTACACCAAGTCAGGTGTTTTTTGCAATATAGTTATTTACTAAGCTTTGCTTAGATGTGGCACAAGGCCAGAAGTGTGGGGCACCCAGTGAGAATCGAACTCACTAACAATGGTCTGCTAATCTAGCTTGCTAACCCTTACACCAAGTTAGGTGTTTTTTTGCAATATAAGGTGTGCTCTAATTCCCCACCTAGATTTATAGACTGGCCTAAGTCACGCGGTCTATTACTTCACCAATCACCAACCATACTGTGTAGCTGATACAATACTTACCCCCCACACACACACACATTGGACATAATTCTAATTGCACTCATTGAGGACAGGATTACCAGATCTTTACCAATACCCAGGACTCTTTATCAATGTCCCAATTCCACTAGAGAAGCGCTCTTGTTTAAGGGCTCCACAATGGCCCCAAATGGCGTCATCACTGCTTAAATTCAGTGATTTAGCGGGAACTGATGCTTTCCGCGTGACTTGACCGTATTGGCATTATTAAATAACCCACATAGATTGATGTGCCATTAAACAAAGAAACCAAACGAACCCAAACCAATTTACCGCTAACTGGTGGCATATTCTACTGAGTTACACGGTACTAGTTATAATAACTTAGGATCCCTGCTCTGACCTATAGGAGTATTATCGTTAGTTTAAAGCTGGAAAGAAAGAAACAAAAAAGTTAATTACATCGGAAGAGAAATAGCCCAAAAACAGTCGAAAAATCTAATCAGGAGAAGAAGAAGAAAAAACACTACAGAAATATATACAGCCAAGAGTCAAGAGAGTTTCTGGAAAGTTTATCAGAAATACAACACTCGAAATGAACGCAACTGAGATGCCTTTTGTTTTCATTGAATAAAAACAACGAACGCAGGTGTAACATAAAAATAAACGTCCGCCAGGCATGTAAACAGTATTATTGTATTTACCAGGGATCCATGCGCTATATATTTATTCCAACGAACTGGGGTATTCGAGCTGATAGATAAAAGTGCACAAATGTAATAAAGTGGTCCCCCTTTTATCCACGGTTATTTCCGTTACCCGCTATTAACTCCGGAAATAAACAAGTTTCACTTAGTAACGTTTGCAAGGCGTAAGACTACCGAGTATCACAATTCTCATATAACGGTTTGGTTTGATCTGTTTTTTGGACCATATGAACTTTAGGCACCCCTTTTTGATCTCAATTAAGAAAGGACATGTTTTTTATTTACACCGTTAATATCCGGTTGGTTTAACAGACGATTTTTAGATTTTTTCAAAATTATAAAACCAACCCCTAACCCTAACCCTAATCCTAACTCCTAACAAAAAACCGGATTTTGACCGTGTAAATTAAAAACATGTCCTTTCTTAATCAAGATCAAAAAGGGGTGCCTAGAGGTAATATGATTTTTTTTTAATTTTTTTTTTTTTTTTGTTAATAGCATATCAACCATCGTGGGTTTGACAAAGAAGCGGACAGACAGACAGACAGACACATAGACAAAGAAAGAGACAAACAGTGCTGTCCTTGTGGAATAACAGTCAGTATTGCCGAGGAGCGAGGGGATCTATCCCCATTTGGGTAGCGCTAGACCACAGAGTTATATTTTTCTGAAGGAGAGCGCCACACAAAACGTCAGCCCCTCCCACTTTACCGCATAGATCAGATTATCCAGTCTGTGCTACTAATGCGCTGAGTTGGCTGCGATCGGTATCAAACCTGGAATCTTGCGAATCTTAGGCGGATGCTCTAACTACTGAGCTATAGCCAGTAGTAGTACTGTTTAATCGATAGCTGGGGGAATAAAGGGGTTCATACCTTTCCCAAGGGTATTATTCTAAAAGTGAATGTGATAGCGCGAATGGGGTTCGATTTCGCTCCCTGCGATGTCGCAGATTAGCACGTTAGGATAGGCTGATTAGTTCATAGGCTGAAAAATTTATAAGATGACGTCAAATCTGCTCGTGACTTTTTTGACCAAAGGGATCCAACCCCTGCAACACCAATAGAAGAATAATGGAGACTTCAAAGGATGTGCTGAAAATTTCACAGGTTGAAAAATTCATATGATGACGTCTTATCTGCTCTTTACTTTTTTTTACCCAATGGGATCCAAGCATTCCATACACCAATGATAGAAGTGCATGAACCGGAAGCGGGGACTATGTTGAAAGAAAAAACTCATTTTGGTATATTCCATGAGAATATCTTGGTCAGCGTATGGACTTTTCAACAATTCAAATAAAAATATGAACATATAATGAACGCGATTCCCTAACTCATATCAATAAAATTGGAGGTGCGGGGGGAAATGGTTTGAGTCATAGGAAATGGACTTCGTTCAAATCCTGGACGAGGCTGTTTGCATTTCACATAGCGCTAATACCCTTCGTAAAGGTATGAATTCACTTAGTTTTTGAAAAGATAAAAATCGCGACAACCTTTTCGCGGGAGTTTCTGGTATTTGATTTCGGGTGAAAAATAACCTGGGATTTTGGTTTGGTTTGGTTTAGTTTGTTTGGTTTTGTTTTACGGCATATCAACCTCAGTGGGTCATTTAATGCCGATTAAGTTTTTAAATGAATTCATTCTTAATTGATAATCAATTTTTTCAGAAATATATTTTTCTATTTAACCCATAGATGGGACCCTAACAGGTACTACCACTCCGAGATAGAGTGGACCAGGGAGCAATGGTTATAAAGGGGTGCTCTACATTCATCAAACCTCAAAAACTGGAACCTTACCATCAGATTAGATACACAGAGCGAAGAATGAGTCAGAAGAGAGAGAGAGACAGAGACAGAGATGCTGAGAAGTAAAAGACGTATAATAAAGTGACAAAGGGTGTGTGTGTGTGTGTGTGAGAGAGAGAGAGAGAGAGAGAGAGAGAGATATGCTGAGAAGTAAAAGACGTATAATAAAGTGACAAAGGGTGAGAGAGAGAGAGAGAGAGAGAGAGAGAAAGAGAGAGAGAGAGAGATGCTGAGAAGTAAAAGACGTGTAATAAAGTGACAAAGGGTTAGAGAGAGAGAGAGAGAGAGAGAGAGAGAGAGAGAGAGATGGTGAGAAGTAAAAGACGTGTAATAAAGTGACAAAGGTGAGATAGAGATAGATAGATAGATAGATAGAGAGAGAGAGAGGTGAGAGAGAGAGAGAGAGTTCAGCTAACAGAAGCGTACAGTGGACTGAAGTGTATAGAGACAAGGTTTTCTAACTGGCAAGGATAGAAATCAGAAAGCGAGAGAGCAAGCGGGCGATAGAGAAAGAGAGACAGAGACAGAAAAGACAGAGACAGAGACAGAGACAGAGACAGAGAGAATGAGATACAGACAGTCAAGAAAGAGTGTGGAGTGAGTGAGAGAGATGACGGAGGTGTGGGATGAGGAGGCTGTTGAGGCGTAAAAAGATGTCAGGATTTCTCTTGAAAATGTCAGTGCGTGGAATGCAAAGCGACTTTTGGGTAATTCGATATAGATTCGCACTTCATATCGTTAACACCCGATATTCTATTATCGAGCGTTAAGAAGATGATAAAATAAGGCACGTCTCGTCGGGAGTTGTAAAGACGAGGAAAAAGACGATGAACGGAAAATTAGCACCATCGCATAGGAGTGCAGTAAAACCGACGCAAACAAATGTAACGCTATATATACATATATATATATATTCATATATATATATATATATATACATACATACATATATAATATATAATATATGTATATAAATCAGATTTTAGGATCTTGACCGACTCTCCAATCTCCAGAGTATGCGGTTATTGACATTTTCAAACATACGTATGTGTGTGTGTGTGTGTGTTTGTTTGTGTGTGTGTGTGTGTGTGTGTGTGAGTCTATATGTGAGCTTATATGTGGTTGTGTAATATGGTATGTTTAAAAAAGTAACACATATACATTTACTCACCCATATTCTCGTATACACACACAAAAACACACACACACACACCACACACACACACACACACACACCACATATATATATATATATATATATATATATATCTATTATATATATATAACACGAACAAGTTTCTGTATTACATTTAAAGTAAACTTGATTGCACACACACACACACACACACGCACACACACACACACACATCATCATCATCATTATCATCATCATGTCGCGCTTTCAGTGCGGATATCCATGACAATCTCTCTCCATCCGTCCCTATCGCTCATCATTCTCGGGAGGTCCTCTATGCAGCATCCTGGATCCGCACAGAGCTGATCAATGTACGTCTTTGCTGGTCGGCCCACACTGGCTTGTCCATGTGCTGGCTTCCACAGGAGGATGTCGCTTATGAGTTCGTCCTTGCTTCTCCAGCAGTGTCCTGCGTGTTTTGTCCGTCTTACTCGGATGGTTTGGGTGATATGTGGTAGGTGGCCGTACAGCTGTTTTCTCGTAGGGTGCTGTTTCCACGTCTTGTTCATGATATATATATATATATATATATATATATAATATATATATATATATATATATATGCGGGTATATAGAATTTTCCCTGATTCTGGAATTCATGAATGCACTTATATTTTAGATATTTATGTATGTTATTTTGAAGTAAAATTGATTGCAGGTATATATATATATATATATATATATATATATATATATATATATATATATAGTTAAAAGAAAGGAAATGAATCCGACGGTAGGAGTATAGATAAAAGGATATGAAAACATTTTATAACATATTCATAGCTGATATTGAACAATATTTGGATTTTATAAAAATCGTCTTCAGAGCTTTTGTCTCCGCTCTTAACAACACGGAGTATAAACAAATTCTGAAGATGATTTTTATAAAATCGAAATATTGTTCAATATCAGCTATGAATATGTTATAAAATGTTTTCACTTTAACAGCATGTTGTGGTGTTTTCATAACCTTTTATCTATACTCATATATATATATATATATATATATATATATATATGTGTGTGTGTGTGTGTGTGTTGTGTGTGTGTTTAAAACTTTATTCAAAGAACGTAACATTAGCAGAAAGATTTAGTGAGATTTTGTTAAACTGAATTTTGCCTTTCAAGATATCGTCAACGTTTGATTTGAAATTGCTTCATCCAATCAAGAGAATTGCTTTCAAATGTTGACCAGCCAATGGATTGGGAGCTAGCCTTTTCAAAATTGAAATGTTAAATCAATCCATTGACTGAACAACATTTGAAAGCAATTCTCTTGAGTGGATGAAGCAATTCCAAATCAAACATTGACGATATCTTGAAAAGCAATCTTCAGTTTTACAACACACACACACACACACACACACACACATATATATATATATATATATATATATATATATATATATGAGGTTAAATAAACAAACAAATGTATTTATTTCTATATGGCTTTAAGCCGACAATTTTTGGACGATATGTGCTTAATTGAAGTCGTATCTAATTTTGAAAATTAATTAATTAATAATTAATGAATTTAGGCGGGCATATATGTTCAAATGTAAGGCTAAACAAATCGAGAAAATGTCAATCCTAGGTCGAAATGTACATTCAGGGATTGACATTTTCTCGATTTGTTTAGCCTTACATTTGAACATATATGCCCACCTAAATTCATTACTTAATTTTCAAAATTAGGTATGACTTCAATTAAGCACATATCCTCCAAAAATACACACACACACACACACACACACACATATATATATATATATGTGTGTGTGTGTGTGTGTGTGTGTGTGTGTGTACTTTCAATTCTTTTAATATAAAATATAGAATGGTTATTTGTTTTAATTACTTTTACATTATTTGAAAGAGGATTGGTTAAATTATTAGATTACGGAAGGATATCTGTTAAAAATCGGTTTGCTATTTAAGATGTCTAGTTTTTCTGTTGGTATATTCGTTGGTTTTGAGTTTTGGTTCAATTGGTTAATGTGTGTAATCCTAGTCTTTTAGCGTTCCTTGAAATGCTCGATAGAAAATAGTTTAGTCTCAGTAGACACTACTTGTGGCAGAAAGTCTGTAGTATTAATAATTCTTTTATTCATCATCTGTATGTCTCGATCGCAAACAAATTCAATTTGCAATAATCATAAATGCGTCTGTATATGTTTCTCATTGGCCAATTTCTTACCAGAAATACCTGTTGCTGATGTTGGGAAAGTTAATAAATAAAAGTGGCAATCTGGCGTATATTTTATATCCACGTTGTGTAATGGTTAGCAAGCTCGACTCTCAAACCACTGGGTGCTTCATACTTTTGGCCTGGTGTCATATCTAATCTAAGCTTAGTAAATAACGGACACATCATGTGGTGCAATGGATAGCAGGTTAGATTAGAAAACCATTGTTAGTGAGTTTGATTCTCACTGTGTGCCTCGTACTTCTGGTTTCGTGCAGCAGCTAAGCTACGCTTAGTAAATAACTATACACAAAAGACAATCCAATAATATCAATTACAAGGTCCCTCCGGTTTTATCTCAAAATGAATTTTTTAAAAGTCTATTAAGGAAACGTCTATTCTTTGTAAAAATCGGAGCGGACCAGACCCCATGGGGTCGGGTGTACATGCCCGCCCCGGGTTAAAATCACGAGCGTCGATCCCAGGTGCTATCCCCCCAGGCAACACCTGCCCCCTCAATTTAAAGGGGCAGGGCTGGGTTTATTGCCCAGTGCCTGTGGTGCCTCCTTGAGGGGGAATGCCGAGGGGATACACGCAATTTCTAAACCCGCCACCAATGAGTCTCGGCTTGTAGGTGGTCCCACGTTAATAGGGCCTTGTGCCTAACCTAGTACAAGTGGGGTACGAGGATAATAAACCCATTACTTAGGCCAGGTTTGCAAGTTTCTGAAAGTTATGTCGTTACTTGTCGCTCTGCCAGTGACCAACTAAACGCTATTTGAAAATCCCCACTGTCAACAGTTGATTAACATTAGCTTATGTGAATAAGTAAATTATTTCTTTATTACTGGCGTGCATATATGTTTGTGTGTAAAGTACATTTACATGTTTTGGTATGTGAAAACCAGAGAGAAGTCTTACCAAAACCTCTTCACTTATCCACAACCTATTGTCGTTCAATCCCACTGTATTTGCTGCTGCCTAATTCGGCTATCTAAATCCGCGCAAAGCAGAAAGAGCACAATGGTCTCTCTCACTCTGTCTGTCTGTCTGTCTGTCTGTCTGTCTGTCTCTCTCTCTCTCTCTCTATATATATATATATATATATATATAATTTCAGGAATGGATTTTTACTTGTATTATGTCAAGGTGCCGTGGGTAGAATGCAACCCTGATCGACTGCAAGAGATGGCACCTGTCAACCAGATGCGAAATGTCAAACCAAAAAAATATATACGTTCTATCGTATTGTTCACATATATATTATAATAAAGATTCAGAATCTGTCTGTCTTTTACTGAAACTACGTCTCTGCTCATGTTACAATATCCTCAAAAATTACGTAAGTTTATCAATGAATATTGGATTTATAGTCATAATAATTAATTATACAAAAAATAAATTTAATTTATTGATGTAATCTCTATGTCCATAAAGTCTGTTTGCTTTGTTTTGTTTCATGGTATATCAAACTCAGTGGGTCATTTAATGCCGATAAAGTTTTGAAATAAATCAATTCTTAACTCATATTTTTATAAACACATTTTTCTATTAAACCCATAGATGGGACTCTAACAGGTACTACCACTCCGGGTCAGAGTGGACCAGGGAGCAATGGCAATGAAGGGGTGCTCCACATTCCACAAACCTCCAAAACTGGAACCTCACCATCCCAGGACATGTAGACCCAAAGCCACCGCCTTCTAGCACTCATATGATAAAAAGAGGTTGGGGCTTGCCATAAGGGCAATAGGGTTGGAGCAATCATATAGGTGCTTGACGTGGCCAGCCAATTGATCGGAGGGGGCCTCTACGACCGCCCATCTAGCCCAAGAAAGAGCCAAAGTGGAGTATTGCAAGTCATGGACTGCTCATCCACCTGGGTTCTATCCAGGTGCAGAGGGGCAGTCGGTGCATTCTAACACCCAAGTCGACAGGGCGTATGTTCCCAGAGATCACGTCAATAAATGAAATAAAGATAAACATTTTCCCATTAATGACAGTTGAACGCTATATATGCAGAGGGATACAAAATAAAAACTCCACCCCAATGGAAATAGTTAGCCGTGGGTGGCGACTCTTGATTTTTCAGTACGGAATCCTGGTTGTCTATCGCATCGAGTATCGCCTATTATCCACCCAAGCAGATGATGATGATACTGTGGAGTTACTTTCGTATTTGCCTGAAGAGTTGTCTGTCCGTTTAGTTTGATGGTTCCCGCTAGGGGCCTGTTATATTTAAGCGGCTGGTTTGAACGTCTCTCTCTCTTTTCCTGTTGCTCGACCCACGAGATACCACTATGGGTTAGACTCTTGCCTACCCCCCCCCTCTTGCTGGGTCTTTGGCCCCCCTTACATTACTGTAAGAGATTCACACAGCATGGACTATTCCTAGTCTCATGTCTGTGGCTTTTATGTTTATCTTTTTACCATTCATAAATGTGTCATTATCTCTACTTATGTATGTATGTTTATGTACACCTCTATGTATTATATACCCTGTTGATTCTTGTGCTGTATATAAAATGTTTTGTCTATCAACCTTTGTCGGAGTTGTATCTGCAAGTATTTATCACTTTGAATCCTTACAATACCATCAAACATGCTGCATATTACGTCCAAAGTAACCGCACGTTCTAATAACAACGTTGATAATTTGGATTATTTGGATTATTCAGACTATTGTCCTCATCATTATTATTTATCTAAACAGGGCTCCGATCTTCAAGTATTTCTTGTTGAACTCGAGAACCTTTTTGCTGAACTCAGGAGTGTCCATGTCGTAATTAGGAGCCTTAGCTTAGTGAATAGAGCATTCGCCTAGAAACCACAACGCCCCACACTCGACACTGGCTCTCACCAAATCAGCGGATAAGTAGCACAGCTTGGATCTATGCGGTAAAATCGGGAGCTGATAGTAGATATAACGCACCACCACAGACACAGAAACAATCTCCCTGGTTGACCCTAATGAAATAATACCGACAATAGGACACTCCGCCTACGTTACTTAGGGATAATAAACACATTCTACGCATACGCTGGCAGGACAAAGTGCCCAACACAGACGTGCTGGAACGAGCTAACATGAACAGCATTCCCGCCATTATCTGCGAGAGACGCCTGCGTTGGCTTGGTCACGAGGAAGATGGACAAAGGTCGCATCCATAATGACCTACTGTATTGTGTTAATAAAGGGTACCCGACCGGTAGGGAGTCCACACCTACGCTTTAAAGATGTCTGCAAGAGGGACAGGAAGACATGCCACGTCGACACCAACACATGGGAGGCTTGTGCAAAAGACCGTGCGACCTGGCGCCTCCTCGTCAAACAAGGCAAGAAAAGGAGTAAAAACAAGGGAAAGAACCACCGCAGAAAAGAGAGCCAAAAAGAAGGAGAGACAACAACAACTCCAGCAAGCATCACTATTTGTTAGCAGTCACTGCAGAGATTACCATTCAAGAATTGGTCTTTTCGGCCACTCATGAAGTTGCAGATAGAAAAGTGGACACTACGCCATCCTCTTTAGTAGACGGACGGATGCCAACAACAGTAAAAACAGGATGTACACAGGAGTTATAAAATGGAAGGAGACAAATAAAGAGAGTGATGACAGAACCACAAAAAACTTGACCAGACCTTTAGCTACAGTTGTTGAGGCTGCCAGTCCCTTCTTAATGTTTGTTCACGCAAAGCCATTAAACCGGGTGTTCGGGATAAATTTAACATAATTATATTTGTTTATTTTTCTCCGTAGGTTGGAGGTATTGACGCACACTACGCATCATTTCAAACCTTGGACCCTTCTTCATTCATATACGTGATGAAACATAGAATGTATGACTAGAACCCACGTGAATCATGGAAGACAATGACTTATATCATGATGATCTGCACCGGCTGTCAAAATAAGGAGATTATGGTTGCTGCCCAATGCTCTCTGAATACTGTAAAAACACTCAGGCATGAACTGGAGAATTGCAATTGAAACTACAAGGCTGTGGCTAGAAGGAAGCAACATAACTGACGATCTGATTGTGTTCCTACAGTAGAATTCTTCGGAAATCTGCAGAAAAAAAAGTGTGGGAGGACACTGGCATTGGAATTCGGGCTTTTTCACGTATAGCACCCTGTGATATATTTATATTAGCAAGACCTGTGGATATCCCATATTATGATGATTTAATTATTACAGCGTTTGATATTTCTTGGTTAAGTGCTATTGGGATAATTCAATATGTGAAAAGTATAATGATCTTAATTTAAACCTCTCTCACTCTTTTTCTCCCTTCTTTTCATCTTTTCATTATTTTCTTTCGATTGAAACATATTAGCTTAATCGCTTCCACGCGCTCACTCACTCGCTCTATCTTTCCCCTAGTCACTTTGCTTATTTCTATCTTTCTGTTTTTCTTATTGTATTTCTTATAGTCTTTTCTTTGTAGCAAGTCCTTTTTCTTCCCTTTCTTTCTGTCTTTCTAATAGAAACGGATTCGTTCTTTTTTACCTGAGGTGGCGACACTCATAAGAAAAATGAATTCGGTGTATTAGCAATAACAGATAATCAGGATTTACATTTTTGCATTCAATCTTTGATGGTTTTGGACGGTTTCGTTTTTAACCAGATGCTGTTGAAAGATATATATATATATAAAGAAATAAAACTTAACAAACCGTCATTCCGTAATAATTTATTTCTTATTTTTGTTAAATTCGTCTGATGAGGCTAGGCTCTTAAGAATTTTTAGAAATTTTTGTTTTTTAAATTTAAAAAAATCTTTTGAGTCTCTGGCCGAAATAAATTATTACGGAATGACGGTTTGTTAAGTTTTTCTTTCTTTGATACTTAAATATTGTTCTGTATATAATCTAATTTATTTATTATTATACATTGAGCTCTCTTTAAGGGATTTATAAAAATTATTGTATGAATATATGTTTGCACCTGCAAGAGCATACAGTATGGTTATACAGTGAGATTTTGAAGATCCCAAGTAGAATAATCCCTTACAACCAATCT
>CM042167.1:34900027-34905027 GCA_023376005.1 Doryteuthis pealeii
ATATGTGTGTGTGTGTGTGTGTGTGTGTGTTTGTATGTGTGTGCGTGAGTGTGTGTGTGAAGAGAAAGTTGAAATGAATCCGACAGTATGTATATAATAAAATTGAAAAAACACAAGTTTATAAAACGAGTGATCTTTATTTCGCCAACGCTGCAGTGCTTCGATCTGTTTCAATAGATCTTCATCAGGGCTTTGTTAATTTGAGGAAGTACGATTTTTCTTTGTTTTCATGTATCCTAACTAACATTCTGGATTCTTAAGAGAGATATTATAAACAGTCAATTGGACTTATGAAACAATTTTAGAAACTAATTTAATTTAGGGTGGAAAAAAATTAGATTTTAGTTTAAATATATTTTTGATTCATAATTTTTAATCAAATTTTGATATGAAAGAAATCTAATAAACATAACAAGAATGGTTAATACAAGAAAAACATTGGTAATTTATTTTTCAATATTCTTGTTTTTTGTTTGGTTTGGTTTGGTTTGTTTGTTTTACGGCATATCAACCTCAGTGGGTCATTTAATGCCGATAAAGTTTTGAAATAAATCAATTCTTAATGGATAATACAATTTTTTATAAATACATTTTTCTATTTAACCCATATGATAAAAAGGGGTTGGGGCTTGCCATAAGGGCAATAGGGTTGGGAAAATCATATAGGTGCTAGGGCTTGACGTGACCAGCCGATTGATCGGAGGGGGCCTCTCCGACCGCCCGTCTAGCCCAAGATTGGAGTTTGCAATCATGGACTGCTCATCCACCTGGGCTCTATCCTTAAGCAACACGGATTGGCCCCATTTCTTACCCCTCTGCAGAGGTGCAGTCGGTGCATTCTAATTGTTTTTTTTGTCTATTTTAGTATGTTTAATTTGATGACAAATGTGGGAAGTTATTTTTTTTAAATACTGGATTAAATAAATAGATGTTATCATATTGTTCTGAAGATATTCATTAGAAATTGTTTTTTGTTGTTTTTTTTATTCATTTATTTATGAGTAGCTATTTTTTTTTAAATAAAGATAAAAAATAATAATACATACTAAACTGATGTGTTAATTTTCAAAATAAATTAGAAAATGTTAGAGAAAGAAATAATAGTGGCTTAAAAGATTATAATATTAGATTGGATATCTTAAAGCCCATCATCCAATAGCATGAAAACAGATGCTACTTTGCTCATCCTTAGGGTAACCATGACAGAGTGCAGTCCCACCCCGTGTATCAAGCAATTAAATACTTTATTACTTGTATCTTTTTTTTTAGTAAACTTATTAAAATAAACTTCACCATTTGGATAAATAGTAATTCTATTTCTTTCTTGTTAATTTTAAAGAACCAGAATGTTAGTATACATAACAAAAAAACAAAGAAAAATCGTAGTTCCTCAAATTAACAAAACCCTGATGAAGATCTATTGAAACAGATTGAAACACTGCAGCGTTGGCGAAATAAACATCACTCGTTTTATGAACTTGTGCTTTTTCAATTTTTCACTATATTACACACACACACACACACACACACACACACACACACACACATATATATATATATATATATATATATATATATATATATATATATGTAAAAAGTCTTATAGAAAAACAACAAGATGTTAAAAATTTTGCTGACAAATATGTTTCGACATTATGAATATGTCATTTATCAAAGCAACATTGTAAGCTTACAATGTTGCTTTGATAAAGACATCTTATTATAATGGAGATTGTGGGTTTGTCTGTCTGTAACCGAAACTATATTACTACTCAAGTCACAATTCCTTAATTATTTACGTCAAATTTTCCATGATTTCATTTTTTTTAAACCTCAGTTATTAATAAAATTGTTTTACATTATTAATACTGTTGACCATATCGACGTACTAATAACATGCAATTGTATTTATATATACAACAAAATAGCGGTTTACAGTGTGAATGGGAAGGCTTATTTGCATATTGATTTAAAAAATGATTTTAATAAATATATACTTAGTATTATTGATTTCTAATTGTTTGGTTTTATCTTAGAATATAAACAAAAATCTCGTGGATAAATCTTAAAAGAAATTTATTTACAAGAAGAAATAACTGTAATATTATTCTTTACTTCCTATTTTAACTAAATAGTTGAATTAGGAAAATTTACCAATGAAAGAGGGAGCAACGGAAAATGATAGAATAGTTTCTTTCAAAGTTGTTCTATTTTTCAATCATACCCCCTCTGTTCCAAATTTTTTATTTGCATTCTTATTCAGTTTCATTAGCCTTTCTAATTTAATATGATATTTTATTATATTAAAACTTAAATACTTGCACCCGGAGGGTGCATATATTTGCTAGTATATATAAAGGGAATTGTTTCATATGAAATTATAGGGAATGATAGAGATCAATATATACATTAGAGAATCGATAGATTGCCAAATAGATCAGTCCCCTGGAGATCGTGAATTGATACATTAATAAGATTTTTAATTAGCAACTGCTGAGGAGGCTAATAAAGTTCACGGAGGTGCAGACCTTCGCCATGAATCTTTACCCTGGTGACGCAATTATGATGACGTTACAGGATTAGATATAAACATCAGCTGAACACGTATAACCTTAGCTGAACATGTGATCTAGTTCAGTGTTAAGATACAAATCTCAGAAGAGAATCAAATAAGGATGCTGATGAGGGTCGTGTGACAGACGAGGGGGTTTCTGTAATGAGACTGAAAATAACGCACCACGTTAGTAAAAAAAAAAAAATTGTGAAGATTTTAAAAAAGAAGAAGATGATTATAACGCAGAAGGAGTTTGTTAAATGATATTACTTTCGATAATGATGCTGCGGATGATGGAGAAAGGAAAGATCATTGACTTGATGATGGGTTGTGCTGGAAGAGGGTGAACAGGAGAAAAGACAAGCACTGATGAATTAAGATGAAGAAAGAGGAAGCTAATTATAATGATGAAAAATTATGTATAAGAAGAAGAAATAAGATTGAAGAGTCAAAGGTTATACGAGTTATCGCATTTATAGCTATGAAAGATGCAATTATTAGAATCATGCGCAACCTTGGAAACGGTAAACGAAATAAATATTTACCACGTACCCCACGTGTACGGTTGGGGACAAGGCCCTATTAACCGAAGCTCATGGGAGGCTGGTGCAAAAAATGCGTTGATCCCGTCGGCATTTCTCTTCAAGGGGGCGCCTCAGGCACAGGGAAATAAACCTTTAAATCAAAGGGACAGGTATTACGTGGGGGGATAGTCCACTGGGATCAACGCTGTTAATTTTACATTGACATTTTTATGTGGGCCCATTCACAAGCCGAAGCACTCTGGAACAGATCTCGATGGACCTTTGCCGGTTCAGGATATTTACCTCGTACTCGGCTTGTATGGGTTATGCACAAGGCCCTATTAATGTGGGACCACATAGAAGCCGAAGCTTATGGGTGGTAGGCACAAAAAATGCGTCGATCCCGTCGGCATTCTCCTCAAGAGGGCGCCTCAGGCACTGGGAAATAAACCCAGCCCTGTCCCTTTGAATCAAAGGGGTAGGTATTACCTGGGGGATAGCCCACTGGGATAAATTTTTTTTTTTTTAGCCGCTCCAGAAACCGAAGCACTCTGGAACCTGAGGGACCTTTGGCGGCTCAGTAATCACCCCGATGTTCTCAGCCGAGTATAAATAGTCCTTAACCAGCGAAAGGTACGCCAGGCGAGTCTACAACAATTTAAAATTGCGCGTAACATCAGAAATTTAAATGATTATATCTTTTCATTAGAACAAAATCTTACACCTGATACTTATTTTGATTAAATTCATTAATTATTTCACCTGCTTTATAGCTTTCATTCATTTAACTAGGTAAGTCGAGATTTAAAATGGTCGCTTTGTACGCGGGGCTTACAATATTAAAGGCAGTCCTGACCCTTTGAATCGAGGGGCAGGTGTTGCCTGGGGAATGGCCCCCTGGGGTCAACGATGTTAGCTTACGCGGTTCAGTGCCGAAGCCACGGGGCCCGCGGTCGAAACCGGAAATGTATTTATCAAGTAAAAAATGTTTACCCAAATCCTCGACCTGCGCCGAATGACACTCAAGGTTCATTTAAGCAGAGTTTGACAGGTTTGAATTCAGAATTTTCCTTCTCCTAGACCCGTTGCCAAACTATGACTCAAGAAATGAAGTTAAAAAATAAAAGGATGAGGAGTTAAAGGTCTTTCGAGTTATGAAAGATGCAGTAATTAAAACTGTGCGCAAATCTGGACATGGTATACCAAATGTATTTAACAACTGAGATATAGTATCGGTTGGGTTATAGTTATTTTCTGGGAAATGAATACAGGGATACGAGTTCAAATGCAGGAAGATGCATATAGGAAAAAAAAAGAATCCAAATGATTTAAAGATATGAATTCAAATAATTTATGGGTAGACTGTATGGCAGACTGGGCGCTTAATCTTAGTAAGGCATGCGGTCTAGGCGAACGAAAAGTCTGAATTCAAATTCGCTTAATAAAAAAGATCTTGCGTCAGGTCCTACTGGCATGGAGTGGTTAGTATATATATATATATATATATATATATATATATAATGGACTCTCCCGTCGATTTTCGACGTATGAGGGTTCATACACACAATGAACATCAACACAGGGATTTGTTTATAGTGGTAAAGGCTTGTGTTGGACCATCCACACTTTTTGGCACAGTCGATAGAAAAGAATTGGTGCATCAAGGGTTGCCACAAACCCAATTAACGACTGACCTCAGGAATTTTGAATTCAGAGTTATCCCTCTCCTAGACTGGTTACTTACCCAAGGCTGAAGAGCCCAGTCTGCCCTACTATTTTAACCCATAGCTGGAGGGAGAATATATGGATTCATACCTTTCCCAGGGTATTAGCGCTATGTGAAATGCCAACAGCTTCGTCTAGGAATTGAACTCGAATCGACGGTCCATTTTCCACGAATCTAACACTACCTCCATTATATA
>CM042167.1:34910027-34912527 GCA_023376005.1 Doryteuthis pealeii
TTGTGTGTTTTTTGTTTTGGACGTTATAAACACCCGTTTCGTGGGTTGTTATAACGCCACGCGGAAGAGCCGTGATATCCGTTGTTCGATCAATTTCAATTTCATTCATTTTATTTATTCATTTATTTATTTATTTATATATATGTTTTTTTATTTTCTCTATATATATGTGTGTGTATTTATGGAATGTGTATGTTAACTAATTATATATTCACTGTTTAATTCTAACCTACTGTTTATGCGAGGGTGTAACTTAGATATTAATATAAATAAATAATAATATACTTAACAATGCTTCAAGCAAATTATTAAATAATATTATATATATATATATATATATATATATATATATATATATATTAGAAGTAAATACACACGTGGTGTGTTTATGATATGGCTTTATTTAGCCGATAATTTTGGGGAGAATATGTGCTTAATTGAAGTCGTACCTAATTTTGAAAGTTAATTAATTAATAATTAATGAATAAGGTGGGCATACCTATTTAAATGTAAGGCTAAACTAATCGAGAAAAATCAATCTCTGTATGTACATTTCGGCCTATTATGCCTCATCAGCAGAGGTATAGATAGAAACACTGCCCTATAAGTGATTCGAAACCCGACTGTGAAACTGACAGGCGAGTATCGTAACCTCTACACTAACCAGACTTTCTAATAGGCCGAAATGTACATGCAGAGATTGATTTTTCTCGATTTGTTTAGCCTTACATTTAAATAGGTAACTCGCCTAATTGATTAATTATTAATTAATCACTTTCAAAATTAGGTACGTCTTCAATTAAGCACATATTCTCCATATATATATATATATATATATATATATATATATATATATATATATATATATATATATATATATATATATATATATATATATATATATATATATATATATATATATATATATATATATCATTGAAAAGGTTAATTTCGCAGGGATTGTTCGCTATGTACCGGCGGCCGAACGGATATGTCTCTGACTATGCCTGTGAAGTCCCGGTTTCGATTCCTGTCGGAGGGAGTCGTTAGTATACATCGCTGAAGAGACTTAATAAAGTCGAACAGTCTGTACGGTGTTCTGCATAGCGAGCCATCCTTTGCGGGATTTACTTGTCAAGATTATTTTCTATAATTATCGAATTTTATGCGATACATGAATTTATAATTGCCTTCAAGCAAAAATATAAATAATAATTATTCAACAATGCTTCTATAAAAAAACATCCAAAATCTATATATATATATATATATAATATATATATATATGTGTGTGTGTGTGTGTGTGTTTAAATCATCTTTATTGCGACAGGAGATTCTCTAGATTGTATGGTTTATAAAATATGACAGCCAAGGATTTGGTCGTGTTGAGCTTTTTTATTCGAGTTTTATTTTTGGCGTACGAAATGTCAAAACTGTGGTGGTACGCATTTTAAAAAATGTCACTCTCTCTCTCAGCCATCGCTTCTAGCAAATCTTCTACACGATATCCAGCTTCCATGCAGAGCCTATCAATGTAGTTCTTTGCTGGTCGGACCGCTGGTGTGTCCATGCGTAGTTGTTCACAGAAGAACGTCACTTATGAGTTTATCCTTACTCCGCCGACATTGTGTAGCCTGCCTTGTTCGGCTTAACTGTACTAGCAAGAATACGCGCCTTGTGGGCGTAAGTATTTAAGTTTTAATGTAATGAAATTGTTAGGTTCACCGAAATAGACCTAAATAGAGTTGCTTCCTTTTGATCAGTCAAAGTCTTTTTTTTTTACATTGTTTTGAACGCAGCGTTCACAGTTCCTGGTTAAGTTCGCTTGAGAGTTAGAAGCATTCTCTACTCTGTGTTTTAATAAATGCTTGTTAATTTTATAACAACGTAGTCTTGCTATTATCAATCCCATCCTCCATATAAGTTGATCTGTAGGTTAAAATGGGATAGACTCCCTCGATATCCAACTGATACCAAAAATAGACCACTCTGCTGACTTTACTACTTACTGTGGGTTAATTAGCAGCGCTGTAGAATCAAAATTTGAGTTGAATGTAATTAAAGGGTCACTGGAGTTGGAAAAACTTATCACTTAATTACATTAAGAGGATTTTGAGTCAGAGAATTTGAGTTCCGACTCCACAACTCTGTTAAATAGTACCACTACTGTTCTTCTACAAGGTTGGTTAATTGGTTGTTTTTTGTTTTACGGCATATCGACACTTTTTGGTTTATTCAATCCCGAATCAAGGCATTTTAAAAAACATGACAGAAATACATCAGTCTATAAAGACTTTCGAAATTAAATAAGAAGGCATATAAAAAGATTACACTTATTTAATAATAATATTTTAATTGGTTTTTATATATAATCCTTCAGAAGATTGGTTTTAATACGTTGAAGAATAACACAATAATATTATAGAACAATAACTCCTGGTACAAATTTATTAAACCCATTTTTTAAAAACCAGTATGCAAATTAACCACACCAAATATT
>CM042167.1:34917527-34920027 GCA_023376005.1 Doryteuthis pealeii
ATATTATTCCTTAAATTATGTATATAAGTATTTAATTATATTTTATTTATCTTTAATATCTAATTGTATTGAAAATATTTATATTATATCTTTAATATATTACATTTTTAATATTCAATGAGATTTTTATTATATATACTAGTAAAAAATTAAAAAAACACAATCCGGGCGATGAAAAAATTGATTTTTGAAACATATTGCGTGAGAGGTGGGAGTAAAAAATTCAATGTCAGCGAGTTTGTACCCTAAGTAAGTAAAATCATCAAATTCATTAAAGAATTAAAAAATATAACAATTTGAATGTAAACTTTAAATATGTATTAAAATAAAACAAACTATATATAGATATATAATACCAGTCGTGTATTTATTAAAACTTGTTTTAAAAAACAATGAGGTCTGTCTAATGTTGCATGTTCAAATTTTGAGTGTATTCATTTTGTTAAGACGATTTTGGGCAATGTGATGTAAGCAGTGACGTAATTTTTGTTACAGACAAAAACCGGAAGCGAATCTCCATTATTAATAGATAAGTATTCAACTATATTTCATTTTTGTTTTATTCCTTAAATTATGCATATAAGTATTTAATTATATTTTATATTATAAATTATAAATTTAAGGTAGAATTTTGAACTATTTCCTAGACAAAACCGGTTTTTGTTCAATTACTTGTGAGCAATACTATATATTTACATATACTACAAATACATACACGCAAACACTTCCCATATATATATATATATATATATATATATATATATATATGCGAGTAAGTATAATTTGTGTATATCAGCACAGATCCTTGGGCAATATATCATATTACATTACTTTCGCTGAAGACTTTTCATGAATAAACTCGCCCTTAACCAGTATGCGTCTAATCGGGAGGTACAGTTTGAAGGATGGATCTACAGTGATCCGGTCATGGTTATTGATATCCTAAAAGAATCTATTAGTGGCAAAAATTAACAAGTGTCTTTTGAAAATGTGCGAAACGGAACCGTTTGTTTGTCGAGCAAGCAATTGTGGCCCGTGTGGTCACACAGCGGACACAAGCCATAAATCAAGCGATGCGTAGATTGAAAGCAAAAAAAAAAAAAGAAAAGATGCCTTTTAACGAAGTACGTTATCTTATCATAATTCATCAACTGCCCGCATCGTTCTTACCGCTAAGGAGACCGGCATTTTAGCCTCGATTTCGACTGTACAATAATCACGGCATTAAATCGATATATGTAGCATAGTGCGAGGTGTAATGCTTTTCCTTCGGTCCATATCTCGACCCATTGGCTTGGACTATAGAAATACGCCGACTGAACCTCTTCAGAGGGGTAAACGTCCTACCCACCAATGGGACCATCTGTTAGCCGTAGTTGTGACCCATGAAGCTTATGGAGGGAATTCTATTGGCGAAGCAGTTCATGACATGCAACACTCTACTTTAATCCAAACGTAGGCTAGACGGGCGATCGAAGAGCCCTCATCCGATGAATCGACTGATCAGTTCAAGCCCTAGCACCTATTTTTTAATGGCATTTCAGTTTCGGAAGACTATAATAAAGTTTTTGTGCCCCTAAAGTTACAGCGCCTCCTGTGACTGTGAGGGCCGATGTTTGAAAAAACATTTTTGACCGCAGATGTCGCATGTGAAGACTGTCCCTGAAGATGTTGATGTGCCGGTGCTTTGTTGCCGCTGCTTTCTTCTGGACCTCTTAGCTTCATTATGTTGCGTCAGGGTGACTTCTGACATGAGCAATCCTCTACGGAGAGCCTGCCGCCACCGAGGGCGGTCCTGAGCCAAATTTTCCCAGCTGGAAGGGGCAATACCAAAGCATCTGAGCTCCTTCTTGCAGAAATTCTTGAATCGCAGCTGAAGGATGTTCAATCCCTAGCACCTATATGATTTCCCTAACCCTATTAACTTTACGGCAAACCGTAAACAATTTTATCATATATGTGCTACATGACGGTGGCTGAGAATCTTAGTGTTTTAGGTATGACGTTAAACTGTATCTAGTGGTCAAATTCTGGAACTCTGGGGAGTGTGGAGTACTCCTACATTACCATTTTTCCCAGGTTCTTCTGACCCGGAATGACAGTAAATGTTAACATACATTCTATGGGTTAATTGGATAAATATGAATTTTAAAAGGAGGTTTAAAAATTGAGTTATAAAAAAAAATTGAATACTCAACAAGAACGAAAATAAAATGTCTTCGGTAAAAAATAACCCATGGATTGACATGCCGTAAAATCCAACCAACCAACTAACAAGTTCTATCTAGCGGAATCCACGTCACGTACTGGCTATTCTGCTTGAATAAAATAAATAATGGGCATTTCGTTTCTTAGAGTGGAAAGAAAAAGAAGAAATATAAAATGATACCCGTCAAAGAAAGAAAGAAACAAACAAACAAACAAACAAAATAGAAAGAAAGAAATACAGTGTATAAACAGAAGACTATAAACCTCAAAAGAAAAAAAAGAAAGAAAGAAA
>CM042167.1:34925027-34930027 GCA_023376005.1 Doryteuthis pealeii
AAATAGAATCCACAAATATTGTAATAAAACTGTTAATTTTATTTTTTTTAAATTTAAGTCCAACAAGGTTAGGGTTAGGGGTTAGGTTTGGGTTAGGGTTGGGGTTTAGGATTAGTTTAATGGGAAAATGAATACATAATTTGGGTTCCGTTTTTTTTCTGTGTCATTCATGTTACTCAACTAGGAAATAACCGATTGTCAGTTATTAAATTTGATTCCCTAATGATACATATACATCATCATATAAACATATTTATAAAGGGTAGTGGAAGAGCTTTGTATTACACAAAGCGCTTAAAGTCATGGGATATGGACTCGTCGCCCCGAGTTCAAATCCTGTACGTGGTAATTGCATTTCACTTAGCGCTAATACCCTTGGGAAAGAAGAAGAAGAAGAAGAAGAAGAAGAAGAAGAAGAAGAAGAAGAAGAAGAAGAAGAAGAAGAGTAGATAATAGAGGGGTAAAAAGATGCTATAATTTTTCTTTACCAAACAAAGGTTGTATTCAACTATTTTGAGAAGTTATGGGATAGAGAACTGAAAAAGCTATGGAATATAAAAGTGAAAGTGATACCAATTGTAGTTGGTGCACTTGGAACTCTCCCAAAAGGATTAGAAAAAGGTTTGGAAAGTTTGGAAATCAGAGAAGAATTGAAACCATTCAAGAAAACAGCACTGCCTGCAATCTGCCAGAATACTCAGAAGAGTTTCCTGGAGACCAGAGATAGGACTGCTATCACTCAGACTCCAGTAAAGACCATCAGCTTAACACTGATGTTGAAAGACTCCAAGAAGATAATTAATAATTAATAATAAGAAGAAGAAGAAGTAAGAAAAAGAAGAAGAAGTAAGATGAATAATAATAATCTTATTTAATAATAGGAGATTGTGTGTTTTTCTGGTCTGCTAACCGAAACTATATTACTACTCAAGTCACAATTCCCTTAATTTTTACAATCAAAATTCCCATTGATTTCATTCTTTTAAACCTTCAGCTATTTAATTAAAAATTGTTTTTACATTATTAATACTGTTGATCATATCTAACGTTACTAATAACATGCAATTGTATATATTATACAACAAAATAGCGGTTTACAGTGTTTGAACGAGGCAAGGCTAATTGTGCATATTGCATATTTAAAATTTTTATTAATAAATATGTGTGGTATTATTGCATTTCTAATTGTTTTGGTTTTATCTTAAGAAATATAAACAAAAATCCGTGGATAAATCTTAAAAGAAATTTATTTTACAAGAAGAAATAACTGTAATATTATTCCCTTTACTTCCTTATTATAAACTAATAAGTTAAATTAGGGAAAAATTTACCAATGAAAACAAGGGAAGTAATCAAAAAGATGGATAGTTAGGGTTTCAAAGTTGTTCTATTTTGCAAATTACCCCTCTTGTTCCAAATTATTTTTATTCTGAATTCTATTTTCAGTTTCATTAGCCTTCTTAATTTAATATGATATTTTATTATATCAAAACTTAAATACTTGCCACCCGGAGGGTGCATAATATTTGGCTAATAATAATATACATAAATTAATAATAATTAAGAAGAAGAAGAAGAAAGAAGATAGAAGAAGAAGAGATTAGATAAAAGATGCCAGATTAGCTGAAACGGAAATTAATGGCATTTCAGTATATTTCCAATTGGAAAAATTGATTAGACAAAGGCGTTATGTTCGATTCTCTTTCGTTTAAAAGCGATTTGGTAGTGTTTGACTGTAACAGGTGGCTGGGAGGACCGTTTAATATAAATTGAGGCGTTCTTGCCGCTGATTTACAGAGTTTTCCATTTACGAGCTGTTCATTTTGCTTCGTTTTGTGAGCTTAAATTTTCGAGAGGGTACGAGCGTTTCTAAATATACGCCAAAGAAAAATATTTATGTAAAAAAACTGAAAATCTTAATATATCAATACTCGTGTTCCTTAAAAAGTCGATCGTTATTCATCTTATAACCACCCTGGTTAAAAATAAAGACCATTTCAAATAGTCCAAGATGAAAATGTAAAAAATGTAAATCCTGATTATGTTGGTGTGCTCACCGCAAATTATTATATATAGGTATGTCGGTTTAATGGTTTGAGGCGTAGGGAATGGAACCCGTCGACCCGAGTTCAAATCCTACCCGAAACTTGTTTGAATTTCACAATATACTTGGGAAAGGTATGAATCCATATATTCTACCTCCAGGTATGGGCAATTAGTAGGAAGACTGGGCAGGCAACTAGTCTAGGAGAAGGAAACTCGTGATATTTAAACCTGTTAAACCCCGCTTAAGAAATTGACTTGTGTTGCATTCCTCTCGTGAGGAGGGCTTGGTTAAATATATATTATAATCTTTATGAGTTCGTCCCGCCTTCAAACTAAATAATGATTCATTCCGGTTTTATTATGAAGAAAGAAGCGCGCAAGAAAAAAAGGTCATGCTACACAGAAAGAATATAATAAGAAATAAATAAATAAGAAAGAGAGTTGGGGTAAAGATAGGGGAGATGGGAGCGTTTTGGCGAAGCGAGATTAAGGTTAATCTGTTTTTAATTGAAAGATTAATGCGAAAAGCATGAAAAGAAGGAAAGCTAAGAAAAAAAATTGTGAGCGTGAATTAAAATCTAGGGCTATTTTACAATAAGCAACTTAAGTAAACATATCAAACGTTGTGTTATAACTTCATTATACCCTCGTTGGGTTATATACGCAAGAGTACTTGTAATAGGGAGAGGATGAGAGGTAGACAGAAATTTTATTTATTCTCTTGAATGTTTGAGATGAGGCTTGAAGATTTAGTATTATTTTAGCGGTTATTCTACTATTGTCCCCTATCTTACATTGTTATTGTACAACGTTCGGTCGATATACCCTCCGGCCTTCTTCAGGTATTTCTTGTCGACTCGGGAACCTTCTCGCGGACTTCGGGAACCTTCTTTTTCGAACTCGGGAACTACCATCCGGGCCAGACGTGGACCCAGGGAGCAATGAGTATAATTGAAGGCCGTGCTCTACATTTCCCAGAACTCCAAAACTTGGAACCTCACCATCAGATAGAAAGTGTTAACGTCATTCCCAGGACATGTAGACCATCAGTCATCGCCTTCTAGCACCCATTTAATAAAAACGGTTTTAGGGTTTCCATGAAGGGCAATAAGGGTTGGGAAAATCATATAGTTGCTAGTGCTTTTGATGTATGACCAGCGAAATTGATCGAATGGGGCCTCTCTGACCGCACGTCTAGCCTTTAAGTAAGGCTAAAGTGGAGTTATTGCAAGTATGGACTTGCAACTCAACCACCTGGGTTCTTTATGCTGAAGCAACACGGATCGCCAACCCACGGCAAACAGGTGGCCTAATTGGGGGAGTTTTACCCCTCTGCAGAGGTGCAGTCGGTGCATTCTAACGCCCCAGCGACAGGGCGGAATTGCGTCTTGAGTAAACGTATCTATTCGTTGTAATAAGTAAAATTATCATACTGTAGTGTTTATCCCCAATATTACTACAGTTATGATTTAATTTACTTTATTAACAACGATTGGCACGTGTTGTAAGTTAAAGTAACCGGGATAATCCCTAACGTATGCAAATGAATACGTATAAAAGAACAACAGGTAGATACCTCAGCGTGATGTTAAGTTGATCTCCAACCACAAACGAGAGAAGACTTGCCTATCACTGCAGACTCAAGTGAAAGACCATGCAAGCTAAACATGATCTGGCTCCAAGAAGATAATGAAATATGAATAATAAGAAAGAAGAAGAAGAAGAAGAAGAAGAAGTAAAGGTGGAATAATAGATAATCTATTAGTAGGAATGGAGATTGTGTGTTTGTTTGCTGGTCTGTAACCGAAACTATATTACTGGACTACTCAGTCACAATGTCCTTAATTATTTGACATGCAAATTCTCCATGATTTATTCTTTGTAACCTTCAGTTATTAATATAGAAATTGTGTTGGTACATTTAGTTAATATCTGGTTGGATCATGATGCTACGTAGCTAAGTAGACGATGCAATTGTATTTATATAGTAGGCGAAGCAAATGGCGGGTTTAACGAGTTTGGGAACGAAGAAGGCTAATTTGCATGGATTGATGAGTTAGAAGATTTATTTTAAGTAAATATGTGCTTGTATTAGTTGATTGGTCTAATTGTTGGTGGGGTTTTAGTGAGATCGGTGTAAGGAAATATGAGAGACAAAAATCTCGGTGGGATAAAGATCTTAAGGAAGAAATTTATTTTACGGAAAGAAGAAATAATCTGGTATAGTAGTCCTTATAAGCTGTCCTATTGGTGTAAACGATAGAGTAGAGTTTAAATTAGGAAATTTGACGGCAATGGAAAACAGAGGGAGGTAATCAAAATGATGGAATAGTTTAGTTTGCCAAAGGTTGTTCTAAGTTTTGGCAATTTACCCCTGCTGTTCCAAAGTATTTTTTAATGCATGGAATTCTTATTCAGGTTCCACGATGTAGGCGCTTTGCTAATTTAATATGATATTTTAATTATATCAAAAACTTAAATACTGCAACCGAGGTTGGCATAATTATTGCTAATGAATAATAAGGTAATAATAATAATAATAAGAAGAAGAAGAAGAAGAAGAAGAAGAAGAAAGAGATTAGATAAGATGCCAGATTAGCTGAAACGGATTAATGCATTTCAGTATATTTCAATTTGAAAAATTAGATGTAGACAAGCGTTATGTCCAGATCTCTTCGTAAAGCGATTGTAGTGTTTGACTGTAACAGGTGGTGGGAGGACCGTTTAATATAAATGAGGCGTTCTTGCCGCTTGATTTACGAGTTTTCCAATTTACGAGCTGTCATTTTTGCTTCGTGTTGTGAGCTAAAATTCGAGGTACGAGCGTTTCTAAATTTATTACGCCAAAGAAAAATATTATGTAAAAAAACTGAAAATCTATATATCAATACTCGTGTTCCTTAAAAGTACGATCGTTATCATCTTGTAACACACCCTGGTTAATAAGACCATTC
>CM042167.1:34942527-34950027 GCA_023376005.1 Doryteuthis pealeii
TGATGAGACTTGTTGCCACCCAGACTCCAGCGAAATACCATCAGGTAGGAGTGAAAATAATAGATATTGTCATGTAAGAAATTGCATAAAACTATTTCTACATAAGATTTGCCGTTTTCTTTTTCTGATTTGCTTATCCGGTAATGCCGTATTTTATCAATAATTCGCCCTGTCTATGAGAGATAAATTTAATTTATTCAAAAGACCTCAGTTGGAAATTCATTGAATTATTTCAGCATCATGATTCGGAATTTTTATAATATATTAATATATATGCATTCATTGAATGATATATATGTATATATGTATGTATGTATGCATATATTTGTTTTATTTATGTATAAATGTACTTATGATATTCACTCATATATATATATATATATATATATATATATATATATATATATATTATATGTGTGTGTGTATTCTTGTGTGCGCCTGTATACTTAGGTCCATACACACACACACACACACACACAACACACACACAACACACCACACACATATATATATATATATATATATATATATATATATATTTCTGTGTTGATGTCAGAATATATATATATACGCACAGACACACAGACAGAGACAGAGACGGAGACAGACAGACAGACACAACACACACATGCACACACACACACACACACACACACATATATATATATATATATATATATATATATATATATAGCTATCCTCAGTCTCATTTCAACGTTTCCTGTCTCACCGTGGCTTCTTACATTTTGCTATACATAATATAATTGATTATTCATATTCGCACACACAAACACACACACACACACACACACACACACACCACACACACACATATATATATATATTATATATATAATAGAGAGAGAGAGAGAGAGAATAGATAGATACATAGATGTGTGTATGTATGTGTGTGTGTGTGTGTGAGTGAGTAGATGTTGTACTCGTACTGATGTTGTAATTGGTGCCCTTTGAACCGCCTCCAAGCGTTTGAAAATAATGTATGGAATAACTGGAAATCACAGGAAGAATCAAGACCATCCAAACTAAAGCATTGTTAAGATCGGCTGGAATACTCATAAGAGTCCTGGAGACCCGAAGAGACTTGCTGTCACTCAAGCTCCAGTTAACCACCGACTCAGTTGGGTGTCAGAAACTCTGGGTGAATTGGAAATCAGAAGAATCGAGTTAAAGATCAGTCATACGTGTCTTGGAGACATGAAGAGACTTGTTGTCACTCAGCCTCCAGTGAATCGACGGCTACGACAGGTGGGAAAATCTCGATGATAATAATATATAAAATAAAAAAAGTTTGGGAGGTTGCTATGAAATCAATTAATGAATACGGTCAGGAAAATCGTATAGGTGATTAAATTGGTGCTGGAATATATTGGTGATATAAGGTGTGCTCGAATCCCCCACCTGAATTTATAGACTAGGCAAGGTCACGTAGTCTATTCCTTAGCAAATCACTGGCTATATTGCGTGGCTGATACATTACTTAAACACTGATACTTACTACATTTCATTTGCAATCATTGACGAAGGAACTGATGACTCTTTACCAGAAGAACCAAAGGATTCATTATCTACTTTACCAAGACCAAGGATCCAATTCCACTGGAGAAGCAATCTGGCTTAAGGCCCAAGGATGGCCCATAAAACCTTAACGTGGCCAGGTGGTTGTTCGGAGCAGGCCACCCCGAACGCCCGTCTAGCCCAAGTAAATGGAGAGCTATATATCATGGACTGTTCGACTACCAGGAATCCATCCTTCAGCATCGCGACTCTCTCCCAACTACAAACATGTGGCCCCTTTGGGGTTTTCGTTTTTCCATTCTGCCGATGGGCAGTCGGCGTTTTGTACTGTAGGGCAGTCGATTTTTGAATTGTAACGTCTCCCATATGGTGGAAGTTACAAATTAACATTAAAAGTTACCACACAAAACATTTTCTTTCAGAAGTATATCTTCATTTGAGGAAATAGATTTCATTCTATTAAAATGTTATCCACGTTACAGCCTAATTAACGAGGCAAAAAGCAGCATATCGAAGGTGTCGGAGATGGTGGAGGAGATGTTTTTCAATTTGAATTGTATTGAATTGAATTTTATAAAATATTTAACTTTCTCCGACCACTCGTCTAGTCTAAGTAGGGGACGAATTAGAGTGCTGTGACCACTTAATAGCCGTGTCACTGACCGCTCAGCCACTACAATCGTCTCCTCAGTCATTACGGATCAGTAACCACGGCCAACCGTTGGTCCCATTAAAGGGTGTTCTTATCCATTTGCAGAGGTGCAGTCGTATTCTACAGTCACAGCTGACAGAGCAGTACATGAAAGTTGAGATATAAATTGAATTTCTCAAGCAACTATATGATTGTCCTAGGGGAACCTAACATGATGTAATGGTTAACAAGCTAGATTCGCAGACCATTGTTAATCAGTTCGATTTTCATTGAGCGCCCCATATTTTTGGCTTTGTGCCACATCTAATATGTTTAGCAAATAACTCTATGACTATCTCAGCAGTATTCTTGACATGGTTATTTCTTATAACTTCAACATAAAACAAGGGGAACCACTCTGATTGACTGATAAATTATTTATTTATTTATTGATCCACTAGGAAAAAAGAAGACGGGGTTAGGGTTATGGTTATGGTTTAGATTTAGTAATGGGAAAACTTATAATATCCTACTTATAATATCTTATTCATTTCATTTTAGTAAAATAAAATGACAGTCTTTTCTGTTTTAAATACTGAAATTGCTAAATTTTCTAACCAATTTCTTTGCGAAAACGAAGATTTTAACGGATGATCTTTGGTGGTATTTCCTCAAATAATGATGCAAGTAAGATATTTGTTTTTTGGTATTTTTTATACCAACACACAACATTCAATGTTTGAGAGAATTTATTATCAAAAAAAAAAAAAAAAAAGAAACTAAAAAATCAACCTGCCCTATTGTACCGCCCCAATTAAATCACCGATAATAGTTTGAAACTTGATCAGACACCGGAGAAAAAAGGGAAATAATAATAACTAGATAAACCTCAATATGATAAGTGTTACAACGTTTTATATGTTTACTTAATAGCTATTGCATAATAGTTCAATATGTAAAAGATATGATAATCTTGATTTAACTCTCTATATATATATCTCTCTCTCGCTATCTCTCTCTCTCTCTCTCTCTCTATATATATATATATATATTATATATATATATATATATAAATCTATCCATCTCTCTCTCTCTCTATCTATCTATCTATCTATCTATCTCTCTCTATCTTTCTCTCTTTCTCTCTCTGTCTATCTATATCTCTATATCTCTATATCTCTATCCCTCTCTCTATATATCTATCTATCTATCTCTATCTATATCTATATCTCTCTCTCCCTCTCTCTCTCTATCTCTATCCCTCTCTCTCGCTATCTCTCTCTCTATCTAGCTATCTATCTATCTATCTCATTCTTTCTTTCGATTTTCTTTTCATTTTTTCATTATGGTTGACGTTTTGCCTAAATTATACATCCATATATATATAAACCATTTCTTGATAGAATATTTTCATGATATTTTTTTTCTAATTTGTCCATCGGCTTTACTTAACACTTTTAGGCAGGTAGGTCAGCTGCCTAAATATCCAATAAAGACATTTTAAATCTTTTAAGTTTATTATAAGGCAATTTAAATAGATTTTCAGTGGTAATTTTAGTTCATTTTATTTTTTTGAAATGCATATTATGGGGCTGCCCTACCGAGAAAAGATCAGTAGGAACAAGAATAGTCCGGTCTTGTCGAACGATGATCATACAAAGAAAAAAATGAAGATATATCTATATATTAATACTCGAGTCCCTTGATTGTATGACCGTTATCATCTTGCAACACCCTCTGGTTAAAAATGAAACCGTCCAAATCGTCCAAGATAAATGCAAAGATGTAAATCTTGATCATCTGTAGCCAATTTTCCTCCGAATTCTTAACTCTTATGAGTGTTGTCACCTCAGCTAGATAATGGAACATTCCGCTTTTACTATGAAGAAAGAGAAGAAAAAGGACATGCTACACAAAACGTATAGTAATAAAAAAAGAAAAAGAGAAAGTGCATGCTATACAGGAAAATATAATAAGAAAGATAATCGTAGAAAGAATGATAGAGAGGGCTATCGCATGGAACCGATAACGCTAATATGTTTCAATCGAACATTATGAAAAGGTGAAAAGAGGGAAAGTGATGAAATGAATATCTATACGCCTGGCCCCCCCCCACAGTAATATGATTGGCAGGTGTCAACCATATATACAGATCAATGTAGGGGTACAATGCATACGACTGCGACGTCGCACCAGTATTATTACTTACCTGCTGATTGTACCACTCTGATACCGTGGCACCACCACTCTGCTACTTCTACTAAATATCAGAAAGAAAGAAGAAAAGAGAATTTAAGAGAGAGATTATATATTGAACTATTTGATAATAGCTCTAAAGTAAAATGTGGACTATGCTGATGATCTGGCACTACTCGCAAATACACCTACACAAGCCGAATCCTTACTACACAGCCTAGAAAAGGCAGCACGAAATGTCGGCCTGTACTTGAACTCTGATAAAACTGAGTTCATGTCTTTCAAAAACAAAAGCGACATCTCAACCATCGATGGCAAACTCCTAAACTCTGTAGAACAATTTAGATACTTAGGCAGTACATCTCCTCCACAGAAAACGACGTTAATACACGTATAGGAAAAGCATGGGCCGCTATAAATAAATTATCGTCATATGGAAATCCAATCTCACAGACAAGTTAAAGAGACAGTTCTTCCAGGCCGTTGTCGTGTCAGTACTGCTGTATAGCTGACCCAGCTGACCCCTGACTAGCGACTAGAGAATAAACTAGATGGGAGCTGCACGAGAATGCTGCGGATGATCCTGAACAAGACGTGGCAACACCTACTACGAGAAAACAGCTGTACGGCCACCTGCCACTATCACCAAACCATCGAGTAAAAGGAACCAGATTATGATACGCCCCCACGCNAGAAGGATACAAATTACATTAAAAATTACACAAAAACATTTTTATTTTTCAGAAGTATATCTTCATTTGAGGAAATTCCATTCTATTAAAATGTTATCCTGTTACAGCATTAATTAACGAAGTAAAAAGCAGCATATTGAAGGTATCGGAGATTATGGAGGAGGAATGGTTTATAATTGAATTCTAGTTATATATCTTATTCATTTTCATTTAGTAAAAAATGACAGTCTTTTCTGTTTGAAATACTGAAATTGCGAAATTTTCTAACCAATTTCTGGCCAATTATGTTGCGAAAACGAAGATTTTAACGGATGATCTTTGGTGGTATTTCCTCAATAATGATGCAAGTAAGATATTTGTTTTTGGTATTTTTTATACACACCACAACATTCAATGTTTGAGAGAATTTATTTATCAAAAAAAAAAAAAAAGAAACTAAAATCACTGCCCTATTGTACCGCCCCAACCGAACCTAGATCAGAAATAATCATACTACCAAACATTACATAAACACGATAATAGTTTGAAATTGAACAGACACCGGAGAAACGAGGAAAATAATAATAACTAGATAAACCTCAATATGATAAGTGTTACAACGTTTTATATGTTTACTTAATAGCTTTTGCTAAATAGTTCAATATGTAAAAGATATATAAATCTTGATTTAACTCTCTTTCTCTCTCTCCTCTCTTTCTCTCTCTCATCTCTCCTCTCATCTCTTTTTCTTCTCTCCTTCTATCTTATCTATCTTATCTATCTATCTATCTCTCTGTCTATCTCTCTCTTCTTCTCTCTCTCTCTCTATCTATCTCTCTCTATATATCATCTCTACTATCTCTCTATCTCTATCTCTATCTCTATCTATCTATCTTCTCTCTATCTCTATCTCTCTATCTCTATCTCTCCTATCTATCTATCTATCTATCTCCTATCTCTATCTATCTATCTATCTATCTATCTATCTATATTCTCTATCTCTGTCTCTATCTCTCTCTCTCTCCTCTCTCTCTCTCTCTCTCTTCTCTATCTCTCTATCTATCTATCTATCTCATTCTTTCTTTCGATTTTCTTTTCATTTTTTCATTATGGTTGACGTTTTGCCTAAATTATACATCCAATAATATATAAACCATTTCTTGTAGTATATTTTGATGATTTTTTTTTTTCTAATTTGTCCATCGGCTTATTAACACTTTTAGGCAGGTAGGTCAGCTGCCTAAATATCCAATAAAGACATTTTAAATCTTTTAAGTTTATTATAAGGCAATTTAAATAGATTTTCAGTGGTAATTTTAGTTCATTTTATTTTTTTGAAATGCATATTATGGGCTGCCTACCGAGAAAATGTCAGTAGGAACAAGAATTGTCCGGTCTTGTCGAACGATGATCATACAAAGAAAAAAATGAAGATATATCTATATATTAATACTCGAGTCCCTTGATTGTATGACCGTTATCATCTTGCAACACCTCTGGTTAAAAATGAAACCGTCCAAATGTCCAAGATAGAATGCAAATATGTAAATCTTGATCATCTGTAGCCAATTTTTCCCAGCGAATTCTTAACTCTTATGAGTGTTGTCACCTCAGCTAGATAATGGAACATTCCGCTTTTACCATGAAGAAAGAGAAGAAAAAATGACATGCTACAAATGTAATATGTTTTTCAATCGAACATTATGAAAAGGTGAAAAGAGGGAAAGTGATGTAATGAATATGTATACACCTGGGTCTCCCCAGTAATATGATTGGCAGGTGTCAACCATATATACAGATCAATGTAGAGGTACAATGCATACGACTACGAAGTTGCACCAGTATTATTACTTACCTGCTCGTGGCACCACCACTCTGCTACTTCTACTAAATATCAGAAAGAAAGAAGGAAAGAGAATTTAAGAGAGAGATTATATATTGAACTATTGATAATAGCTCTAAAGTAAAATGTGGACTATGCTGATGATCTGGCCATACTCGCAAATACACCTGCAACAGGCCGAATCCTTACTACACAGCCAGGAAAAGGCAGCACGAAATGTCGGCCTGTACGTGAACTCTGATAAAACTGAGTTCACGTCTTTCAAAAACAAAAGCGACATCTCAACCATCGATGGCAAACTCCTAAACTCGGTAGAAAAATTTAGATACTTAGGCAGTAACATCTCTTCCACGAAAACGACGTTAATGCACGTATAGGAAAAGCATGGGCAGCTATAAATAATTATCAATCATATGGAAATCCAATCTCACAGACAAGTTAAAAGAAACAGTTTCTTCATAACAAGTTAAAGAACAGTTCTTCCAGGCCGTTGTCGTGTCAGTGCTGCTGTATAGCTGCACCACTGGACCCTAACTAAGCGACTAGAGAATAAACTAGATGGGAGCTACAAAGAATGCTGCGGGTGATCCTGAACAAGACATGGAAACAACACCCTACGAGAA
>CM042167.1:34955027-34957527 GCA_023376005.1 Doryteuthis pealeii
AAAAACCAAGATGAGGCTCTCTACATTTGAAATAGCGCTTATTCATTTGGTAAAGGTTGGCATCCACCTGCTCTCCCTCCAGCTATGGGTAAATAGCAGGGCAGACTGGTCTCTTTAACCTTGGTTAGGCAACCAGTCTAGGAAAAGGAAAACTTTGAATTCAAACCTGTTAAACTCAGCCTAAAAAAATGACCTTGTGTCACATCCTACTCGTGCGGAGAGATTGATAAATATATACAATTTTTAAATAAGCAAATAAGACCGACTCTGACAGTTTTCTTATTCTCTGTGATAAATTTATTTTCCTCAAATCAACAAAAGTCCTGATGAGGATCTATTGAAACAGATCGAAAAACTGCAGCGTAAGCGAAATAAACATCACACGTTTTATGAATGTGTGTTTTTTCAATTTTTCATTATATTACATACTGTCGGATTCACTTCCACTTTCTCTTCACATACATTGGTTAATATACTTACTTTTTGAACTCCTCTTTGGCAGTAAGTTTTCATTGCGAGGGGAAGTATTTAAAAACGTGTCTTTAATCATTAGTAAGTTTATTTATCATTTTGTCAGTTTTCAACTAGATCCTCTTTCTTTCTTCTTTATGGTAAAGCAGTTATTTCTAATTTTTCTAATCTTTACCTTTCTATTATTTTAATAGTTTTGTCATTCTTTGTCTTTTCTTTATCTTATTAGATAAAAGCAAATGGGTAAATATGGAAAATTAGGGTCAAATTACTTATGTAGAACTAATATATATATATATATATATATATATATATATATATATATATATGTGTGTGTGTGGTGTGTGTGTGTGTGTGTGTGTGTAGTTTTGTCTAGTATTGGAGTATTTAAAATAAAGTGCTCAATTACGAGTGTAAGAGCTGTATTTATTTAATTATTGTAGTGTACAATACATCTAAGGTAGGATTGTTACCATTGGTTTCAAAGCAGCATGTTAATATTATATGTTAGGATTAGTAATACCTGTTAGGGTCTTATCTATGGTTTAAATAGAAAAAAGTAAGTTAAAAAATGTGTTTAAAAAGTTGAGTTTAAAAAATGGCAAATATCATCAAGGATGAATAAAACAAAACATCCAGCATAAAATAACCCAACAAGAGTTGACATGCCGTAAATTCAACCAACCAATATTACTATAAGAACAATTACAAAGAAATAAGCTTGGCTACAATAAATTTAGCTATGAAAGAAAGTTATAACAAAAAATAGAAATCATTTATTATTGAAAAAAAAAAAGAAATAGATTGAACAGAAATGAATTCAGCTAAAACTAAGAATTGTTTCATCTCAACTCAAATAATACATTCTAAATTCCATGTATAGACACTGGATCACATGTCTGTGTACAATATTCTATATGAGCTTTTTTTTAGGGTTTTATATATGTTAACACAAACTGGTCTCCTTTGAATAGGACAGGTTGATTTTTTTATAACAAATTCACTCAAACATTAAAAGTTGTTGTTTGTATTATAAATACTGTTACTAAAAAACAAATCTCTTATTTGCATTATTATTTGACGAAATATCATAAAAGATCATCAGTTTTCACAACATTTGGCCCAGAAATTGGGTTGTAAATTTAGCAATTTCAGTATTTAAAACAGAAAAGGCTGTCATTTTATTCTACTAAAAGAAAAGAATAAGACATTATAAGTAGAATTCAAATTGAAAACATCTCCTCCACCATCTCCGACACCTACGATATGCTTACTTTTACCTCATTATTTCTTTTTCTTAAACCAAAAAAAAAAACCTAATGATTTCTTTTCAAATTTCAGCTTATACTAAGGACGTCCAATCGATTTTGCGCGATAATGTACACATAATGTAAAAAGTTACATGACGTTCCTAAAACTTACTTTATTTTCAAAAATCTTTGTATCATTTCAAAGAAAAAAAGACTAAAAACCCCAAATTTACAAACACGAAATTTCATAACATAGAATTCCTAAAATACTGTTTTAAATTTATACTGTTCAAAAACGGGGACATAATAAGTACCATTAAAAATTAGAAAATCGAATTTTCATCCGAAAATTTATATTTTTTAATCTATATAAAATCAGATCATTGGCTAATTTCTATGAAATGTTCATTACTTCGTTAATAAATAATAATACAGTTTAAATAGTGTTTTAAACATTAATAAATAATTTCATTTTCGATATGGGATTTGTCAGAAATATTATATTAAATGCTATAACATTTTGAAAGAAATCTATTTTTTCAAATGAAGATATACTTCTGAAATAAATGTTTTCTGTAGTAATTAAAATTGTGCAAATTATTCTTATTAGATAGAAACCTTCTCTCCTCTCTCTCTCTCTCTTCTCTCTCTCTCTCTCTCTCTCTCTCTCTCTCTCTCTCTCTCTCTCTCTTCTGTGGTAATTTTGTCAGTTTTAAAAGTAATTTCAAATCCAATGTTTGAATTCTTCATTTGCTTCCTTGACTTTCCTGTTGTTTGAT
>CM042167.1:34967527-34970453 GCA_023376005.1 Doryteuthis pealeii
GAAGATAGAAAAAGAAAGAAAGAAAGAAAGAAGATAAAAGGCATAGTAAAAAAAAATGAAGAAAGAAGGAAGATGGGAAGAAAGACAAAAGAAGATGAAAACGAAAAGAAAAAAAGAAAGAAAAGATAGATAGATAGATAGAAAAGAAAAAAATTAAAGAAAGAAGAAAGGAAGAAAGAAGACAAAAAGCCTAGTAAGAAAAAAAAGAAGAAACAAATACGATTGAAAGAAAGACAGAAAAAGATAAAAAACCAAAGAAGAAAGAAAGAAACAAAGATGAAAGAAAAACAAAGAAGTTACAAAAAGAGAAAGAAAGAAAGAAATCAAATACATTTAAAGAAAGAAAGGAAGATAAAAAACACACAAAAAAAGAAAAAGCAGAAAGAAAGAAGAAAGAAAGAAAAGAAAGAAAGAAGAACCAATAGCAAAGTAAAAATAAAGAAGATAAAAGTCTAGAAAAAAATAATAAGAAAGAAAGAAGATATAAACTAAGAAGAAAGAGAAAAGAAAGAAAATTAAAACAAACAGAAAGAAAGAAAGAAAGAAAGAAAGAAAGAAAGAAGAAAAAATGAGATGAAACCAAAGAAGAAAGAAAGACAGAAAGAAGATGGAAAACAGACAAAAAAAGAAAAACAAATAAGAAGAAAAGAAAGTAGATAAACTATTGGGTAGCAAGAGGTGTTTGAAAGGTTAAATATGGCTGGATATTCACTGGTGCGTATTCTATGCTTTTCGCTCTTTACCCCCATCTCATTTGGTGGTCTGCGCTGATATTGAAAAATTCCATAGTTAATTATCCTTCCCTGCCGCTAGGGGGCGATCGCCAACATCTTATGTAAACCAAAAAACTTTACTATCACGGAGCACACACACTGAGGGTAGTCGCGTAAATAGCGGTCCTGACAACTTATCATCCACTTAGCCCAAAACAGGGCTTACTTATCTATCGACCGTTGACCAGCAGACTTTCGAAAGGGCACAGAAAGCACACTATAGAAGGCTGAAGATCCAAATAGTCTATTGAAAGGGCCCATTCACTGTTATTTAAAGAATGTTAACCCGGGCGAGAAGCTTCTAAAATAGCTTCCCCTCATCATTTATCACAGAACCGGGTTACGATGAGGAAAGAGGAAACGTCCTATCAACTTTCCAACAAGCAACAGAGTACCTCTGTTATCACCACTACTCCAAGAACATTACTTAACTCAGTTTATAAGTCTCGTAGCAAATACCAAATAAAATTTGCAACAAGTTTTTTGTATTATTTGTCAATAGATGTATTAAATTTCCATTGTCTGCTTGTCTTCTTTGTCCGACAATTTTGCCTACAACTACGAAGAAATAAGAGCTCCTCGAAACCCGTAAAATTACTCTTACTGAAAGGAAGGAATTTAAGAAAACGAAAAGGAAAGAGACAGAGCAGAAGGTGTTTTTTTTATTTATTTAGGCTTTATTGACCGGGCAATAGTCACCTATGGCAAGGGAATATTCTCCTGAACAGTAGGTAGCGACTAGACAACAGCTACGGCTAAACTAGAATGGGCGAGATATTCTCTTGGAGTTTTGGAAGTCAGTCCCTTTTCTCGCCACATGTCGAAGGGTGCTTCCGGTGAAGGCCCAGAGGAAGTTTTTTTTAAAATTTTATTTTAGTCCTTATTTAATCCCCACTAAAACCCAAGAAAGAAAAGAAAGAAAGAAAGAAGATAAAACCAAAAAGGATCCAATGAAAATAAAGGAAAGAAAGAAAGACAGAAAGGTGATGAAATAACGGATTGAATGAACAAGTTATGTCCCGCTTGAAATAAATAAATCTTATCAGGTGTCTTCCGTACCAAAAGTACTGTCTTAAGGAAAAATCCTCAAGTAAAAAAAAAAGAATACCGTGTATATACTCGTGCAATGGAAGCAAGTAGTTTATAATGGGTAGATATTATAGAAAGTGTACTCGTTGAAGCCGTGTTTAATACTGGACGATCTGACTGGCATTTCACTTAGCGCTAATACCTTGGGAAACGTATTGCATTCAGCTACTCTTCCTCCAGCTAATGGGTAAATAGTAGGGCAGACTGGGCTCTTTTAACCTTGACTAGGTAACCTATCCAAGGGAGCATAATCCATAATTCTTAATTCCATCCAATGAAATTCTGCTTTAGTAATTGACCTTGTGTCGTAAAATAAATAAATAAATTTTTTTTAGTTTATATTCTTTGCTACCATTGGTTTCTTGCAGTGTGGCTTAATTTTGTAGATGAGCATCATCAGGCAACGAAAACTGTTTTGAGAAATGTTTTTCTTTGTCTGATGATTGGTTCCGTTTTAAAAAATAAGAAAAAAAATTGTAGCAGATTTTTTTCCATGTAAATGATATAAATTGGAATATTTATTCATTTATTTATCTATTAGCGCTCTTTAACAGATATTGAGCGCATTCTCTTAATAACACGTACGTTGGATTACTACCCTGCTTACTTCAAGTATAATAGTGCCAAACCACACCACACCACACACACATATATATATATTATTAGTATATATACTTATATATATTATACTATATATATATATACTCATAAATTGATGAGTTTTGTCCAGACTAATTTTTTTTACCTTGAAATATCTCTCTAGGGCATCGTTCATGACATGAGATAATAATTAATGAGGAATATCGAAGCAAACCTCTTGATAATACTGTTACTAGCAATTATTGACTCGTATTGTGGATGTAAAGTGAAAGTCGTCGGGCGGCCTTAAAGTCGGTATCAGCCAATTCAGCGAAGGAGTCTATTCCCTTTTCACTTGTTGTCTAAGACCAAGGAGATTATTTTAAGCCGTCTGAGGTGGAGTGCCCACACTTACCATCAGCTCCTTAACTTTTAACCGCACAGATCCCCTGTTGCTACTCATACGCTGAGTTGGCGGGGGCGGG
>CM042167.1:34985553-34988053 GCA_023376005.1 Doryteuthis pealeii
TTGTATTATTTGTCAATAGATGTATTAAATTTCCATTGTCTGCTTGTCTTCTTTGTCCGACAATTTGCCTACAACTACGAAGAAATAAGAGCTCCTTCGAAACCCGTAAATACTCTTACTGAAAGGAAGGAATTTAAGAAACGAAAAAGAAAGAGACAGAGGCAGAAGGTGTTTTTTTATTTATTTAGGCTTTATTGACCGGGCATAGTCACCTATGGCAAGGGAATATCTCCCTGAACAGTAGGAGCGACTAGACCCAGCTACGGCCTAAACTAGAATGGGCGAGATATTCTCTTGGAGTTTGGAAGTCAGTCCCTTTTCTCGCACATGTGCGAAGGGTGCTTCCGGTGAAGGCCCAGAGGAGTTTTTTTTAATTTCATTTTAGTCTTATTTAATCCCCACAAAACCCAGAAAGAAAAGAAAGAAAGAAAGAAGATAAAAACAAAAAGATCCAATGAAAAAAAGGAAAGAAAGAAAGACAGAAAGGTGATGAAATAACGGATTGAATGAACGTTATGTCCCCTGAAATAATTAAAATCTTATCATGTCTTCCGTACCAAAAATACTGTCTTAGGAAAATCCTCAATAAAAAAAAAGATACCGTATATACTCGTGCAATGGAAGCAAGTAGTATAATGGGTAGAATTATAGAAAGTGTACTCGTTGAACCGTGTTTAAATACTGGACGAGTCTGACTGCATTTCACTTAGCGCTAATACCTTTGGGAAACGTATGCATTCAGCTACTCTTCCTCCAGCTATGGGTAAATAGTAGGGCAGACTGGGCTCTTTAACCTTGACTAGGTAACCTATCCAAGGGGAGCATAATTCCATAATTCTTAATTCCATCCAATGAAATTCTGCTTTAGTAATTGACCTTGTGTCGTAAAATAAATAAATAAATATTTTAGTTTATATTATTTGCTACCATTGGTTTCTTGCAGTGTGTGCTTAATTTTGTAAGATGAGCAATCATCAGGCAACGAAAACTGTTTTGAGAATGTTTTTCTTTGTCTGATGATTGGTCCGTTTTAAAAAATTAAGAAAAAAAATTGTAGCAGATTTTTTCCCATGTAAATGATATAAATTGGAATATTTATTCATTTATTTATCTATTAGCGCTCTTTAACAGATATTGAGCATTCTTCTAATAACACTGTACGTTGGATTACTACCGCTTCTTCAAGTATAATAGTGCCAACCACACACACACACACACACACATATATATATATATATATATATATATATATATATATATATATATATATATATATACTCATAAATTGAATGAGTTGTCCAGACTAATTTTTTTACCTGAAAACAAGGGCACGTTCATGACATGAGATATATTAATAGAATATCGAAGCAAACCCTTGATAAATACTGATTAACTTAAGCAATTATTGACCGTATTGTGATGTAAAAGTAAAGTCGTCGGGGCGGCCTAAAGTCGGTATCAGCCAATCAGCGAAGGAGTCTATCCCCTTTTCACTTGTGCTAGACCAAGGAGATTATTTTAGCGTCTGAGGTGGAGTGCCACACTTACCATCAGCTCCTTACTTTACCGCACAGATCCCTGTGCTACTCATACGCTGAGTTGGCGGGGCGGGTATCGAACTAGGAACCTTGTGGTTTCTACCCAAATGCTCTACCGATTGAGCTAACCCGAGACGTTAAATACCGAATCTCCATTATAATAAGATATCTTATGTTTTGACTATCCATGAAAACGTGGTAGGCTACCTCAAGGTCTAGGTTACATTATTTATTCACGGTAATGCATTGTTTTTGATTGTCTTACATTTGTTGGGAGTGTATGAGTTTTGACGTTTTCTCTTTTTCAAATGTTTCAAATATGTGTTGTTATTATTTATTCGATATTTTTTTATATTCAAATTACGAAATCTTAGTGCAACGACTGAATTTCAAAGGACTGTCAATTTAACAGACATCTTTTTAAAAATGCATATGAATATGGTTCTTTTTTTCATATTGGTTACATTCAGACTAAATATATTCTTTAAGTGAAACGTTGGCTTGAAAGATTAATATATACTTCAATTCACGGTTTAGAAGTGTTAAGTAAAGCTTGAACCTAAAAAATATTTTAGAAAAGATAAACAAAACATGTTTCACCAATGAATTTATATATATATATATATATATATATATATATATATATATATATATATATATATATATATAAGGTGTGTCGAAAAAAATTTTACTTTTTGATACAATTTGTATTCTGAAAAAATTAACGTTCCATTTATTGTTCATTTATATCTTGGTAAATACAGCTTTAAACTCAGTTTTTTTATGACATGCCTTGTACTCTGAAAAAAAATAAGGTTCCATTCATTGTTCATTTGTATCTTGGTAAATACAGCTTCAATCTCGATATCTTATGGCACACACACATACACACACACCACACAGATATATATATATATATATATTATATATATGTGTGTGTGTGTGTGTGTGTGTGGAAGACT
>CM042167.1:34993053-35015553 GCA_023376005.1 Doryteuthis pealeii
GTTTACAGTATGAATGGGAAGGTTAATTTGCATATTGATCTTAAAAAATTGATTTTAATAAATATATGCTTAGTATTATTGATTTCTAATTGTTTGGTTTTATCTTATTGAATATGAGCAAAAATCTCCTCAATAAATCTTAAAGGAAATCCCTTAACAATAAGAAATAACTGTAATATTATTCTTTACTTCCTATTTTAACTAAACAGTTTAATTAGGAAAATTTACCAATGAAAGACGGGAATAACGGAAAATGATGGAAGAGTTAGTTTCAAAGTTGTTCTATTTTTCAATCATACCCCTCTGTTCAAAATCTTTTTATCTGCATTCTTATTCAGTTTCATTAGCCTTTCTAATTTAATATGATATTTTATTATAAAATTTAACTAAAAACTTGCACCCGGAGGGTGCAGCTAGTACAAATAAAGGAATAACATCTCTCTCTCTCTCTCTCTCTCTCTCTCTCTCTCTCTCTCTCTCTCTCTCTCTCTCTCTCTCTCTCTCTCTCTCAAACCGTCCTTCGTGGCGGGGGCCAGTGAGCTTCGGCCTCTGGACCGGTGAGTTGTGTTAAATTAATAGCGTCGATCCCAGGGGCTATCCCCCAGGCAATACCTGCCCCCTTGACTTAAAGGGGCAGGGCTGGGTTTATTGCTCAGCGCCTGAGGCCCCCCTTGAGAGTGAATGCTGAAGGGATCGACGCAATTTTTGTTCTCTCCCACCCATTAGCTTCGGCTTGCGGGTGGGCCCACGTTAAAACGAGGCCTTGTGCCCAGTGCATACAGGTGGGGTATGAGACAAATAAACTCCCTCTCTCTCCCCCCTCTCTCTCTCTCTCTCTCTCTCTCTCTCTCTCTCTCTCTCTCTCTCTACATACATACATACATACATACATGTATGATGGAAGCAAACTCGTGTTCAAGTATTGCCATTGCTTGATATAAAAATTGTTGTGATGTTAGTTCAACAGTAAAAAAAGAAGTCAAGTCGAGGTAGGGTAAAAAGAGACAAGTGTATTTACAATAAGGTACAAGAACGGCTAGCTTGCCGCTAAACAGTAACAGTACGGTAACAGTACGGTAACAGTACAACCTTTTCATTCGGTGTCTCACTATTTATAGTGAGAACCGGTGTATATTCTCCACTGTAGGAACGGCCGGTACAACAAAAATAAATAAAAAAGTTCAACATACATGTATATATGTATACACACACACACACACACACACACACACACATACATATTTATATTTTTATGATGTTTTATTTTTTATTCATTTGTTTTTTTTAGGGATTCAGTTGCACAGGAAGCTAATATATACATTGTATCTTTTTGTTAGGCTTAGAATTTTTAACTTTATCAGTGCTATCTGACATAAATTTTGTGAATATTGATATTTTTTTCTAGTTGCATGACTTCTTATTACGGTGAAACCAATTATTTTTGTAAAACCCGTCTGATGAGACTGGGCTCTTAAGAATTTAAAAATTAAAAAAAAATCTTTTGAGTTTCTGGTTTAAATAAATTATTACAGAATGACAGTTTGTTAAGTTTTTCTTTCTTTGAAAATTATATATATATATATATATATATATATATATATATATATATATATATATATATATATATATATTAATATTAATCATCCACAAGAAAATATGAAAGACTACTAAATACATAAAAAATGAAACTTTAGAAATTCAGAACGAAAGAAGGAAAGATTAAAAGAAAGATTAAAAGAAATAAAACAAAAAGAAATAAAACAAAAGTTAGAAATGAACTAAAAAAAAGTATTAACAGAAAAAGAATTTACCGTATTTAACGACATATAAGACGATAGAGGGGAATGCCGACAGGATCAACGCATTTTGCACCTACCACACATGACCTTCAGCTCGCGGGTGGGCCCATATAAAAATGTCCTTGTGTCACACCTTCATAAGTGGGATGAGTGATAAATACCTACTCGACTTACAACACAAATAGCAGGTGAATTGCCGTGAAAAGATGAACAATTCACTTGCTGATAGAATTAGGAGAGATCTCCTGTAAACGAAGTTAAAAAAATTTATATTGCTTGGTTGAGATAATAAGAGACACTAAAAATATACTTCAAGCGCAAAGCATACAATTAATGAATAAAAACAATTACCGTATTTGACGGCATATAAGACGCACAGGCATATAAGACGCACCCCATTTCAGCAGGTCAGATTCAGGAAAAAATCTTTTAATTGTATTTAAGCATATATTGTTGAAAACAGTGTAGCTGTGCATTACACAAGCAGAAACATAGCTGTATAAAAGCAATTTGACAGTACAGGCAAGCAATAAGCTTACACAAGACATCTCAATAGCAGGAAATAATAATGATAATAAAATTAATAATAATAAAATTAATAATAATAATAATGAAATTTAACCTACGATGTATAAGACGCAGGGCAATTATTTGAGCCTAAATTTTGGACAAAAAAGTGCGTCCTATATGGCGTCAAATACGGTAACCCAAAAAGAATTAAACAAAACATATACACAGAACACGTAGAAATATATTAACTGAATAAATAAATAATTAAATAAATAAATAGATAATAAAAATAAAAATCTTAAAAGAAGAGTAAGAAGAATTCCAAAAGAAAGAAAGAAAGATTTAATAAAGAAAGAAAATAAAGAAAAAATATACACAGAAAATAAGAAAATAAATAAACCGAAAAATTAAATGAATAAATAAGATTAGAATAAATAAAAAATAAAATCTTTAAGAAACGAATAAGAAGATTCAGAAAAAAAGAACGAAAGATTATAATAAAGAAGGAAAACAAAGAAAGATTTTAAAGAAAGAGAAAAATATATACAGAACACAAGAAAATAAATAAACGAATAAATAAATAAATAAATATATAAATATTTCAACAAAGAAAAGAGTGAAAGTGATGTAAGCTTATTTGAGTAGTAAATCTCCCATCTCAACCGAGAAAGATGAGGCCAGTAAGAAGGCAATAATATCCAAATCGAAAATTCGGAAAATAATACACAACAATAAATCAATATTTTTAAAGCTTGAAATAAAAACAAAAACAAAATAAAGATTCATTTTCGAAAATCTCCTTCTGAATAAAACGCCATTTTTTATCCGATTTGCTTTTATCAATTTGTCATTTAGACGACAACAAAAAGAAAACTATCTTTCATAACAGTGGTGGTGGGGACGTGGGAAAGATGTGCTTGCGCAGAGGACATCTGAAGAGAGAAAAATGATCCCAAGAAATAGGGGAGATTGATGGTAGTGGAAATCTCAGACAGATTGACGAAAGTAAATTCTTTCGTAGGAAATACCACCGTGACCGCTTTCACCAAGGACACTGGGTTTTTGGTGGCATCGAAAGAGGGTCTGGCAAATGCTTCCTGGTAATGGTTCCCAACAGAAAACATGAAACCTTGGAGCCGATCATACGGCAATACATATTACCAGGAAGCCACAGATTTTCAGATGGCTGGTCGGCATACTCCAATATTGACAGAAATTGATGGTGGATTTATAGCCACGAAGTGGTTATTCATGAAAGCAATTTCGTAGACCCGAATGACACTAGCATTAACACCTTTTCCTTGAATTCCATATGATGGAGGAGTACAGTAGCACTGACACGGTTTCAAATTCGAAGAATTCTCGCTTTATCTTATCAACGAGATGAGATTTTCATATGATCGACGATATACAGTAGTTCATGTGAACTGATTTACTAATTTGAGCGGATTACCATCCAGTGTGAAGATGTTTCCATCTTGTTAAAAAAAATGACCTCCGTTTTATATAATTTACAGAGAGGCCAATGCCTCTTGTTGCCACATCAAAGCTATGAAGCAATGATTCAGTTTGTGCGGGTGTATTTGTGAGAAGTCTAAGATCATCTGCGTAGTCTGCATATGCAGAGGTTTCTATGGAATATCGCCAGCTTCCTGCCGTTTTAGTGTGAAACCTTTTTTTTCTAATGTGAAACCTTCTTCTTTTATAATATCTATATAATTCATCATCATCATCATGTCGCGCAATTAGCACGGATATCCATGACAATCTCTTGCCAACCTTCCCTATCACTCATTGCACCTGGAAGGTCCTCTGCGGAGCAACCAGCATCCTCGCATATTTGGTCAATGTAGGTCCTTGCCGGGCGCGCCACACCTGCATGTCCATGTGTTGGCTTCCACAGGAGAACGTCGCTTATGAGCTCGCCTTGCTTTTCCAGCAGTGACCTGCATGCCTTGTCCGTCTCACTCGGATAGTTTGTGAGATGGGGGGCAAGTGACCGTACAGCTGCCTCCTCGTGGGGTGCTGCTTCCACGACTTGTTCAAGACTGCACTCAGCATTCTTGCGCAGCTTCCATATTGTTGTTTTATTCCTAATTGCACTAAAAACAATCCTCTGTATAATTTTATATAAAAATCAATTAAAATATAATAAAGAATCATGTAATCTTTTTATATGCAATTCTAATTAAGTTCTTTAGTGTTTCTAATTTAATGTAATGTTCTATCAATTTAAAATTTAAATACTGGCAGGTGCATATATTACTAGTATTTGTAATGAAAAGCTAGCTGTACTCAAAAACAAAAACGTTACTTTGGTAGTAGTGGACAGTGGTTGTAAATAATTTGCATGGGCAGACTGTGACACACACACACACACACGCTGGCGCGCGCGAACGCCCACATACGTAAATATATATATATATATATATATATATATATATCGTCAGTTTATATATATATATATATATATATATATATGAGAAGTAAACAAACAGACGATGTTTGTGATATGGCTATATTCAGCCGACAATATTTGGGAGAATATGTGCATACAGAGATTGATTTTTCTCGATTTGTTTAGCCTTACATTTAAATAGGTAATCCCGCCTAATTAATTAATTATTAATTAATTAACTTTCAAAAATTAGGTTCGACTTCAATTAAGCACATATTCTCCCAAATATATATAATAATATATAATAATATATATGTGTGTGTGTGTGTGTGTGTGTGTAGAATTAAACAAAAGACATATCTCCTGTTTAACAATTTTATTTTTGATCGTTTCGAGTTTTCTGGCCAACAATATATATATATATATATATATATATATATATATATATATATATATGTGTGTGTGTGTGTGTGTGTGTGTGTGTGTGTGTAGAATTAAACAAAAGACACATCTACTGTTTAACAATTTATTTTTTGATCGTTTCGAGTTTTCTGGCCAAGAATATATATATACATATATATATATATATATATATAATATATATATATATGTGTGTTGTGTGTGTGTGTGTGTGTGTAGAATTAAACAAAAGACACATCTACTGTTTAACAATTTTATTTTTGATCGTTTCGAGTTTTCTGGCCAAGAATATATATATACATATATATATATATATATATATATATATATATATATATATATATATATATATATGTGTGTGTGTGTGTGTGTGTGTGTGTAGAATTAAACAAAAACACATCTACTGTTTAACAATTTTATTTTGATCGTTTCGAGTTTTCTGGCCAACAATATATATATATATATATATATATATAATATATATATATATATATATGCTCCAAATTTGGTAGAGCTCTTTAAGGTTGACTTAAATTAAGTTCCACTGCCAGCATATATAATAAAGCAATGATCGTCTGTACACAGACTGGATCTCTCTGGTGACGTAAAATATATAATCAAACGTGTGTAATTAATAGTTTAAACACCACCCCTTTACGGCAACTGCCAGGTGCCCGAGAGATTAAGAAGTTGGGCTGACAAAAAGTCAGTCGGATTTCGAGCCTGGCCATTGTGTCTAGCCACACTGAAGAGGCGTGAAACGCCGGAACACGGTGTCCACGGATGACTTAATATATATATATATATATATATATATATATATATATATATATACATATATTTACTTATCAGAGATACTGACAAAGAAATACATGTGGACCCCATAATAGCAATTCTTTCTCTCTCTCTCTCTATCTCTATATTCTCTCTCTCTTATATATATATATATTATATATATATATATATATATATATATTCACGCTACTAAGAGAACTGGGACAGATATCTTACGTTTTTAAGGGCTATTCCTTGGCCTTATAGCAGAAGTGCTTATCTGGTGGAATTGGATCCTTGATAAAGAGTACGTTGATAATGAATCCTGTTGGTTACTAAAGTCTTCTCAGTTACTGGTATAAAGTCCTTCGAGAGTATTGGTAATGATCCGGCAATCCTAAGTCTGTCCGTCCTCACAGAGTGCAGTTTTAATTATGACCAATGTGGGGGGGTGAGTATTCAATCAGGCTAGTAGTATTGCTAGTGATTGGTTACAAGAGTCAATCACGTGACCTTGGCTAGTCTATAAATAGAGATGGGTATTTAGAACACATCCTATGTCCAAATAATCGCGTGGAAGCGCGTGGTGTAATGGTTAAAGTCATGGGAAATGAACTCGTCGCCCCGCGTTCAAATTCTGGATGTGGTAATTGCATTTCACTTAGCGCTAATACCCTTAGGAAATGTATGAATCCTACTCTCCCTCTAGCTATGGATAAATAGTAGGGCAGACTGGGCTCTTTAACCTTGGTTAGGCAACCGCTCTAAGAGAAGGAAAACTCTGAATTAAAACATGTTAAACTCCGCTTAAGAAATTGACCTGCATCCTGCTCGTGTGGAGGGGTTGGCAAATATATATATCCAAATAATCCGAACAAGATATAGAAAAGAGGCCATTGAAATACAAACTTGGAATAGAATAACATATTTGGCATCGTCCATAGAATCCATTGGATATTCTTTGCCTCGAGATTAACCAGACTTTGTGGAAACTTGGATAAGCACTTTCGCTGCCCATGCCAGATCAAAGAAACTCAAAGTCTGCAAAAAAAATATGTCGGTTAAGATGAAATCAACAAATTATCTTTGGATAAAGCCGACAGGGAAGAATTTATATCCTTATATTTCTGTATACATTGCCTTGATGACTTATCCAAGAGAATTGGAAGAATTGGCGTTCAATCAAGTCAGTGATATTATCTTTACATTAATACTCCTGTTCTTTAATTGTACGACCGTTATCATCTTGCAGCTCTGGGTAGTTAAAAATGAGACCGTCCAAATCGTCCAAGCTGAAAGGCAAAAATGTAAATCCTGATTAAATGATGTTGCTTATCCACCGAATTCTTATTTCTTATGAGTGAGTTATAATGCTATATATATGAGGAGTCGGGTTAGCTCAGTCGTTATAGCGTTCGGTTAGAAGCCACAAGGTTCCTAGTTCGATACCGGTCCTCGTCAACTCAGCGTATGAGTAGCACAGGGATCTGTGCGGTAAAGTAAGGACCTGATGGTAGGTGTGGCGTGCCACCTCAGATGCTAAAAACAATCTCCTTGGTCTAGCGCTATTGAAAAGGGGGTAGACTCCCTCGCTGACTGGCTGATACCGACTTTAGGCCGCCCAGTCGACTTTACTTTTATATATATATATATATATATATATATATATATGCTCCCCATTCCCTAGGGGGTTGAGCACTTTGGAGGGGATTTCGCTGACGACCGCCAAATAAGCATAAATTTAACGCTCTCCTATAAAAGGAATGGAGTACTGTATGGCGGCATTTAGATACATACAGATGTGTGTATCAACACAGTTACAATCCCCCTCCTAATCTGTAGATGACGATAGCCGAGCGTTTAAGCTGTCCGACTGATGCTGAATCGATCGGTTTTCTATCCCGTCTGTAGGTAGCTTACAAAATGTCTAGCCACACTGAAGAGACTTGATACGTCGAAACACTTTTATTGAGTATATATACAATATATATATATATATATATAAAATAAAAATTAAATCCTTGTTTTATATAACACCGTTCCCTAAAATTTTTTTTTAAATTTTAAATTTTAATATATTTTTTTCACTTTTATTTTCACTTTTATTTTATTTTCCACTTTTATTTTTTCAATGCATCTTTGTTTACCGTTACTTTCATTCTTACTTTTATCTCTTTATATTTTATATAATCAACTATATTTAACTACCCAAACTTCTATTATCGTAACATACACAACCTGTATTTTTTAAATACTCTCAACCAAATTAAACTAGTTATTAAATAATTTTAAATTTTCAACTTTTAACTATTAATACGACCCATAACATATCTTTTATTAAATAATAATTGAAAAAATAATTCCCATAAATTAATCCAAATTTTTAATTCAATAATCAAAAACCGTTCCTGATCTACGAAAATGTAAACAAGCGTTCCTCTTCTAAATTTAAGTCCCATTCCAACGGGCATGTTTATAACACCAAAGATTAATCGTAAACTCGATTAATTTAAAAGTAACTCTGAAGAATCTATCGATGAAACTCGAGTAGGTTACTCATTTCCATTCTTAAATAAATTTATGCTCTACATCGTATTGAGCACTTTGTATTTGTTTTTCCTCAACCTTAACCTCTGGATATTGTGCGCTTCCAACGATCGTTCTTATACCCACCGTAAGTTAACTTATACATATATATATATATATATATATATATATATATATATATATATATATATATATATATATATATATATATAAACAATTGCTTATATACACACCGATATATATATATATATATATATATATATATATATATATATATATATATATATATATATATATATATATATATGCGTATAAATCCATCTAGCACAAATAAGTTCGTTGACAAACATTACCCGGAAATTTCAAATATTCAAATTGAAGATTATGTGTAATTCCTTTAAGAAGATTATCCTGAGTAAAAAAAGGTGGGTGGGTGGGAGTGATTTACCTAACAGATTAAACCTAACATTGATGTATACTGGGTCAGCTGATAGTGTGTGGGTGTGGGAATATTAGAATGAAGACCGGGTTATCTGAAGAGAAATACACAAATTTGAAAATAAAAAAAATGATATAAAATGTTTGGGTTTTTTTTCTCCAAAAAAAGAAAATATTATTTTAGATTATTCGCCCCTTTTGGGAACACGATAAAATTTAATACCATTTGTCGTTCAAACAAAATTACTAGGAAATGATTGAATAATCTATCTATCTATCTATCCGTCTGTCTGTCACATTCATTCACCCCTCTCCTCTCTCTCTCTCTCTCTCTCTCTTTCTCTCTCTCTCTCTCTCTCTCTCTATCTATAATAATATATATATATAAAATGAAAAAAAAAATATATATATATATATATATTTGTACTCTACTTAGGTATTGAGCACTTTTTACTTTTAGCTTTAGATAACCCTTGTGCTTTATATATATATATATATATATATATATTTATATATATATAATATATATATAATAATTGTTTCCTTTTGGCCAAGTATTATAGTATTAACCGATTATTTTCCGTTGTGACGACTATCTCGGTCTTTTTTTTTTCATTTTTCCCCCCCAGGTGAAGTTTGGTAGTATATTTTTTACAATCAAACAATTTGACTTTTTTTTTACCGCAAGGCTTCATCAACAAGTTTGGTATATATATATATATAGTAGCATATTTTTACAATCAAACTAGTTATCTTTTTTTACCGCAAGGCTTCACCAACACGTTAAAGAAGGAAACATTTCGAAATTTTCGGGTAAAAATAGGCACGTGTCGTCTATATCTAACGGCTCCGGGCTGGCGCATTGAATGCGACTTGGAACATCAACTCGTTTTTCCAACTGAAATAACTTTGACGGCCCAGTGTCCTGATATTGTCATTTGGTCTGTTAATCAAAAGAAAGTTTTTATCGTTGAATTGACAGTTCCATTTGAAGAAAATCTTGATTGGGCCCATCAGCGGAAGTTGGAAAAATATGAAGACCTACGTGAACAATGTGTCAGAAACGGATGGATAACAATTGTATTTCCTATTGAAGTCGGATACCGGGGATTTATTACTAACTCAACCTTGGCATTTTTGTCTAAACTTGGACTTTATCCACCAGACAAGAGGAAATACTTTAAAAGATTCAGGAGAAAGCTCTAACCGCATCAGCATGGATATGGCAGTCCTATATTGTGACATCAAACCGACAAAGTTTGGTGGCATCGTGAGATACTGCTGTGGTGCTCTGGGTTAGTGGTAATGATGCTTCATCCCCGAAACCATGCCTAAACACAGTCATCATCTGATGAAGGCTTTGTTGGCTGCAATGCTACTGTGTAAATAGCAGTCATTGTATGAAGATTATTATATTATATATATATATATATATATATATATATATATGTGTGTGTGTGGTGTGTGTGTGTGGTGTGTGTGTGAGGCGCGTGGGCTGGTGTTAGAGTCGTGGAAAATGGACTCGTCGGTTCGAGTTCAATTCCTAGACGAAGCTGTTGGCATTTCACATAGTGCTAATACTCTTGGGAAAAGTATGAATCCATATATTCTCCCTCCAGCTATGGGTTAAATAGTAGGGAAGACTGGACCTTTCAGCCTTGGGTAGGTAACCAGTCTAGGAGAGGGATAACTCTGAATTCAAAATTCCTGAGGTCGGTCGTTGATTGGGTTTGTGGCAACCCTTGATGCAGCAATTCTTTCCTATCGACTGTGCCAAAAAGTGTGGATGGTCCAACACAAGCCTTCACCACTATAAACATCAAACTGTGTGGGAGTTCATTGTGTGTATAAACCCTCATACGTCGGAAATCGACGGGAGAGTCCATAATATATATATACAAATATATATATATACAAATATATTATATATATATATATATATATATATATATATATATAATTTAATTTGCAGAGTTTTCCCAGATCAATGTTCATTATAAACAGCTACCCAGGTTTCATGCCAAGGGGCAATCATCAGGTCGTTGAGTAAGATCCCATGGTGTTTGTTGAAGATCTTTACTCAATCTTTGAGTAAAGATCTTCAACAAACACCATGGGATCTTACTCAACGACCTGATGATTGCCCCTTGGCATGAAACCTGGGTAGCTGTTTATAATGAACATTGATCTGTGAAAACTCTGCAAATTAAATAAATATTAGCTCTCACAATTTGTGATTGAGCACTGTATTTCTTTGTTTCATCACAAAAAAAAATTGTTTTTATATATTATATATATATATATATATATTATATATATATATATATATTATATATATAATATATAATTTCTGGATGCGAATTCCTGAGCTAAATACGATACCTCAACTGTTGGTGAGATAGGTGTTTCATATCAACAGCTCTTACTCTGATGCATTTGTGTAAAAGTCGAGAGTACACTCACCTCGACGAAACTTGACATAAGAAAGCGGCGACGGCTGCTTAAAATCCAAAGGTGATAAAGCCGGCAGATTGATCCTGGATTTGATCGTATTTGGCGAACGATTCTTAATCTTCTGTAGTAACAGCAGAGCTTTGACTTTTATATATTTGATCTGTTTTCTTTTTCTTTGCAGAAGGATTTGAACTGTTCGCAGTGTGATTAGCATTTTCGCTGCTTCTCAACCTCTGGCAAATCCTCCAACAGAAAATGCATCTCGTAATGATACACACACACACACAACACACACAACCACACACATATATATATATATAATACATATATATATATATATATATATATATATATATATATATATATAGATATAGATATATGAGCTTTTCTTTCTTTCATTTCTATACTCTTACTTATATACTTTGTTCTTGTAGGCTTTGTTCTTTCTTTCTTTCTTTCTTTCATTCTTTCTTTCGTTGTCATACATTCTCCTCTCCCTTTCTTTCTCTTTTGTACTTATATACTTTCTTTTTTCTTTCTATCTCATATAATTCGTTTTAGTAGATGTTTTCTTTATTTTTCCTCGGTTCTTTCTTTCATTTTTTCCTTCTTTCTTTCTTTTTTTCTTTCTTTCTTTCTTTCTTTGTCATACATTCGCCTCTCCTTTTCTTTCCGTTTTGTACTCATAGAATTTCTTTCTTTTTTGTTTCAATCTCATATAATTGGTTTTAGTAGATTTTGTCTATATTTTTCCTGTTCTTTCTTTCTTTATTTCTATCTTTCTTTCTTTCTTTCTTTCTTTGTCATACATTCTCCTCTCCCTTTCTTTCTGTTTTGTACTCATAGACTTTCTTTCTATTTTCTTTCTATCTCATGTAATTGGTTTTAAAAAAGTAGATGTTTTCTTTATTTTTCCTTGGTTCTTTCTGTCATTTTTCTTTCTTTCTTTCTTTTTCTTTCTCTCTTTCTTTGTCATACATTCGCCTCTCCTTTTCTTTCTGTTTTGTACTCATAGAATTTCTTTCTTTTTTCTTTCAATCTCATATAATTGGTTTTAGTAGATTTTGTCTATATTTTTCCTGTTCTTTCTTCTTTTCTTCTTTCTTTCTTTCTTTCTTTCTTTCTTTCTTTCTTTCTTTCTTTGTCATACATTCTCCTCTCCTCTTCTTTCTGTTTTGTACTCATAGATTTTCTTTCTTTTTCCTTTCTATCTCATGTAATTTGTTTTAGTAGATTTTTTCTTGATTTTTTCCTGGGTTCTTTCTTTCATTTTTTTTCTTTCTTTCTTTCTTTCTTTCTTTCTCATTCGTTCTGTTCTCTCTTTCTTTCAGTTTTGTTCTCATAGACTCACTTCCTTTCTTTTTTATTTCTATCTTATATACTTATATATTTGTTTCTGTAGATTATTTTCCTTTCTTCTTGGTTCTTTCTTTCATTCTCTCTTTTTTATTTACTTCAACATTCTTTCTCTTCTTGTAAGCCTTTTGGTTTGTTTATTTCTCATAGCGAGCGACTTAACGGTATCGCAGCAGTTCGTGGGCAGAGTGTTAAGTCCATTGCCTCTCTGTTCAATTTTTGATTCTGATGTATATGACGTCATTCCAATTCTGGTGATATCAAATCTAATCAACTTCAACACGCGCGACATATTATCCTAAGACCGATCTGTGCGTATTCTGCATTACTCCCAGTTCCACTTTGACGCGGAAAGGTAGTAGAGTCCCTTCTACGGTTTAATTAGATAAAGAAATTAGTTTAAATGTGTTTAAAATGATTTTTTTAATTGAATACCCAAGAAAAAGGAATAAAACAAACGCGTCTTCGGCATAAAATAACCCAACAGTTGACATGCAGTAAAATCCAAGCAAGTAGCCAACCAACCAAGATTTGTTGAAGACAACACGCAGTATCCAATCAATTTTGAAAGTGTTTTTTTAATTGAATACTCAACTAGAATGAATAAAACAGAAACGTCTTCGGCATAAAATAACCCAGGGGTTGACATGCCATTAAAACCAACCAACCAACCAACCATCCAACCAACCATCATAGATTTATTTATTGAAGAGAGCACACAGCACCACATCTAGCTTTAAAAAAAGTTTTTTGAATTGAATATTCAACTAGAATTAATAAAACAAAAAAGTCTTCGGTAAAAATAATAACCGAAGGTTGACATGCCACAAGAATCCAACCAACCAACCATCTTAGATTTATTGAAGAGAGCACACTGCACCACATCTAGCTTTAAAGGAGTTTTTTGAATTGAATACCCAAACAAAAGGAATAATACAAAAACGTCTTCGGCATAAAATAACCCATGTGTTGACATTCATTAAATCTAACCAAACAATCAATTCAAGTTTGAACCAAAATATTGTTGTTGGAAAATATTACAATTGAGACAGGGATGCCCCCATTGAATATGAATAGGGTCTAAATTCCTCACATCTATTAATAATGGAGATTCGCTTACGGTTTTTGTCTGTAGCAAAAATTACGTCACTGCTTATGTCACATTACCCAAAATCGTCATATCATAGAATAAAAATACTCAAAATTTGAACATGCAACATTAGACAATCCTCATTGTTTTTTAAAACACGTTTTAATAAATACATGACTGGTATTATATATCTATATATAGTTTGTTTTATTTTAATACATATTTAAAGTTTACATTTCAAATTGTTTTATTTTTTAATCCTTTAATGAATTTGATGATTTTACTTATTTAGGGTACAAGCTCGCTGACATTGAATTTTTTACTCCCACCCTCAGGCAATATGTTTCAAAAATCTATTTTACATCCGGAGGGTGTTTTTTATTTTGTACTAGTTTAACTAATAAGAAATTCGTGCCGTCACTGACTGATTTTAACGGCATATCATCCCATCTAGGGTTATTTAATACTTAAGGAATCCTGTTAATTGTATATTCATATTTACATTTTGTAATTGTTTCTGAAGATATTCTTAACACACGTTCCCATCGAATACGTATAGTTTTAAATACATTTATTCTAACCATAAATAGGACCGTAAAGGTTTTTACCACTCCGGGTCAGAAGGGATCTAAGAGTAAATGCAGTTAAGGGGTAATCGACATTCACCAGATTTTAAGAACAACAGCCTCACCATCAGATGCATGATAATGTCATACTCAGGACACTTATACAGATGTGGACAGAAATAACTCCTATTTAAAACTGTCACCTGTGTGGTACAAAGGAACTTATGCCAGTAGCAACGGTAACTCTATGAATCTGTAATTGCTAAGAACGGAGCTTTTAGTGCTAATGTCATGCTCTGTCGGAATAATATTATCCTATATTAAAATGATCGATACTGCCATTAGTTAAAGTTTCTAACCGGAACAGCATCATTAACATGACATGAGCACAAAAAGCTCTCTGTATAGCAATTATAGGTTCCATTGCAAAGCCAATGTGTGCACAGATCCAAGCCACGGTCGTATCTTAAAAAACAATCAGACCAAGTAACCAATAAGCACCACAGCTTTCACTGTAAGATTTAAAAAAAATTTTTTTCATGTCTATTTACAACCCAATTTTAACGGCATATCATCCCATCTAGGGTTATTTTAGACTAAAATAGTTTTCGATTTTAATTTTAGAAAATAGCTATTTATTGGTTAGTTGGTCCCAACATACTTTTATTTAAATAAATATAAAAAATATTTTGTAAATAAAAACTATTTTCATTTAAATAAACATATCTGCATTTCTCTTCTGATTAAATAAAACTATTTTAATATAAAAAGCATCTTTCATATAAAAACGTGTCCTATTGAATTAACAACATGAAATAACTATTTTTTAAATAAAAATCGAAAACTATTTTAATATAAAAACGTGCCTTCGGGTTGTAAATATACATGAACAAACTTCAAAAAAAATCCTACAGCGAAATTCGAATGCAAGAAAATCACCTGATGTTTGTAAATAAACATCCGGGAGTTTACGATGAAAAGCAAAAGGTGTTCCTTTCAAAACAGCTCCCGGCTGGGGTGCATATTGGTTACTTGGTCCAAACAATCGTATGAAATTAGCAAGATGGAGCTACCATTGACACTTGCCTAAGTTCACTTGCATCACATGGGTAGCTGATATAGGAGGTATATTGAGTGACACTTACAGAAGGAATAAATTAATTTTATGGAAAACAAAGTAAGAAAAATTGATATCTGGATATTTAAGATCATCATCATCATCATGTTGCGCAATTAGCACGGATATCCATATAAATCTCTCTTCATTGTCCCAGGTCCTCTGCGGAGCATTCAGTATTTTTGAGAGTTGGTCAATATAGGTCCTTGGTGGGCGACCCACCTTAGCATGTCCATGTGTTGGCTTCCACAGGAGAACGTAATTTATGAGCTCGTCCTTGCTTCTCCAGCAGTGTCCAACATGCCTTGTCTGTCTCACTTGGATGGTTTGTGTGATGGGGCGGGCGGGTGTCCACACAGCTGCTTCCTTGTGGGGTACTGTTTCCACGACTTGTTCAAGACCGAGTTATGATTCATTAAATTGTTTTATAAATTGATAGAGGCTCTTGCTGTGTAATGGTTATCGTCATAGGAAATGGACGAAGCAAGTCGACTTCGAATCTGCTAAATCGTGGTGGGTCAGTAAAACGGTAAGTCTGGGTGGACATAATTCCAAAATGAGTTATCTTCCCTTGTCACGGTCGTTCGCCGATAGGTGGCGTTGGTATTTGGCCACAAGCCGGAAAATCTAAGTTCCATCTCTTTTTACTCAGGCCGGCAACGAATAAACAAGGTCTAGGCGCCTGACGCCTCTAACATTAGGTGCGGGGCTTTGTCCCCCAACCAGCTACCAGTAAGTGACATTCCCTACGACGCAAGTCGTACTCCTTTTTCCTCATAATACGTTTATGTATCTCTTTGTATATCTTTGTCATGTATATGTTTCTCCGTCACTAACGGAATAAATATTATCTTTTTACACATTTATCTGAATGATTTCTGTACACACTTGTACCCACGTTGGGAGATAACTTTAAGCCTAACAACGTTAATATAACTTCATAGCATGTTATACACGTTTGAGAAAGTTATGAATCCAACTATCCTCCCGCCAGCAATGGGTAAATAGTATGGCAGACTAGACTTTGTAACCTTAGTATAGGAAATGGTCTAGAAGAAAGAAAAATCTGAATTTATGCCTGTTAAAACCCACTAGAAATGATCTTGTGTGACATGGATTAAAAATGAGAACATTTTGTCTGAATGTTTGAGAAAGGTAGAAGGAAAAAGAAGTTATGATCTAGTGGGAACCAGTACTTTCAGTGTGACTTGACCATAATCCAAGAGCTCTGGAAATTGTCACAGAAAAGTATCAAATGCATTTATGTACACAAACATATACAAGGATGAGTCAGAAAGTTTTTTAAAACTCTGAGGCCTACATTGAGACCCTAATGAGGCTCAAAGCAAGAATCTGACAAGTAAGACCTAACTTGTCAATTGACAATGTCCTATTTCTACATGACAATGCTTGACCACACAAGCATCAGGACAAGGAAAAAATTGTCTCATTTGGGTGGACAACTTTACCGCCTCCACCATACTCACCAGAATTAGCGCCTTTAGACTATTATCTCTTCGGCCCCATAAAAGAGGGTACACAAACATATACATGGATGAGTCAAAAATTAATGCCATTTTCTTTATTTCATGTCAATTTTTTTTTAAAACTCCGTGGCCTACAATGAGGCTCAGTGTTACATAATTGTTAGTACCTAACACTTATTTAAGTAGTGTAGAAACCAAAATAGGATGTCACACAAGGTAAATTGGGTTGGTAGATATAACCTATATTTGTCAGTATCGAAACGATCAATGAATAAAATATAATTTGCATTCAAAACTTATTCTAATGAGTTTTTCCTTGTTCCATGCACCTCAATCTTTAGTGGGAAGCTGCACCGTCGTACATCTTATAATGTCCTGATATCTTACCCTTCAGATAGATGTTCAGTTTGGTGAATTAGAAAACGCCAGGTCAAGTGTTGATTAAAGATTCTGTTAATCAAGACGTCTACACATCATATATTCATTATGTATGTTACTTAACTGTGTACACGTCTTGGATTGCATCCTATTCGCGCGGCGAGGTTATGAAAATACGTATAAATTGAGAGTAAAAGAAAAACAAAAGAGAGGACGCTGAAGTCAATATTTGCATATTCTATCTTCCTATTTTATATGGGAATTGTTTTTGCCGGAGAATACCTTGTAGTAAATGCTGGGATTATATCAAAGATTAGAATACGAGTTTGAATAAAACACAGATTAATACCTATGAAAACGTTGGAATTCTACTTTCACTTTCAGTTTGAGTTCAATTTCTTTACTTTCACATTCATTTCTACTTTCACTTTCACTTTCACTATCACTATCACTATTCCTTTTCTGTTTCTCGGTTGCATTTCGTTTATTTACTAATGTTCAGCCTGGAGAAGACGCGTATCTCATTTCTTTTAAGCTTCCTTTTCTCGTTATACGCTGTAATGCACTAAATATTTGTTTCAAACATTTCCTATTATTTCTTTTTTTCCCAGTTTGTACCTGGGCTAAACTTTCTATTTCCGCATTCTCACGACTTTTAACTGAAGCTTGGTGATTTAGTCAATTTCTCTATTTCACCACGGATTCAGCACTTTACCAAAGGCTCAATGAACATTTGCATTTGTTGCTTCTACAACTTGTTTCGACTTTTCCACCCCAACGTCCACATTTCATTTGCATTGCTTTCGCTTCGCCTTTCCTTATCGTTTCATTTTCCAATTTCTTTTTATGTCGGCTTTTTTTTCTTCTTCTTCTATCTAAGCTCCTTTCTATTTCCTTCTTGCGTCTGTTCGCATTCGGGTAAACACTAGGCCCAACTGTCTTCCCTATATGATCTTTCTTTATTTTGTTTTTGTTAATTTTTTTTTTTGTATCTTTGTTGTTTTTTGTTCCTCAATCGGTTGCCTTACACACATTCATTTCCTCTTTGCAGTCGACTTTCTCTTTTAACTTCATTTTTACTTTCACCTTCACCTTCTCGTTTGATTCCTCCTTTCTTTTACTTCCCCCTCTATGTTTACTTTAAGTTTCTCTTCGTCGTTTAAATTACTTTTCTCTTTGTTATATACTTTCGCCTCTACTCGTCTACTTTCACTTTCAATTTCTCTTTACTTTCATTTTCTCCTTTGATTTCTCTTTTTCTTTATTTCCTTTCTATGTTTATTTTCAGTTTCTCTTTCTCGTTTCCATAAATTTCTCTTTGTTATCTACTTTCACTGCTACTCCTCTGCTTTCCTTTTCTCGTCTTCCTATCAACGGTTAATTTCACTCCCTCTTTATTATCTACTTTCACTATTACTTAAATTTTTTCTTCAACGTTCAGTTGCATTTTTATCGTTTACTTGTTTGATGTCACTTTCCTTTAGATCCCGCCTCTTTGTCGTCTTCTTTCATTGTCACTTTCTCTTCTACTTTCACTTTCGCTTTTTCTTCTACTTTCACTTTCTCGTCTACTTTCACTTTCACTTTCTCGTCTACTTTCACTTTCACTTTCTCGTCTTCTTTCACTTTCACTTTCTCACTTTCACTTTCACTTCTCGTCTTCTTTCACTTTCACTTTCTCGTCTTCTTTCAATTTAACCTTCTCGTCTACGTTCCCCTTTTTGTCGCTAAAGCGCGTAAGCGTCTACATTAATGCGTTGCTTTGTTTTATTTTCGACCGGATTTAAGTCGCAAAATCTTATTTCTTTTTCCCCAATAACATGTTTTTGTTTCTTTTTTTTGTTATATCGGTATTATTATTATTATTATTATTATTATTATTATTATTATTATTATTATTATTATTATTATTATTATTATTATCATTGTTGTTGAGGATCTTTCTAATTTTGTTCGAGTTGTACTTTAGGTTTATTTACGTTCTCTACTGAACGCTTTCAACTTGTGCGTTATTCACGATTTTGGATTTATATTTTTTTTATCGACTTGCTTGATATAATTTTATTGCTGCATTTTATGTATGCGTGTGAGTGAGTGAGTGTATCCGTGTATGCATCTGTGTGTTTTCCACTCTATTCCTTATTGCATTACATTAAGCTTTCACAGCTTTACGCTTTTTTCTGGGTTTTTTTTAAATTTCTTTCCTTCTTTTTCTGTTTGTACATTCTGAGAACCTTTTACATTCTTTAATCTCCTCTCTTTCTTTCTTTTTTCATCTTATTTCTTCCTTCCTGCTCTTTCTCTCTTTTCTAGTAAAATAGATTAAATCCCGACCTGTCTATTTCATTCCTTCTTTCTTTTTTTCACCTTCCTACTTTTATTTGATATTTCTTCCTTCGTGATTTCTTTCTTTCTTTATTTATTTCCTTCTTTTTTCTTTCTTTCTTTCCTTCGTTTATTTTCTTTCTTTCTTTTATTTTCTTTCTTTCCTTCTTTCTTCTTGACTTTCTACTTTTTTTCTTCATTTATTTTTCATTCCTTCTTTATTCATTTTTTCATTATTTCTGTCCTCATCTGTCCTTCCTTTTTTCTGGATTCTTTCTTCCTTCAGTCTTTCTTAATTTCTTATTCCTTCTTTCTTATTTTATTTTCTGTCTTTTTCTTTTTTCTTTCTTTCTCGGTCTGTCTGTCTGTCTGTCTGTCTGTCTGTCTGTCTGTCTCTCTCTCTCTCTCTCTCTCTCTCTCTCTCTCTCTTGCCCTCTCGCTCTCTTTCTCTCCTTACATTTCTCTATTTTCATCTTCTAATATAGTTTATTTCTCACTGTATCTTTACATTTTACCTTTCTTCTTTTCTTTATGTTCATTTCGTTTTCTATCTGATTTTAGTTGCACATTATATTGACATCCTTTCTGTCTTACTTTCTTTTCATCCTGATTTCTACATTCTTTACTTTTTCAATGTATTCTTCTATGGACATTAATTAGATACTAGCATAATATGTACTTTCTTCGTTTATTTTATCATTTTCACCCTGTCGGAAGGACGTACAATACGCTGACTCTATCTCCGACACAGAAGTAAGACCGTCTACGACAGAGGTGACTTCAGTAAGACACAAAAAAGTATCTAATGTTGCACCTAAAAATATCCAGAAACAATTACACAGAAATGTATGTATGAATACAATTTCACTAACCTTTCGGTATGAAATAACCCTGGACGAATATTCATTATTTCATTAATTCTTTATTTATTGTCTTAATATTTTCTAGGATAACTTTTGGAATTAATCAGATAATAGCGGGACCTATGGATATACCAAATTATGATAATTTAATTATTATAAGGTTAGATATGTTTACTCAAGAGCTATTGCAAAATACCTCAATATGTAAAAAGTAAAATAATATTGATTTAACTCTCACTCTTTTTCCTTTCTTTCCTTCTTTTCCTTTTTTAATTATGTTCGATTAAAACAGATTAGCGTTATCGCTACCGAGCTCTCATCCCTCTCTCTATCTTTCCTGTACTCGCTTTCTTTATTTCTGTCCTTATTTTATTCTTTCTTTCTTTATTTATTATCACATTTTTCTTTGAAGCGTGTCCTTTTTCTTCCCTTTTAATAACAGAAATTCCAATGGAACTGAAGGCTTTTTCACTAGTAGTGACCAATAACAATTTTTGAACTCCAAATATCTTCTGAGTGTCTTTAAAGTAGTTGTAAATGGCACTGTAGATGCACACGATATTATATGAGCAGAACATTTTAGTCACTTGTCAGGGTCAACTCTAAAATTATCAAGCAAGACTTTGCATTCAACTGCTCAGTACAAAATAGCATTAAAAAGCTAAACTAAATTGTATAATTTTCACTTAGATGTTTATAATTATAATTTTCACTCTCGGAAAATGAGAAAAAATGCCGTTGAATAAATTTCCTATGGGCGACAGACTGGGTCCAGTTAACATCATGATCCTAGGGGTCCATCTCCCCAGGTAACACCTGCCCTCTCAATTTAAAGGGAAAAGGCTGGGTTTGGTATTATATGCGTTATTCGGACCATTGTCCCCATCTTCATTGTTATTTGTACAACGTTTCGGACGATATACCCTCCGGGCTTCTTCAGGTATTTCTTGTCGGACTCGGGAACCTTCTCGGACTCGGGAACCTTCTTTCGAACTCGGGAACTTTCTTGTCGTAATTGGGAGCCATCATGGAACTTTGAACCTAACTGCTGGCTCCCGATTACGATAAGAAAGTTCCCGAGTTCGAAAAGAAGGTTCCCGAGTCCGAGAAGGTTCCCGAGTCCGACAAGAAATACCTGAAGAAGGCCGGAGGGCATATCGGCCGAAACGTTGTACAAATAACAATGAAGATGAGGAAAATAGTCCGAATAACGCAGATAATACTATTCAAGCCTCATCCCAAACATTCAGAGAAATAGGGCTGGGTTTATTTACCGGTGTCTTAGGCGTCCCCTTGAGGGGAATGCCGACGGGATCAACGCATTTTTTGCACCCGCCTCCCACGAGCTTCGGTTAGTGGGTGGTCCCACATTAATATGACCTTATGCCTAACCCGTACACGTGGAGTAAGTGTTAAATATACAGATTACGTTGCCATGCAAGCGAATGAGAACTTTCTCAACACCAATGTGTTAAGAGCTTTGAATTTAACAGAGTTCATTTTTATCGGGGAAACAAACTCACATTTTTACATACAACTTGCCGTCAGAGCCATCTAAATTAAACTTACTTTCATTGCTGAAGAACATACGGGCCTATTTTGTTATTTGCAAGGGGTGGATTAGATATCTGCCCTGTCGGCTGGGGCGTTAGAATGCACCTACTGCTCCACTGCAGAGGGGTAAAACTCCTCCAATGGGGCCAACTGTTGATCGTGGGTGGCGACCTGTGGTGCTTATGGATAGAACCCAGTTGGTGGAGCAGTCCATGGCATGCAATATTCCACTTAGGTCCTAAGAATTAGTAGATGCTTCTCGCAATTGTTTTATTTACTGGCACTCCACCATATCAGTTGGTCACAAGGATCATTAACATGGGATTCTACGCACAAACCAAAGCTCATACGTGACCAGTGAAAAAAATTGTGTGAATCTCTTCTATCCCTCTAAAACAGTTCTAGGTAACATACCCCTAAACGG
>CM042167.1:35020553-35025553 GCA_023376005.1 Doryteuthis pealeii
TATAGGACCACTCGTTGGCTGTAGGTGGCGACCCGTGATGCTTAAGGGCAGATTCCACGTTTTTCTTTGGTTGCTTAGTTAATTGGTGTTTACTGCATGAAAACAAACAAAATGTATTCGGCATAAAATAACCCAACATGGTGTAACGTTATGGGTCTCTGCACAATGCACTTTACACCGTGCACTCCGTGGGTGCACTATTAAAATTATACAAGTTGCGGCACCAAATCGTTATATGTAACGTTATGGAGTTCACCGTGTCTTCAAAACACACGGCTCTATCAGGGCTTTCTATCAGGAGTCGACACTTTGGCTTGTTTATCAGCTTCCAGAATCTAGTAGTGGCCGTTTCTAGTCAATCCTTGGTCGCTAGTATAAGCCGACCCCAAATAATTATTCCGCCCTTCTGTGTTTATGTTTAGGGAGGACCAAGCCGCGTGTCTATTTCGTTTCGGTCAATTTGACTTGTTGACAAATATCACTCTCCTTAGAATCAGTCGAGTATCTGTTCCATTTGTTTGGCTAGGATTTCCATTCATAAAAGATCTCGTAGTATTTCTTTCGCGTAGTAACGAAGATGACGATGGAATTGCTTTTCATAAATTTATTCAATAAATGCAAGTTATTGTTCTTGAGAGAGAGAGAGAGAGAGAGAGAGAGAGAGAGAGAGAGAGAGAGAGAGAGAGAGAGAGAGAGAGAGAGAGAGAGTCGGTTTCATTAACAAATGTTTTTAAGGTTAGCTTTGTTAATTTTTTTTGCTAATGTTTTTAACTCCGTTCCAACGGTAAGTATAATTTATTCAGCGACACCAATCCCGATTCACGACCCCAGTCGCTCACCTCCGACTAAACTCAGCAAAACCCCTAAGCCCAACTCCGTCAAAATCTAAGGCCAACTGCCTCCGGCAAAAACTGCCAACCCAACTGCCTCAAAATCTAAGGTTCCCTCGTTATATAGAGATCGTTGTGGAATGTTCTAGAACATCGTCGAACCTTCGATTGTTCTCATTGCTCCACAAAAATCCACCAGTTTAGATATTATTCCACGTGTCACTTAAGAGGTCAACGGGTCAACCCTCGCTTCGTTTGACAAATCGATCAAAAGATACTTTAACAACCAAAAAGTCTCAAAATCCTCTGTATCACCAGACTTTCTGACTTTTGAACTGAGTCACAGATGATAATGAGAATTCCATTACCCTCTGCTCGGCCACTCCCACGTTACACTGGGTTTACATGCTAAAGAAAACAAACCAATACAACCGACGTCCAACACAGTTGTAAATGCAAAGAAGGAACAGAGCTTCGGGGAGCTCATCTGCTCGAATCAGGTGAGGGTGGTGAAAGATGGACTACGCTGACAATATTTTCCTGAAAAAAAAAGATATCCTGCACTGTCGAAGATTTTTACCAGCATCAAGCTTTTTTATAATCTCAGCGGAAAGTGTATGTCCAATATAGAAAGATATTGTTTTTTAGCTAAAAACCTGCGCTATCCAATGGTGTTCTTGGGCTCCCCTGTATATGTTGTAATTTATATTGAAATAGATGCGCGTGGTGTAATGGTTAAAGTCATTGGAAATGGACTCGTCGCCCCGAGTTCAAATCCTGGACGTGGTAATTGCATTTCACTTAGCGCTAATAGCCTTGGGAAAGGTATGAATTCTACTCTCCCTCCAGCTATGGGTAAATAGTAGGGCAGACTGGGTTCTTTAACCTTGGTTAGGCAACCGGTCTAGGAGAAGGAAAACTCTGAATTCAAACCTGTTAAACTCCGCTTAAGAAATTGACCTTGTGTCACATCCTGCTCGTGCGGAGGGGTCGGTAAATATATATATTGAAATAGATAGGATCCATTATAATCAGAGCGCCTCTCCTACCTTTAAGTAGATATCCCAGACCAAAACTCAGAAACACTGTTGTGAAGAGAATATCTGAAAGGAGAAACGGATTCATTTATCATTGTAGATACATCAGAGACAATACAAAGAATTACTTGTCAAAATCTCCTCATCATATAGAAACATTTTAAACAAATGGTATTGGAGTACAAACATACGACACAATATCAATTTTTAACCGGAGTTTAATTATTTAGATTTTCGGACAGTTGTCGTCATCTTTGTTGTTATATGCACAACGTTTAGGCCAATATACCCAACGGCCTTCTTTGTGTTTCTTTTGTGGGGAGGGGGTTGTCAAACTCAGGAACCTTGTTGTCTAACTCGGGGGCCATCATATGGTAATCGGTAGGCTTCTTGGAGCTTCGAACATAACCCTTTATTTAATCCATTCGGGTAGATTGTTCTCATTCAGTTGATAATTAACAGGTTTGAAATCAGAATTCCTTCTGTACTAGTAGCTTAACTAATATCGAAGAACAATGTGCCCTACTATTATTTACCCAAAGCTTGGGGGAGAATAACTGGATTCATCCAGGTCAATTTTAAGCTTCGAACATAACCCTTTATTTAATCCATTCGGTTAGATTTTTCTCATTCCGTTGATAATTAACAGGTTTGAAATTTCTCCTGTATCTAATAGTTAGGATCTTTCCATGTCTTGTTTAACCAATATGATGCAGGTAAACCGTAATGAGAGCTCAATGTGCCTAGTGCCAGTGAGTGGAATGACAGAGCAAAATATTCAATAAATAAACTAATATATCGAGATAGATAAAACTATGTATTAATAGAAATAAACTGAGATAGATAGATAGGAAGATAGATGGATAGATATGAAACGACAAAGATAGATATATAGATATGAACAGACTGACATAGATAGATAGACAGATAGATAGACAACTATGAACATACTTAGATAGATATGAACATAGACAGATATGAATGTGGATAAATAGATAGATAAATATGAACAGATTTAGATAGATCGATCGATAAACAGATAGATGCGAACTGATAGAAAGATAGATATCAAAGAACCCAATGTGCCCTACTAATATTTACCCAAAGCTTGGGGGAGAATAACTGGATTCATCCAGGTCAATTTTAAGCATACTTCAGATTATTTGAATTCATTTGCTCTTCTCCTATACTGGTCACTATACTCAAAGCCGAATCTACCCTACTTTTTATAGCCGGTGGTTGTGGAGAAGGGAAGGATACGGGCAATTTCGGAGTGGAATTAGCGCGAAATGTAACGCTAACTGACTCGTCAAAGAGGTTGTTTCTTTTTCACGTACACTTTATTAATGTAAGCAACTAGTGTCTACTAGTGTGAAAACTTAAATAATGATAAATAAAAAACAACACTATTGGGGATTGCTGAAGTCTTGTGTAGACGAGCTGTCATTTAATCTCAAGGGAAAGTCACCAAAATGGACTGGTGTGAAAAAATCAATGAATACAAATATATTATAGCCAGTTATCACTCAACAGTGACAAATAGAATTAATAATGGCATCTCTTTGTGAGGATAAAAAAAAGAATAAGATACAATGACTTACAAAGTAAATGAATGCTGAAATATAGTTTAAAGAGAAATCAGAAAAGCAAACATGACTGGGTAGGAACGGTCATGGACTAAGAAAGGTGCAAATGATTTATGTTCGACTGTAAAAACAACCAAAAACAGAAAGACCAAAACAACAAGTCATCGGGATCCAGACTGACTGCTGTCACCCAAGCGAAACCCTCAGGTCTGATTTTCGGCAATTGTGTATACGAGATGTTATTTATTCTCAACGTAAAGTCACCAAAATGGACCGGTCACAATGGAATCCACAAATAAAAATATATTATAGCAAGATATTACTCAACAGTGACACATTATAGAATACTAAGTCCAATTACCGTCGAATTGGCAAGACAAGACGGCAAACAGTCGTAACTCAATACGATTCTGAGATGCCGTAAAGACCACTGAAAAGTGGGAGGATTTATGGAACCTCAGAGGACCCTAAAAACCAAAACGCCAATCAAGACTCAGGGAATGGACTCACCCAAATGCATGGGTGGACTGTTCTGAATTCCCATAAATACCAGTTGTCTTGACACTGGTGCAGTTGTGCTTGGCCATTCACATTGCTCAAACCAATTGTTGGCTGGCTGGCTGGCTGGCTGGCTGGCTGACAGACTGACTGACTTACTTCAAATGTTAATAACTGCATCTCTTTGTGAAGATAAAAAAAGAATAAGATACAATGACTTACGAAGTAAATGAATGCTGAAATATAGTTTAAATGGAAATCAGAAAGCAAACATGACAGAGTAGAAACAGTCATGGACTAAGAAACGTGCAAACGACTTGGGTTCGACTGTAAAGACAAAAAAGACTGTGACAATGACGAATGACAATGCATCGGAAACCCCCAAGTTTGATTTTCGGCAGTTGTGTATACGAGCGGTCATACATTCTCCAGGGAAAGTTAGCAAAATGGATCGGTATGAAAAAAATTAATGAATATAAATATATTATAGGAAGTTATCACTCGACAGTGACTAATAGAATTAATTACAACATCTCTTTGTGAGGATAAAAAAGAATAACTTACTTAAAAAGTAAATGAATGCATAAATTGCCGTTTAAAAAGAATTGGAAAAAGCAAACATGAGAGAGTAGGAACAGTCATAGAGTAAGAATATGCAAATTACTGGGGTTCGTAACTCCCTATGAAGATAAAACAAGAATAAGATACGTGAATGCAAAAATATAGTTTAAAGGGAATACATAAAATAAACTGCTGAACTTTTTGTTATATAAGGTGTGCTCCAATTCCCCACCTGAATTTATAGACTAGTCGAGGTCAAGTGGTCTATTCCCTCGCCAATCAACAGCCATAATGTTCGGCTGATTAACTACTTAAATACTGATCCTTTCACATTATAGTTGCGACCATTGACGAAGGAACTTAAAAATACTGATGATTCTTTACCAGAGGATTACCAAGGATTTCTGCTAGATAGGCGCTCTTGCTTGAAGGCTAAAGGATGGCCCATAAAAACTTAACATAAAACATGACAGAGTAGGAACAGTCAT